>JABWPP010000050.1:39089665-39559665 GCA_016920855.1 Puya raimondii
TCCAAAAGCATGTGATTTCCCCATGTTAGGTACCCTATTGGCGTCTTGTCTTTGTGACATTTCAGTTATATAGATTTACCTCCAGTTTATATCCATGATGTCTTATTTTAGGCTTCAAGCCTTTCTGTTAATGGAATTGTGAGATAGGGGCTGATACTTAGCATATCCCTGTTAGGTAACCTATTGGCATGTAACTTATCTTGGTGGCGTTTCAATTGTATAGATTTATCTCCAGTTTATATCTATGACCTCTTTCTTTTGGCTTCAAGCCTTTTGTTGATGGAATTGCGATATGGGGGTTGATACTTACTTGAAACAGCATGTTGTTCTTTGCTTCTTTTTCTTCTTCTTTTTTTCCTTTTGTGGTGAGACAGCATTTGTGAGATTTTGTGATATGGGTGCAATAGATCCGGTGCTTGCTGCCATTTGACTGCTTTTTGTCTTAGCTGTTCACTAAATATAGAAATCTCAGATCCAGTTAGTTATCTTGCAAAAACTTATTTCTTTATTTGTATTGATGGCATTTTTCCGAATATGTTATTTCTTCTTTCAGTGTATTCCATATCGATGTTGAATCTTATTTTACAATTCTTGTCACGGTAGTATGCTCATAGGGCATGCGTGCAACGATGGTGCAATGAGAAAGGAGACATCACCTGTGAAATCTGTCGTGAGGTTGGTATTTATCTTTCCTTCCTCCATAACCAACAGTTTGCTCCATTATTGTTACTTTACCTATTAACGTTAGATCCTCTCTCTTTTTCACCTTCTTCAATGCAATTAAAGCTCTTCTCATTACTTGATAATAGTCTTTTACAAAGTTTCCGTTCCGCTGCATCACCTTTTCTTTTTCATTATTCATTTGGTATTCAAGTTCCTCTTGTTACTCGAAAATTGCCTTTTAAAAAGTTCCCAGCTTCTTTGCAGACTCTGCTAGTGTTTTGCATTCAATTTCGAACATTGGTATCTTATTTAACATTAAAACCATAATATTAGTTTGTTAACTTGTTACTTGCAGCAATACAAGCCTGGTTATACTGCACCTCCCCGACCCCCTCCTGATGAGATAGCCATTGATATAAGGCAGGTTACTCTTGTGATGTTTATAAGTTGTTGTCATTTCTGTATACTTGGAGTGAATTTACTGATTTAAGAAGAGAATCTTATATCATCGCTATTAGCTTTTAAAATTATCGAGTCCAGAGTCCTTCATTTCTTTATTTTCTGTTTTGTTTTAGTGGAGGTTGGACTGTCACTGGCACTCGATTGGATATTAATGATCCTAGGATTCTTGCGATAACATCAGCACAGCGCCATTTTCTTCAATCCGAGTATGATGAGTATGCTGCCACAAACGCTAGTAGTGCTGCTTTCTGCCGCTCTTCTGCTCTAATTGTAAGTCTTTATCATGCATTTTATCTATAACATTCACCTACACCTTATCTGTTTTGACTTGGCTTACCAGATACTGTAATAAAATTTGCTGTTCAATGCGCTTCAACCTTGTAACTTTTCTTTTTCACATTTCATGAAACAATGCATAATCTTAAAACTATTTCTCTTTTATTTTGTCCAGTTAATGGCTATTTTGCTGTTGAGGCACGCCGTGTACATAACTAATGGCGATGAAGAAGACGATGCTGCCACGATTTTTTCAGTAAACGGGGATTCATAGGATCCAACCCTATTATTCTCTATTTTTTATATTGTTAATTTGGCTGATCTTCTAAGTGTGCCCATTAACATTTCTTCTGTGTTTGACAGCTCTTCTTGTTGCGTGCCGCTGGTTTTCTTCTACCTTGTTACATCATGGCTTGGGCCATAAGCATCTTGCAGCGCCGAAGAGAAAGGCAGGTCGGTATTCATTTAGTAATCTATGAATTACATCCTCAAATCCTTACTTTTTGAAATATTCGCATTAGTCTCTTCCAAATTTGCATATATATTCTTAACATCTTTTCTTTCTTTGATCTTCTTCGCTTAGCGAAATATTTGCTATATTAATTGGCATCTGATATTGTTAACTAAATCCTTGTGTTCAGGAAGCAGAAGCCTTAGCAGCAGCTGAAGTGGCATTCATTCTTCAATCAGAACAAGGAAGGGGACTGCAGTTCACCGCCGAACCCGAATCTCCCACCACGCCTCATCAAGAGCCACATTAATACAAACTTCAAATGCCGCGACCTCCGTCGACGCTCGGCTTCAATGTGTGTAGCTCTCGACTCGCTCTCTCTAGCTTGGTTTCTTTCTCCAGATCTTAAGGATATGATGTACATAGTAAAGGATTTTTATGAGCCTCTTTTAATACTAAATGGAATGAGATGTGTCTACAATAATGTAAATGTCTTATACTGAAACATGAAGCATTTATCCAAAAAAGGAAATTACAGTAAACACTATTGCAAACAAACTCATCAATCAATAAATTAACAACTTCAAAGTAAAACTTTTCTGCTTTTATTTTATTCATTTGCTGACAAAACCTTCATTAGTATACTATGTCACATTAATGAGTTAGCAGAATCATGATGGAATGTTGTAGAGATTACAAAGAAAAAAAAAAAAGAAAACTAAAAATTGGGCTTGAACCACTTTCAATTTCAAGTAAAAATAGTTAAAACAGAGGGTTAATTAATATCACATAACAAGCTCTATCAATCTCTCCATTCATGTGCACTGCTTCACTTGATTCCTTCTGAAGCAGCACCTTGTTGTTATCTCAGTTCCCCACCCTGAATTTCCCTACCCCAGTTGAATAACCAAAACATCACATTTCACATTCTCTTTTCTCTGTACCATTATGTGTTATTTTTGTTCAACATGGGAAATTTCTTCTTCAAACAGCAGCAAAAATGCCGATTTTCCTCAGATCTTTGAACTCCGAAAAATCATCAATACCTTCTACAGCATCTCTATCTTTATACAAATTAAGCATTGCTTTAGGCATTGTGGTGGAGGCAAAACAAAATCTCTCCTCTTAATTTAATGATCAAGTTGTAACAGCAAAAGATTATATACCATGTTATACCCAGTGTTTATGTCATACTCCACCCAGGTTCTTTCTTCATAGAACTACCCTTCATAGATCTTCTAATCCTCAATACCTCTTCCCAATCTCCAATATCTGCAGAGATATTCGATAGAGAAATATACGAACCCGAGTCACAATTCTCCATCTCAAGAACGTTCTTTGCGGCTAATTTTCCCAACTCAACATCACCATGAACCCTAGAAGCAGCAAGCAATGTACTCCAAATCAGAAAATCCGGTTTTATCGGCATGTTGTTAATAAAGTTTGCAGCTTCGTTAAGCCTCCCTGATCGGCTAAGTAAATCGACCATACATGCATAGTGGTGAGACTCGGGCTCGATCCCAAAAACAGTTCTCATGGAATTAAAATAGGAAAAGCCTTCTTCGACCAAACCGTTGCGGCTACAAGCGGATAAAACACTCACTAGAGTTACAGAATCTGGTCTCATTCCATGTTTAATCATCGTTTTGAAGATATTGAGAGCTTCAAGACCACTTCCATGCTGAGCATATCCGTCGATCATAGCCGTCCATGTGACCAAATCGGGGTTTTCTATCTGTTCGAATACTCTACGAGAATCCTCAATGCTACCACATTTTGAGTACATTGTGAGTAGTGCACAACTCACAGAAAGATGGAGTATCGTTCCGGCTTTAGTCGAATGGCCGTGTAATTGCCTACCGAAACAAGGCTTTGATAGGTTAGCACATAAACCAAGAATAGACGAACACGAAAAATGGTCGAGCTCAAAACCAGCACTCAGCATGGACTTGAATCGCGACAGCGCCTCCTCGCTATAGCCATTTGTCGCGTACCCTGACACCATAGAGGACCACATGACTTGATCTTTGTATAAACTTCGATCAAAAACCCTCCTCGCTAATACTAGATTCTTACATTTGGAATACATGGAAACAAGAGCATTATTGATAGGCGTCTCACTCCCGAATCCAAAACGAAGAGCATAGCCATGAATCTCCTTCCCTTTTATTAAACACTTATGACCTTCACACACTGCGAGAACGGCAGATAAAGCTACCGGATCAGGTTTAATATCTTCAAAAATCATTTCCCTAAATAACTGAAATGCTTCAACCGAACGACCGTGTCCTGAAAACCCAGAAATCATCGAAGTCCACGAAACTCGATCCTTTTCCTTCATTCGCGTAAAAATTTTGTGCCCATCTTCGATACCACCACACCGAGAATACATGGTAGAAAGTGCGCTACCCACAAGAACATCATGAACAGATCCATCTTTAACAACAACGGAGTGGAATTGTTTCCCGAGCTCTACCGAGTCGATGGTGCTAAGAACAACTGAGCTACATCTTGAGTCGGGTCTAGAACCTTCACGAAACATCTTCTTTAAGAGTTCGATCGATCTTATCGAGCTGTGAGTACTCAAACCAGTTATCAAAGCCGACCAAGTAGCAGGGCTTTTCACCGCACCACTTTCTTCGAAAACCCTCTCAGACAATTCAAAATTCGCAATTTTGGCATATGTGCTAATCAAAGACTCTTTGACAACAGAATCCATATACAGCCCATTCTTCAAAGTAAGGCAATGTATTTGATTACTCTCTTTCGCCATTGACGACTTCGAGCAGCCGAGTAGGATGCTAGTTATGGTGCATTTATTAATCTCTACACCGCTTTTGATCATTTCTTTAAAAAGTCTTAGAGCATCAAATGCAGCCTCCTCCTGAACAAAACCGGAAATAATAGCGGTCCAAGAGACCACATTACGAATCGGCATATGCACGAACTCGTTCATCGCCGCATCCATATCGCCGCATTTCGCATACAAATTTACAATGGCCGTTCCGACAAAGACATCGGCTTCCGAATCACATTTGACCACCAACGCATGTACGCCCCTACCGACCCAGAGCTCCCCGGCCGCCGCACAAGCACACAGAACACTCGAGAAGGTAAAGCCATTCGGCGCACAAAACCCACCAACCATATCACAAAAAAGCCGCAAAGCAACCGAATTCTCGCCGTTCCGCACCGCTCCAGCGATGACGGCATTCCAACAAACGACATTCTCGCGATTAGCACTTTCCTCAAACACCTTCACTGCATCATCGAACCTCCCATTTTTCGCAAACAGATCAATCATTCCGGTACAAACATACCCATTACAGCAAAACCCATATTTCAAAACAATTGAGTAAACCTGCTCGCCGAATGCAACGTCCTGCGAAGCGGCGCAAGCCGAGAGCACGCTACCGTAGGCGAATTGGTCGGGGACGAAGCCCGCGAGACGGAGCCGGCGAAAGGCGGAGATGGTTTTGTCGAATCGAGAGAGGCGATTGTAGGATGATAGGGTGAGGTTGTAGGAGGCGAGGTTTGGTTGGGGCATTTCGTCGAGCAGGTGGAGGGCGTGGGCGGGGGAGCCGGCGACGAGGAGGGAGCGGGCGCGGCGGTGGGAGAGGGAGGTGGCGGGGGGGAGAGGAGGGGATTCGGGGACATGGGTGGTGCGGGGATTGGGAGAGGAGGTGGAGATAGCTCGGAGGTGGTGGACATGGTTTAGGGTTTTGTTGAGAAGGGAACGGAGGAGGAGGAGGTGGTGGTGGTGGTGGTGGTGATGGTGAAGGAGAGGAGGTTTCATTTCATTGTTAGAGGTGGTTCCATTTGTGTTTGTTTCCTCAAATTATATGGTTTTTTTTTTTTTTAATGATCTAGTTTTTACAATAACTTTTTTCTAAAAAAAATTTATTTGGAAAGAATTTTTAATTATGCGATAGCAGTCAAAAATTTTAGGGTAAATTTTTAATTTACCTCATAAATTTAAAAGAAGTTATATATATTTATATATATTTTTTTAGAGAAGATAGCAAATTACTCGCTTCATTCATTACGTAAAATGAGCTAAACAAATAAGATGAAAGTAGTCAAGCCTCCAGAGAAAAAATAAAGAAAGGCGTAACAAATAGGTTAAGAGAGAAATAAAAAAAAACATGAAAAACAAGACGAAAAAGGAGTCGGGAACCGAAAATCAGCTATCGGCAGTCAGCAGTTTTCTTTCCAAGCACTCATCAATAGTTTGACCTGTTCGATCAACTGGTAAGGGATGGCATATTTCGCTCTAAATATTATATTGTTTTTCTCAGTCCAGACGACCTACTGGATAGCCGACAGAAATGTTAGACCTTTTATTCTCTTTCCAGCGTCTTCGAAGCTAATTATCCATATCCACAGTCCGGGCCTCCTCCGAGGGCTCTGCAAGTACTTCCGATCCTTTCGCACATATGAGTAAATATCTAACCATCACACAGTTACGAAAGAGATGGTCGCGGTTTTTTGGCACAGAAAACGCAAAGTTGCTCTCCAAACCAACCTCGATTATACAGCCTATCAGCAGTGAGAATTCTCTTTCGGAGTAGAAGCCATATGAAGACTTTGATTTTAATCGGGATTTTCAATCTCCAAATGTATTGGCTCGTCGGATCTCTCATTCTTGTGTCCGCAAGAGAGATTTATATTTTTTTTTAAGTAATAATCATAGTAGCCATAGTTTTTACTCCATTTTATTGATATTTTTAATATAATGTTTAGAAGGCAATAAATATGAAAGTCAAGATGGCCGAGTTGGTCTAAGGCGCCAGTTTCAGGTACTGGTCCGAAAGGGCATGGGTTCGAATCCCATTCTTGACAAAATATTTTTTTTCCCAACAAATTAATATTTTATTTTTTTTGCATAAAACTCTATTTTTTAAATTCAGCAGTTCAGATCAAACTGCTGATCCAAATACAAACAACCGATGACGATGCTGGAGTTAAATAGCGTTCGAGTTTAATAGTGTTCAACTAATGAACTAATCACTCGTGACACCTACTGCTATAACTAGAAACAATGAATACATGTGATAACTACAACTGAAACTAGAAACACAACTTAGGTTGCACAGTAATTCAACTAATGATCCAACTGCTGATCCAAATACAAACAAGCGATGACTATGCTGGAGTTAAATAGTGTTCAGATAACGAACTAAATACTGGTGACAATGACACCTATAACAAGAAACACTGAATACCAGTGACAGGTTGAGTAATAATCTAACTAACTATTCGAATACGAGCAAGCAATGATTATTGTTGAAATTAAAAGCAGGAGCGGGGCTAAACAGTGTTCGATTAACGAATAAAATGCTAACAATAAATGAAGCTGAAACTGGAAGCAAGAGCTGTATCAAACAGTGTCTAACTGACGAACCGAATTGCCCAGTTGGATCCAAACGGACCCATTAGGTCTAGGTTGAACAGTAATCCAACTAATGATACGAATACGAGTAAAAAATGACTATTGTTGAAATTAAAAGATGACGCCCCACTTTCCAAAGGGTCACTCATTCTAGGACTAGCCTAATCTTAGTACGCTTAACTCTCTTAACCTCTTGGACCTAACCACCGCTCAAAATATTATAACCAGGTTAAAAAATTTTAGTCTTATTATATCTCGTATATAGGACTATTTCAAATTCTAAGGATGTCACAGATTAACGACTTGAATGCTAACAATAAGTGCCGCTGAGACTGAAAGCAAAAGCTGGATCAAACAGTGTCTAACTTACGAACCGATTTGCCGAACCGGGTCCATAGGAACCCACTAGGTCGAGTGAATTGGACCGGTACGGTCAACCCGATCTTTTCGACCGTTGGATGGCTAAATCCGCACCGTCCATTTTAGGTCATATTTTGTATGCACCTTCTCCTCTTCCCTATACCCAAAGTGGCGGCCACAAAAAGCGCTTCTTTTTTACTTCTTGAAGCTTCACACTACACAGAGAAAGAGAGCTTTGCGAAGAAGCAGAAGCCAAAATGGTGCAGCGACTAACGTATCGAAAGAGGCATAGCTACGCCACCAAATCCAACCAAACTAGGGTTGTTAAAACCCCTGGTAACGTTTCCCCCAATCTCATTCCCCTTTAATTCCTGTCATTCCAAGTTTTTTTTTCATTTTTTTTCGATCGAATTGAATCAAATATTTTTTCGTTTCTTTTTCAATTAGTTGAATCATACCTTCCTTTTTGATACAAATTTTTTTTGTGGAGATTTTATCTGAATTTGAAAATTTTCGATTTTGTTGTCTAATTTTGTAGTATTTCTGAATTAGGTATATGAACTTCGAAAAAAGATTTGATTTTTATCACACGTTGTATTCCTTAATCTAACGGAATAAAGAATGTTCTGTTACTGGATGCAATATTCTATCAAAAATGTTACTAATAGCATCAAATTTACCTATTTAAAATTATTTCAAAATTTGAGGCAATATGATCAAAATGTTTAAATTTAAGGTGCTTATATCAAAATATGTGAATTTTTTTCCTTGTTTTTTTTTGGTATGCAAGGTCTGTTACGTTTTGCTAGAAGGCTAGTTTTTTTTTCTTAGTAAGTAATATTTTTGGCTTTAGATATTGTATGTGATCACATTAGATTATGAGGATTTATGTGTTTTTTTTTTTAAATTATTTATTTATTCGAAGTGTGTGTTGTTGTATTGTGCTTTTGGATTAGTGTTCAATGTGCTTGATTTAAATTGTAGGTGGTAGGCTTGTGTACCAGTACACGAATAAGAGGGCGAGCGGACCTAAATGCCCGGTGACGGGCAAGAGAATTCAAGGAGTAAGCAATTCCACGCTTTTCGTTTATATATCCTAGATTTTTCTCCTTAAAGTTTGCATTTTTGTAGAATTTTTAGTTAGTTTTTAGAATACCAATCATATTATTATGAAGCTTGCGAACTGAACTTTACTGTCGAATGAGTTTATGGGCTTCTGTATGAAGCATAAGATGCAATTTTAGTGTTGTTTAGTTCGTAAAGTGGACTTGGTACCTGTAAAACTCTTTGGTTAATTCCCCCGCCCCCTGTGTTTTGTATACAAAGACTCCTATCCTGTTCGGTACGCTTATTAGATGCATTTAGCTTCTTATACGCATTTCACATTATCTCTGGCGACTTTTTTAGTATTTATTGTGCAACTGTTGTTTTTGTTTTCCCTTCCTGTGCCTATGTACGAATATACAGTTGAATGGTCTGTCACTTTTCAGATCAATGAAACACTTTGAGAATAGATATGTGCAGTAGTTAGATTGCTACAAGAATTATACCAAAAATTGCAGAGGTTAAACTAGACATTTTAAAGTTTCAATCTGGTGGAGTCTTTAGGGCTTGAATTGGAATCGGGGTGAGTGGTTCTAATTCTTCCTGTGTGCTTGGGAGAATGCCGTTCGATTTGTTGGTTTTCCTGAATCTGTATTATTGCTCATCATTCCCCCCCTTTTTTATTCAGAGTGCTTATGGTTATTTTGTTTTTGGATGCTTTTAGATTCCTCACTTAAGGCCAGCTGAGTACAAGAGGTCGAGATTATCCAGGAACCGGAGGACTGTGAACCGCGCCTACGGCGGAGTTCTATCTGGAGGTGCCGTTAGAGAAAGGTCTTAACAACTATCCACTACATCGTTATGTATACAAATTTTGGTGCTTTATGTTTCTAAGGGCCTTTTCCTGTCCCTTTTCCTTTCTGCCAAAGTGCTGTTTGAGTATCGTTATTTGAAGAAGCACAATGTTATACAAAAAGCTTAAATTGGAGCTTCTGCTTCGAGCAAAAGCTTCAGCATACCTTTTGTTTGCCAAATGAATATTTTCTTCTCTTCAAAGTACCGAAGTTTCAGAAGCAGAGTTAAACAAGCACTAATTATTATTCAAACAATTTTGCAGAATTATTCGGGCATTTTTGATTGAAGAGCAAAAGATCGTGAAGAAGGTTTTGAAGATCCAAAAAGCCAAAGACAAACAAGCTTCTAAGAGCTAGAAGACCCAAGCCACAGAAGTGAACGGCGATGCTCGAGTTTTATACACTCGGTGTAATGTTCGAGTATAAATGAGTTCAACTGTTAAGTATGGAGAGTTAACTGTTGCGTTGAGTGAGTGATTCGGTATAATTAGTTTTCAGTACCTATTGTTTGAGATTTGTGAAGTTTGATATTCACAATCAGTGTTTGGTTGTATTTTGAATTTTGAGTTGGTTAAACAGTTTCAAATTCCGCTTAATTTGGTAGAATAATTTGTTCTCTCCTTTTTCTTCTTCATTTTCTCTTCTCTGAGAAGTCAACAATACGAAAGAAATGAATGTGTTCTGAGAATCTCATCATCTCATTAAGAAAGGAAAAGAAAACTAATCTGATCCCTGGTCAGAGCACATGTTTTTGTCATGACCATTTCAACCCATTTCAACAGCAACTGGCATAACTGCTGTCGCAAATTTTCTTTCCTGGAGGGGAATTGTCATGAATTTTCCGTGATGGTGTACTTTCTGCACCTCATTATGCCTTCAGAAGCATTTTCTGCTCATAACAAAAGCATTGTGAGGAGATCAGAGAGAAAGCAATCTTCATTAGTTTTGAGCCAATTGGGCAGATCGTTTTTACGATGGTTCGTTTTACTCTGTTCTTGCTTTTGCTTTCAACAACATTGATCTTAGCAGATCACTTAACAAAAAGAAATGAGATTCTGAGCAATAAAATCAAAACCTCAATTGATACTTACTATATTTGCGGCAGAAAGAAGCTTATAAAAGTATATTGGCATAGTGCTTCTTCAAATAACACTACTCAAATAATATTTTATCAAACAGTACTACACCCAACAGTAGCGCCGCTGTTATAGTTTAGCTTCATTTAATTCCCCTTTTTGCTTCATTTGTTGAGCTTTTGTGATGGCCAACAAATTAAAATGCCAGTGGAGTAACTACTAACTGCTATTTTTCTCTACAGATACTAAAAACAGTAAGATACCACATATTGATGCCCACCAGAAAACTCCAAACCACATTAATGTCATTTTATCTACCCCTGTTTGTCTACATGATTCATGGCATCACAACAATAATGTGAGTCTCTCCTCAAATATCTTTTCCGCATTACACAGGTGATGTATACACATAACTACCTTTGTGCATGATTGTTGAGAGGTTCCTTTCATATGTTCTGACCCTCTTAAGGGCACACTTGCAGAATCAAATGCTCATAATTCAATTAGCTTTGAATCGACCGTCGAAATTGTGCTCATTGATCTATACCTACTTTGGCTTTATTAGCTCATCATTCATGCTTTGGTGATTGATGGCCTGGTGCTTAATGTTCTTAGTCTAATAATACAGACAACGGAAATTAATTCTTTTTCTCTGATGATGTTACATCTACTAATGAAAGAGAGACGAAAACCAAGCTGTATAAACATATAATTACCGCGATAAAAGTGCTTCTGATACCTGCCAAAGTTTCGCAAATCATACTTTCAATGCGGTTGTTAGTGTATGTCGCGATTGGTTCTCATCGAATAATTCAGAAATTGCCGACGTCTCGAAACCGACTTTAGGGTAGTTAACATGTAAAGCCTCACACCAATAGTTTCCATTCACTTATATACATGTTATCATTGTAATTTTAAAGGCTATAAATTTGAAAACAAAAATGTTTTCTCTGTCAAGTACAAGTATATGAGGGAGCCATAGAAGCCCATCTACTTTTAGAAAGTAAATTTGGTCCAGTAACACTATTCTCTGACAAATAACTACTTAAATAATCCTAAATTTTCCTCAAATTTACATATTAAACTATACTCGACAAGGCGAGGGTATCTACCTCAACAAGGGAATAACAAGAATGAAGGCTCTCTTCGGATCTTTCGACCGACGAATGCGATCTTGTCCAGTTTCTTGTGACACCACGACAGCTGCTCGTTGGTAATTCTCGGCATTCGGAGTACTCTCGCCACCAATTTCAGGTCCACTTGCGAGAAAAAGAGGTCTTGGTTTGATCTATCTTCTTTCGGCTTTTTGAACTTCTTCACTAAGCAGTTTCCGGTCCGCAAGAGGTCCTTTAGCTTCTTCCCTTTCTGCGCCGTAAATTTCAAAAAAAGTTAGAAACTATGCCACAATAGATCAGCGCAAAATTTTTAAAACTACAAGCATTATATGCTTCACCTTTTGCAAGATAGAATGAAGGTGCATCATGAGCTCGTAGTCGGACGGTTCTTGGAGCTCGACTTGAGGAGCCATCAAACCCTTGAGCAAACCCGGCGTTTCATCTCTGTCGGCCTTAACGAACTCCCAGAAAAGTCTTATCGACTCCTCCATTATGTCCTCCAATTCGTCGCTCGTGATCGAGTAGTTACCTTTGCGCTGCTCCTCCATTTTCTCCTTCAAACTGTCCTCTGCCACAAGAAACAGTTTCAGCAAAACTCGCAGTGAAAAATAACTAGTTTCATTTGTAACCTTTTGTTACCTTTTATGACGGGCACTTGAATAAGGTTTCGGAGGACGCAACGGTTCTTGACGTAGTTCGGTAACCGCGGACCTTGAAAGGATTCATCTTCGATGAACCGCTGTACTAGAACTTGAAACTGCTGGAATTCGCCTGCGACTTGGTTGTACTGATGGCTTCTGTATGGGTCGGATTCGGGCAATTCGCGGGCTTTCTCGTACTGCCACCGAAGGAACTCCCACGAAAGACACGTCTGCCCGACGTAAACGGTTTCCAAATCGCATCTGAGCTCTCTGACGAACCTTTCTGATTGATCGTCGCCGGATTTACGCTTGTGGCCGAAATTTTGGGATAGGATGGTGGTTAGTGTGGGAAGTAGAGGTTTTTGAGCCCCCATTGATTGGAGGGGATCCTTTAGTTGGAGAAATCCTGTGTTTCAAACAAGAAATCATAAGAAATTGTTTCCAAATCCAGTTTTACAGCAAAACCAACGAAAAGAAACTGCGAAAAGATAATCAGACATACCAATTGCATACATCTTTTGATAATTCAAGATGTCGAACTTCCGCATCCTCTCTCTATAGCTCTTGTAGAACTTGTGCAGCTCGTCGATCGGGTCCTCGAGGAGGAACTTCTTGTCGATCCGCCACGGCTTCAAATCCTCGATCGTCTTCGGGCTCGGGCTCTCCGACTCTTCGAAGATGGTCGGAAGCCCGATGGCCCGCGCTTTCTTTATCTCCATTTTCAGCTGCTCGATAAGATCCTGGTGCTCCCAAAGTGACTCCAATTCATCGTTCTCCTCGTCATTTAGATCATCCCATTGGTTCTCTTTCGGCTTCTTCGCGTCGTTCTCTTGCGTTTCCTTCTGAAAAGCCGATTCTTCTGCGCGCTCGTTGTTTTCTTTAGTAATCTTTTCATCTAAATCCCTGCGTTTCGACTCTGAAACATCCTCGTCAGAGCTCTTTGAACTCGTACTCGGCAGATCCAATTCTCTCGATTCATCCAGGTAATGATTGTTTGTGCATGCTGAGTTGCTTTTTGAAAAAGCTGATTCTGCGTCCGAATCATCAAAAGATTGCGACTGGGCTTCTTCCGACCGTTGGATATCATCCATTAATTCTACACTGAAGTTAGTAAAATTCATCGACGATTCAGTAGTAGCACCGGTTTCGTGCTCGTACTGATCACCGAAATCCTTCTCTGACAAAAAGCAATCGCTGTCGGAGTCTATAACAATGTCCTTCACCGAATACCCGTCGCTCAAACTCGATTCTGAATCCGAGTCGAAGCCCACAGATTCCTCAGATAAGAACCTTCTTTTACTGATCACTTCATCTTCACTAAATAAATTGGTCTCAAAGTTGATAGCTTTTTCTTTCTCCAAGAGCTTGTCTTTTACTTTATCTTCAGTGTAAGCTTCTGTACTGAGTTGCTGCAGAGTATTTTCTGACGAAAAACATCCGGTATCGAACTTGTTTTCTTTCTTTCTTTTTCTATGAACTAAACTTGCTTCTTCTTCTTCTTCTTCTTCTTCTTCTTCTTCTTCTTCTTCTTTTTCTGCTGCTGCTGTTGCAGATGCTGCAGCTGCTGCTGTTTCTGTTTCAATGTAAGATTCCTGGACAGAAACTGTCACGGATTCCGGCTGTTCCACGAAGCCGCTGAAATCCTTCTCCGACAGGAACCGATAATTACTGATGCTCGTAGCCGTCGACGACTCATTCTCCTTCGCAATCGGAATTGAAGGTTCCTCTGTGCTAACTTTATTATTACACTCAGGAATCTGATACTGAAACTTAAAGCTGAAACTTGGTTCCTCCATCTTATTCCCTTCTTCAGTTACCATTTTCGCCGGCAAACACCTTTCAATCTCTCTCTGAATTTTATCTCTGCTCTTCACTCTGCACCTGCACCACAACACAATACAAAAAAAAAAAGAGACAAGTGATCAGATTAAATGAAGAAGAAAAAAAAAAATCACCAAAAAGAAAAAGGGGCATTAAAACCACCTGAAAATGGATCTGCTAATGAAGCTGATGAGGAACACCAGTGAGATTGTGATCCCGAACAAGGGAGAGACCATGTTTCTACAAGCAACACCACTCATTGGCTCATCCTCACCAGAAGAGCTCAAATGGGTTCCACAAACAGAAGCTGTTATAATCTCCATAGGGGGAGGGGGGGTGCAATTTTAACTTTAACCACCACCACCACCACCACCACACTCCTTAATTCAATCTGAAGCAATCATAAGATCAGAGATTATGTGTGTGGATATGCTGCTGCTGCTGCTGCTGCTGCAGCAGAGAAGTGGACTCTGCACCTACAGAACAGCAGAATAAAGAAGAATATAAGAAGGAAGCTTGGTCTTTAGGCATGGTGATTGGGAGGGTGAAGTTCCACCTAAATTGATGAGATAGAGGTGTGATTTAACAAAAAGATGAGAGAGAGAGAGAGAGAGAGGGGTAACTTGGTACATGGTAAATGCACTTGGTGTGTGCCTTAAAAATCTCTGAGTTGTTAGTGAATTTTCTTTTTTGTTTTTGTTTTTAACATCTTAATAATAACTAATTAAGGGAGATTTTTCAGTTGGGTGGTCTATTGTTTGTAGGCCAAGTGTTTGCAGAACAGACTGGGGGTTTATTATGGAAGGCTGACTAAGCCAGCCAATGGGGGGCCAGTTTTTGTAGGTACAACTTCTTGGACTTGGTCCACCACATCGCTCTCCGTAGGTATCTGCCATCCCGTCCATCTTTTCTTTTACTCTGTATAATCATCATTTTTCGTGAAAGAAAGAAAAGAAAACTAAGTTTAAATCTGCAAAAGGTTTTAGGAGTTTGAAAAAAAAAAAAGAATACTTTTATAAAAACATCTATAACCACAAATATTAGATTTATACTGGTTCATTGCTAATATGGTGGACCTGGTTGAGGCAATAATTTTTACTATTTGGTGCACTATTGTGTGATCACCACCTATTTGGCTTATCCAAAATACTCCCCATTAATGTCCCCCATAATAAAATAAAAGGAAAAAAAAAGGTTTTAGGTGCTTTACCCTTAAAAAAGTGGTTAGTTTGAAAGATGTAATAAATTGAAGCACATCATCAACTCCTTTTGTGTTGCACCCATAGCTTTTCTTTTGTGTAATTATTGTAACACTAATCTCTTTTTCTTTAATTAGTTTTTTCTTTTTTCTTCATAACCTTGATAAAAAGAGGAACTTAAATAGAACCCATGTACCAAAAGGTGGAGTATAATTTTAGCTTTTTTTTTTTAAAAAAAAAACAAAAACTTTATCATGTGCATGGAAAGGGTTGGATATGATTCAAGCTACAAAGAGAGAATAAGTTACTAGTTTTTATGTTAATTATTATAATAGTACACCTTATACAGTATATAATATAATCCTTATGTGATAGTTCATAAAGGTTATTTAATTTGTACTCTTGATTCTAATGAAGCATGAGAATCTCATCAATTCTAATTCTTTTTCCCTTCCTTGTTTATCGTAATCTAAGTACAATTTTAAAAATCAAGAGCGAAATTAGAGGCGGAAAAAGCTAACCTGATTCGGTCCCAAATCAGATGCTACCTAACATGAGTTGACTTAGAAAGTTAATGATACGAACCTGGGCGGATCGAAACTCACAAGCAATTTGAACAAATTTAAACCCAAACTCGATCGAGATACGAAATTAGACATGACTCGTAAGTCGCTAACCCAACCCACCCTACCAAATTAGTACTTCTACGCAATACAACGATCCATAACTTGAACCCTAAACCCTAGACCCTAAACATGGCCTTCTTAATTAATTGTTGAGAAACTTCTAATTAGCCTAATTGATTTGTCCTAACACGCGTGTGATACACGTCATCATCGTCGGTTCACAAATGGACGGCTCTCGTTATTCACGAAGAGTCAAATATTAACTTGTGCACCATGAAAATGATATATATATATATATATATATATATATATATATATATATAATATATATACACAATATTTAAAGCAATCACTAAAAAGAAATAAAGGTGAGAAAAATGACAAAAAACTCAGCAAGAATAAATGCGCCAATTTGGTGTAATAGTTAATGTCACGTAGTGCAAAGTTAGCCTCAAGGGTCTCTTTCTATAATTTTTTTTTAATTGCAAAAGAATAAAAAAAGGGAAATAATAAATTTAAGTGCGTATAATTCTTTTAGTTTTAGTCAAGTGGAGGAAATTAAATGTGTGATTGTTATGTTTAATTGTAATGCAAGCAAATGAGAGGATCAACAATGAAAGCGAAAGATGGTTTGTTTTTGACAATAACAAGGAATTATTTAATTCACGTTTTATATTTATTTATAATAATTTGTGTTGCACATGAATTCATGTATTATTATTATTATTATTATTTTCTAGTAAGGATAAATATGTTATTCGATCACGCTTTATAAAAATAGTATTGTGCTGTTCAAAAAAATAGTAATAATTTATTGAAATAAAAGCTCATTTTCACAGCTTTAGAATTTTTTTTTTCCATGACTTAGAAATGGAAAAAGGGAATTAGAAATTTCCTAATTCTAGAAGGAATAGTGCTTTGAACGATCAAATAACTTCTATGTCAAGTCTCATATTCAAAAATCCCCCAAAAAAAAAAGGAAAAAAAAAAAAGACAAAAAAAAGAAAAAGAAAAAAAAGAAAAAGAGACAAAACTTCAATGTCAAGTCATTGTGAGAGGCAATTAATTTAGACAATACCGTGTGACATTTTCTAGGTTAATGGCGTTTTGTCTCCAAGAAAAAGCACTTTTTCTTTAAGTGCTTTTTTTTTTTTTGGGTTATTCACAAGCATTTTTATTTTTCTATTCAAAACCTAATAACACGTCGACGACTAATTTATATACTTATATTTCACGTAAGCTTCTTAGTGGAACTATAACCGCGTCGTCGTGAGAGTGAAAAAATGTTGGAACTTTTCTTCTCCTTTTTGTCAAACATGTCGTGTCAAATAGGCGATTTGTCAATTCAGTGATTTATTGCGTAAATAAAATTTTCTGATATAATTATAAATATGATTATATATATATATATGTGTAAATATTTATATTCAAATAGAGAAAACATTAGTTTGCGTGATCTCTCTATTCTTTTTGCCTTAACTTTCAAATTAAACACCTAAATTTACATTTTTCTAATATATCTTTTGATTAAAAGAAAAAAAGTTGTGACTTATTATTGGGTAATTTTAGTGAAATCTCTGAACCCACAAAAATCTCAAAAAAAAAGAGCAAATAATAAAAATAATAAGCAAAAACAAAATTGGATGCAAAAAAATTCAATAATTAACACCAGAATTTACCTGATTCGCAGAATAGCTTAAACCCACGGCCTCAACTCGATTTAACTTTTTTTTAGAAACAATTTAATCTTAAAAAAAATTACACCAACCATGATGTTTTATATAGCCGCCATATAAATGACTCATTTCCTAAATTAATTAGGTTTAGATATAAATAAATTTCTAATAATTGTATGGTGTGGATTAAATGTTTAGAGTTAAAATGGACAATGATTTGTTGCACTAATTAGTTTCCTTTTATAGTACCACTTCCTATTATTATTATTATTATTATTATTATTATTATTATTATTATTATCATAATTAAACACATTTTTTTTAGTACAAAAGATGAAATATTTGAACTTGTTGGGAATTTATATTTTCTTGTGTTTACATTACTTTTTTGTGGCTGTTACCGACAATAATTTGAGTCAACATTTATTGCAATAGTGATCTATCATGAACCATTTTCAAACAAGAGACAAAATATATATGTAATAATAATATTATATAACAAGGGTTTATTTTGTTCATATCCACATTGTTTTATAATAAAAGGTGTAAATGGAGAAATTGGTGGGGCCAAATTTTGGGCCCATTGGAGGCCCACCACTTAATGGGCCCACCTCCGGATAAAAAATTAGTATCAGATACGTATAATTCTACTCGGTATAAAGATAGCAACTACATGTAAATTCAAATTCAGTATTTAATCTGATGCGTTTGAATCCAATCGCTGCAGCAATTGGCCGCAGAAGCTGTCAGAGAGAGTAACTTTATATAAAAAAGTAAACTTATCTCCTTAATTATTTCTTAAATAGAAAAATATCTTTTTTCTTATATTGGAGGTAATCTCACCATCACAAATATAAAGTGATAAATTTTTTCAAACGCACTACTCCACTATATGCAACTAAATAAATAATTTATAGTTGCAGCGCTTTCTATTGCATCCAATCAAACGAAATATATACAGTTATAACTACTATATCTCTAACTGCATGTATTTTCAACTATACTGCACTCTTAATGGGTATAAATATTGTTCATTGTCGGACCCAGTAAGAGTGAAACCAAAATCGCGATTAAAAATAAGGTTTAGGATGATTACATTGATTCATAAAGTTATTAAATGTTGTAATTTTAGTAAAAATTCAGAAAATAGGAGATCATATCTTGTAAGAAATTACCACCCAAACAAAAACTTTTTTATTTTTTTTTAAATCTTTTTTCTACCTTTGCTTGTAACAAATACTTCCAAATAGTAGACACCATTCAAATTCTCTACTTTTCTTACCCAACCAACACTCCCTTATTGGTTTTTTTTTTTTTTAATCTTTTTTTTACTGATCTTTATCCAATGGTAAAATATCAACAATTGTATCAAACCAAGAGTGTATCATAGTATTCAATTTTTTTTTCTAAACTAACCCAAATTTGGGATTTTGGAGTGCAACATGAGATTCAAATTTTGGCGAACTACCCCACAAAAGTAGGGGCTTTTCCCCACAGCTACGTTTAGTTAATTTGTTAGTATATCATTAGATGAAGTAGCATTACCTCAATTGAAAATAAAAAAAAAAGTATTTGACTTTTTGATGATTCCGAGGAAGAAGCACCCAAAAATAAGCACATTTGTTTGTTTCATGGATTTAGAAAAGAGCTTTGGTGGAGTGATAAAAGTGACCCAATGGGTTAGAAACAAAGGAAAGGAGTCAAATTAGAATAATAATCTTGTGCCCACTTTTAAAGGTAAATGGGAATAGAATCTGCGCCAAAGTAATTGGTTTTATTGGACGGTATTTTAAGCCCACCACATTGTAAACTTTATAAGATAATGTTACGGTCTCTCTAAGTCAGTACATGAAAGTAGAATACATACTGAAGTGATTGAATTTTTTAAGTGGTATGTACAGTTTACTGATCAGTAATTCTTTAATCTTTTGATGACAGGTATAATTTTGATCATTCAAATTATACTTCTTCTATCTACTCTTTGTGTAAGTATAGTGCTACTCTTCGTGTAAATACTTGGATAAAATAATTTTTATCATCTAAAATTTTGCCCTTATATATTCACTACAGTAAGTGAGCATATCATTACTTGTCAAATCAATATACACAAAAAAATTATATATTTTAAATTATTTAGGACTACTAACATAGTAGATATCTTTAATTGCTAAACTAACATATTAGCATCATTGAACACCCTTAAACTCGGCAATAAACTTAATGTCGTCGCCGTCGTTAACAGAGATGTACAATAGGCACTAGTACTAAACTCGGCGACGATACTAATATCACCACCGACTTTAGTTGTTATTCAACGATTCAAATACGCGATTCCCACTCCCCAAGCGCGGCAAATGAACCCCAACCACCACCTCCTCCTCGAAACCCTCTCCTTGCTACAGCAATGCAAAACCCTAGGCCACCTCAAGCGAGCCCACGCCCACGCCCTCAAATCCGGCGCCGCCGCCGCCCCCCTCGTCGCCGGCGAGCTCCTCCTCGTCGCCGCCACCGCCCTCCCCGTCCCCGCCCTCGACTACGCCCGCCGCCTCCTCTCCCACTCCCCCGCCGACACCTTCATGCACAACACCCTCCTCCGCGCCCTCGCCGCCTCCGACCGCCCCCTCCGCTCCCTCCCCGCCTTCCGCCGCATGCGCCGCCGCTCCCTCCCCCCCGACAGCTTCACCTTCGCCTTCCTCTCCAAAGCCGCCGCCAACGCCCGCTCCCTCTTCGTCGGCTCCCAGCTGCACTCCCTCGCCCTCCGCCACGGCCTCGACCGCCACCTCTTCGTCGGCACCACCATCGTCGCCATGTACGCCGAGTGCGGCCGCCTCGGGCGCGCGCTCAAGGTGTTCGAGGAAATGCCCCACCGGAACGTCGTCGCCTGGAACGCGGCCGTCACGGCTTGCTTCCGCGCCGGCGACGTGGGGCTCGCGCGGAAGCTGTTCGGCGAAATGCCGTGGAGGAACTCCACTTCGTGGAACGTGATGCTCGCGGGGCATATGAAGGCGGGGGAGACGGATTCAGCGAGGAGATTGTTTTCTTCCGCGCCGCACAAGGATGCGGTCTCTTGGAGCACCATGATTGCCGGGTTCGCCGCGCGCGGCGCGTTCGACGATGCGATCGGCTTCTTCAAGGAGTTGCTGAGGGAGGGGTGCAGGCCGAATGAAGTTAGCTTGACGGGGATTCTCTCCGCATGCGCGCAAGCTGGGGCCTTCGAAACGGGCAAGACGCTACACGGGCACGCGGAGAAAACAGGTTTCAACGGTATTATCGCAGTTTCGAATGCGCTTTTGGATATGTACGCGAGGTGTGGGAGCGTCGAATTGGCCTGCCAGGTGTTCGATTGGGAGATGGGCAAGAAGAGCGTCATCTCGTGGACGTCCATGATTGCCGCGCTCGCTATGCATGGCCATGGAGAAGAAGCCGTCGAGCTTTTCGATGAAATGGAACAAAATGGAACGACCCCGGACGGAGTGACCTTCATCTCGGTCCTTTACGCATGTAGCCACGCAGGTCTAGTACAACAGGGGCACGCAATTTTTCATAGTATGGCGGATAATTATGGACTCGAGCATTCGATTGAACACTACGGGTGCATGGTCGACCTATATGGCCGTGCCGGGCTTTTGGACAAGGCGTATGAGTTCGTAATGCGAATGCCGATGAAACCCAATGCGGTGATTTGGCGAACATTGCTCGGGGCGTGTAGTATTCACGGTAATGTTCGTTTAGCGGAGCATGTTAAGAAGCAGCTCTCTGCGCTCGACCCGAATGAGTCGAGCGACTATGTATTGCTTTCGAACATATACGCGGTTGCGGGGAAGTGGAAGGATGTTGCGAACGTAAGGAGATCGATGAGCGCTCGAAGGATCAACAAAGATCCCGGATGGAGCTCGATCGAAGTAGATAAGGTTTTGCACACCTTCGTGGCGAATGATGAGCTGGATGGCGAGAAAAGGGAGGTGGAGAAGAAGCTCGTGGAGGTAATGGCGAGGATAAGGATGGAAGGTTATGTTCCGGAGGTCGCGGGGGTTTTGCATGATATAGAAGAGGAGGAGAAGAAGGAGGCGGTGTGGCGGCATAGCGAGAAGCTCGCGGTGGCGTTCGGCATGGCGAGGATGAAAGGGGTGATTAAGATTGTGAAGAACTTGAGGGTTTGTCGCGATTGCCATACGGTGATGAAGATGATCTCGAAGGTGTACAAGAGAGAGATTGTCGTGAGGGATCGCAGTCGATTCCATACGTTTCGGGGGGGTTCGTGTTCTTGCAGAGATTACTGGTGAGCAGAAATTCTTCTGCTAAAATCTCGATACCGTTTTTTTGCTCTAACATGAAAAAGACGAAGTTGAGCATGAAAGTGGGTGCTTTTGGCAACACAATCTCAAACTAGGCCTTAAAAAATGTTTGGACATCATAATCCCAAACTACGTCGCAAAGCGGCACAGAAAGATGACGGGCCGATTTTGTTAGCGGGCTTTTACGAAGGATAACGGGCCCGTACTTTTCGGGTAGTTGCCATTTGATGGGCCATTGAGATTGTGGCCCCTTCTTCACCGTGATCCATACAGAAAGCGACACGTGTCCATATAATCCAAATATTCTACATAAAAGTTTGTACTTGATTAAAGAGATGCAAAAGATATACCGGTAATATGATAATTTTATATTAAAATAATATAGTAAACATTTTCGTGCTTTCATTTTTATGCAAAAAAAGAGAGAGGATAATTTGATTGTATGTTCTTATTTCTACAGAGTATATTAGTAAACTGAAAAGAATTTCTTTATTTGATGAGTGCGGCCTTTTAGATATTAGCATATTTTGTTTTTTTTTTTTTTGTTTTTGTTTTTGGCTATACACATTCATTTGAAAATCTTAGTTATTAGCCATGCATGTCGACGGGCGAATGGTGAATAATGAAACATAATCAAACACGAAGATTCAGTTTAAGACCGAATCCGGTATTATTTCGATATGCATTATTAGCTACGTTTACGGTAGATATCTCAGTCTTAAACTGCTCTAGTTCGAGACGCACAAACGCAAATACCAACTCTGAAGCATAATTCGCGCTATTTTGCATATCTTCAGGAATATGTGAGTTAAAAAAAGAAGAAGAAGAAGAAGAAGAAAACTTATTACCCCAGGTTAAAATCAGGTACAGGTGGAGAGACATAATAAAGAATTAAAAAGAAAAAAATAAAAATAAAAAGAAAAGGTATCTTTTAGGCCCAGGTCCACTTATAAATGGACTCAACACATTAAAAGGACATCGAATCCATAAATATGAGCCCCAAAAATTAAACCCACATTTTGTAGTGTTACTGTTGATGATGTCATTTAATGGCCACTTCTTCTTCTTCAAAAAAAAAAAAAGAACCCCTCATTTTTTTTTTCTTTTTTTGGGTCGAGGTTTTGTTTTTGAACTCAATTTACACGAAATTGAAGTAAACCGAGCTCGAAAATTGAAAATAGACTCGCAATATTACATAAGAGTAGTTTGAATATTACTTAGTTCGAACAGACGCAGCAGAATTACGCTTATAAGTTACAATATTTTCTCCTCATTCCAAGCTTGAAAATAATGTATACATACATATATGTTTATGTTAATTTACAATTTATTTCAAATATTGACACAAATCATCTAAGTACCTAAAATTTAAATCATAAGTTCAAAGTTTTTTTAATCTTATTATTAAATGTGTTTTTTTGGCCATTTAATAATGGAAATTAAAGAGTCAACAACCTTAAAAAAAAATGAGGTGACTATATAACTTTAGCATATTAATTACATTATTTCTTTTTCTTTCATTAATTGGGTGTATTAATCGTTGATGGGACCAATTTGGTGGAGATCAAATTACAAAGAGTACGGATTTAATTAGGACCCCACAATATATACACTATATTAATTTCCAGTGTATTCATGAGATGCGCTACGCGTCACTCGCCGATCACGAGAAAATCTTTTCTGTAACAAATATTCTATATAAAATTTTTAAATCATTCATGTGAGACCGTAATTTTGATTTTATATTTCTGTCCAGAATATAATATTTTAATTAAATACTGTTACAAAGAAATTTTTTTCCGTAAATATACTTTGTTGATAGGATATGAGGCTTTGAACTTTTCCCCTTTAAGAAAAATTTATCCTAACTTATAATTTTGTGCTTTTGAGTTTAATTATTGTCCAAATATGAACTACTTGGCCGAAAATGCTTAAGGGAGATCGAAAATGATGGACAAATATGTATAACGTGGACAAAACATGAAAGGGACATTAGAGATAATGATAAGTTAATTTTCAATTTCACAATCTAATTGTTGTATCACTATCATTATAAATCGAATTAGTTCGAGGATAAAGGGTTAATAGTTAAGCATATATTTAATTACATAGCTTGAAGTTTCTAGTTATTTGAGGGTTCTTATCGAAGAATGTTGCATGTATTGTACCATCATTCTCAAATTAATTATCAAAAAAACTCTGATCATTTTTTTTTTTTTTTTTTAAAGCACATCAATTCAAAATCACCACAAAATTTTTTATTTACCAATTCTTATTTTAATAGGACAACTATCAAGAGTTGAGCTGAAATGCTATCGGTAGCAAACGGGCTCCGTTGCCACCCATTTGTTTTCGATGATGGAGCCTCCAAATCAACGATCGGTATCGTTGAACATGATCTAAACCAGTTAAAATATTTAGAAACCAAATTTCATGCTTTTTCGATATTGTTCTCTTGTCCATCAAGTAGACACAAAAATGAACGGCTGAAAATGAATATCTTTTAAAAAGTGATGATAGGAGTCTTATAATCAAGATCAAAAGTATAGATCTTGTTTTAAATGGTTTAAAAAAATTTCTAACAAAAAATTAATTGATTGGATATCTTTACACCGTTAAACGAGAAAGCGTCTCATATCGACAATTAAAATTATAAAATTTGAAACCCTTTGATCGATCATTAGGCCAATGATGTCGAAAAGATTTGAAATTTTATTTCTAAATGCTTTAAGTGGTCTAGATCATGTTCAACGGTACCGTTCATCGATTTGGAGGCTCCATCATTAAAAATAAATGGGTGGCAACGGAGCCTGTTTGCTACTGAGAGCATTCCAGCCCAACTCCAACTATCAATATTGTAAATATATATATTTTTCGGTCGATCTGTTTTCTACTATATTGATTTTTTGGGTGATATGATACGGTGTTAGAGATAACTCTAAACTCATTTGTTTTGTACACGCCACCTATCATTTTTATATGTCGTTCATATTTAATGTGCACGTGAGGGAATGCTCTATTAATTTTAAAAGAAATGAAAACCTATGTGCTCTTACATTGCATATTGAAGGTTATAACTAAAATTTACTTTTTCCCCCCCTGAAATTAAACACATTTATTTTACTCCTCATTCATAAAACTTAGCCCACACTCCACAATCTTAGGGATGATTGGGGACAATAGAGTACAAGAGTTAATTGATACCTGCAAAAAAGAAGAAAGGCCAACTCATAGGTACCTATCTCCTTTGTTGTCTATCCCAATTTGGCAAAAATTAACCTAGCTAGGTGTCTAGTATTGTTGTGCTTTTTAAGCATATTTTGCATCTGTTTACTTATGTACTGATGTAGACGATTTTAATTGGATATATACTGGATGCAATTTGTAGGAAATGTAGTTTACTTTTAGAGTAAATTTGGTTCGCATTATGTAGTATAGCCAGTTATTTCGACTTAACTAGGTATCTGAGATTGCTGAACCAGATTATTACTGATACTGCATTACCGCATTTAGTTTAGTATAGTAATATAATGTTGGGATTAGAGTATATATAAAATTACTAGTTTGATTCAGTTTATAAAATTCAGTAATCCTGATAGTAAAGTATAATAATCCTGACAGTAAAGAGGGAGAGAGAGAGAGAGAGAAATAACGTATTGAAATAATTTTGGAGGGGGGGAGGGGGGTTAAACTTATAATTTTGTATAACATACAAGATTACCCGCCATCAGTAATACGCGATACCTATCTCCTGTGTGGTAATATTTTCGAAAAAATCTTGCACCATTTGTAATGCTATGTTGCCCATCAGATTAAAGACTGGATGAACCAAATACGATAATCCTTGCAGGATTGCCTGTAATTCTGCCAAGATAATCCGAACCAAACGCGTCCAAGGATAAAATGGTAATTATAATAAGATAAATGTTGCTGGTACATATCCAAGGGCTCACACGGGCTCATTTCTTATTAAATTATTTTAAAAAATATATTAACAATTTAAAGTGTTTTAGATCCCAATTTTTTTGGATGTATCAATAACATTTATCTTATAATAATTAGAGAGAACTAATAAGAATCTATTACTTCAGCATAAGTAAACAATTGTAAAACTTTTTAAGTGGGCAAAATATTCTTCAACTTTTAGTAATCTAACGACCCTCTAAACCTCTTTATTTAAAATAGAAGTTCTAATCTGAATCATCTGCTTTTCCTACTATAAGAATCATTAATATATTTTTTCACAACTTTATTATTTTAAATACTATTTTTTCAGTGGGATCAAACATGCGCTTAGCTATGTTTAATTTCTTTGGCGAATAAACAAGAGTTATTAAAAAGAAGAAAATAAAGGAAAAACACCTAATATATGTGCCATTAATGATAGGCCATGCATGATTGAAGAATCATAAGAGTGATGGGGTCAGGGTGTCCACTGTTTGATTACTCCAATGTTTTAAAAACTATTTATTTTCCTTAATTGAAAAGGATGGCCCAACCCAATTACTCAATTGGAGTGGTCACCTTTTCCTTCTAGAAAAGAAAAGGTTTTTTTCGCATATTACTCCCTAGAGTTTAGTAAATTACATATTAGTCCATCAAAATCTAGTACTCCTTTTAAATTAACCTTTAATAGAAAACATTTAGATAGTTTTCGCTAATAACTTATTAGGATTTTCTTGCACTTGACATTAATTCCTATTTAGATTTTAGTGGAATAATGGTAGATATGCTAAAATCACAAAGCTAGCTAGAACCTTTTTTTATTTATTGCGTAGTTACCCTTAGAAACTCTGAGTTTTAATAAAGGCAAAACATTTTGTTACCTTTGTGGTTAACTTAACATAACTTTAGTTAATTGTTCAAAGACTAATATGCACAAAAAAATAATTTTAAATTTTTTTTTGAGAAAAACATAGATTTATTCATTAGGAATAATAAACTTAGCTACATAGAGGAGGCAGTTGGGGCTTCGAGGAAAAGCAAGAAAGAGGCAACAAAAGAGAAAAAGGAAAAGATTATAAAAGAGGGAAAGAGGGCGACGGAGGGAAGGGGGAGAAGAGGGGAGAAAGTAGAGACCAAAAGCTAGTTACGGCATCTAGACCAATCCTCCACAAGACTATAGATTCTTGTTAGGACGTGTAAGGGGTTGGAGCTTCTAATTCCGAAAATGACATTGTTTCTCTCAAGCTAAATTGTCCACCAAGTAGCTAAGAATGTAATAAGATCTCTTTTCCGCCTAGGGATGTCACTTGTTTGGTTAGAATCACCCAAAGGTATCTAACACCCTCTGTTCTTGGGACCCGACTAGAGTCAACACTCAAGCCAACAAGCACATAACAGAAGTAGATGTATCTGGAGAACAAATGGTAACATATTTCAAGTTCAACCGTGCAAAGGACGTAAGATTGATCTCCCAACCTCGCTTGGTAAGGCTATCGGTAGTAAGTATATTTTTCTTGGGCAGCAGTCGAATAAAACCTTGGTTTTGGTTTTTATAAGGATTTCCAAATTCGAGATATAAAGCCTTAGGAGGTCTCGTAATTCTCCTTCTGAAACAAAGTTATAGAGGGATTTGACAGAAAAGCATTGATTGGCCGGCCATCCACCTCCATCTAATCGAATCCAGTCTAATAACCACTTGCTCATCGTCTACCGTGTCTTTTAGGTTCTGGATTAGAGACCCATCAACTGGGGATGAGTTGAGCAGGCTTCTGGTAATCAACTTCTACTTCCAGCTCTTCCTTCCCCAGCAATACTTAATGTATAATTCTTTGAGCATAACCATCTTGATTGGAGAATAAAATAAGCTCTGAAAAGCAGTTCATAGTGGTGTTTCACTAGTCCAGATGTCTGACCAAAAGAATATATTCTTGCCGTCCCCTAGTTTGAAGGTCAATCTGCATCTGAAGATGGCTCTGCATTTTAAGACGATTTTGGGAGATTTATATGGAAATAACTATAATTTTAAGGACTAATACGCAAAAACAAAAATCCAAAAAAAGGGGTCAAATCCAAGGGGAAAAAAAAGCAAAAAAATAAAATAAAATGAAGTGGTCCATACCAAGAACAAAAATTAAACCATATATTGTGGCAAAAAGTTGTCTAATTAATCCACAGCTCATGAGTCTAAACATCTCCTGCTTCTCTTTCTAAAAGCAACAAAATGACAATGAAATTAATTTGGAGTCGGCTTCAATCATTCAAAATCTTTTGAAGGGCATTTTTCACACTTTGAAACCCCAGGAAAAACAAGACAAATGTTATAAGGTAAGTTGCTTTAACACTTGTCTCATCTCTTTAATAAGATGATGACTCTACTTTTCCTCATAACCTCTTTGAGGAAAATGACTTGCATGCGCTTCAACTTCAATGTAAAAACCTATTAATTCTCATGAATTCCCACACATGCAAAAAAAAAAAAAAAAAACGAAACAAGAGAACAAAATTTTAACAGGGATGTGGGGTCCCTAGTACTGTGTATTTTCAATCTTAGACTGAAATTATTTAGTTTAATTATGACTTAGCCACTTTTATAAATATAGCTCTTCTTTCATGGATTTGTGAGTGTAACATGGTGTAGCACCGAGTGTATTTTTTGGACTAGAATTTTTTGATAGAGGCATACTTTCGTACTTCACATTGGTTATAATTAAGAGTTAATTTCATACAGATCCGTACAAACATATATAGTAAATTACAAATATATCCTTACAAAGTTCAATTTTCATATGTTGTCCCTACAAAAGTCCTAATATTTTCAAATTAATACGTCCCTATCGTTAGAATTCGTTAGAAAAATTTAGTTAACCATAGTTAAATACTTAACCATGGTTAGTCAATGAGATAACTTGGTATTTTTACCCTTCTTATATTAGCTGTTGTGGCTTTTGGAGGGACATATTTGTGATGTCGACAAAAAAGTTATTTTACTTATTTTCTGTTAAAAAATAAACAGTGCTTTAACAGTAACAAACCAGAGGGACATATTTGCAAATATCAGGACTTTTGCAGGGACAACATATGAAAGTTGAATTTTGTAGGGATATATTTGTAATTCACTATATATGTTTGCAGGGACCTGTATGAAATTAATCCTATAATTAAAGTCTCCTCTTCATTTTCGCTCATGGAGATTGAGTCAGAAAATGTGACGAGTAGTCATTTTGGTCGATTGTGTAGGGTTTTCTTTCGTATCAACGCCCGTGCGTGGTATGATTTACTTTTTTTTGTAAGAGATCAAGCTCCTGACTCCTTAAAAAAAGAAAAATATGTGCATTTGCTTTCGCAAACAACTACAATATAGTGTTTACACTTCGCTGGAGACGAACACTACACTAGGTATTTCTCTTCGAAGCATACCTTCCACTTTTGCGAAAATTTTGAGACCTTCGAATCAGTTCGAAACCACTTATCACCAAACAAAATTTTCGGCCCCGCTTCGACGCAAAAGCAGCGCGAGACGGGGGACCAGACAAACCCTAGTAAATGAGTGGACCATCTTGCATTCTTATCTACATAGAAGATGGCCTCTAGTGTAACATATATATACATAAAATATCTGTGTATCAACTTGTAGCTTCACTGTTCACTCTATGTGATTATACATGCTCAGTACATGAATGCATGGCTATTGAATTGTTGTGAGCTGGATATGTAAAGATTGTAATGGATTATATATATAGAATCCAGCTACTATCCTTTTAGGAGGATGGGAGCCTTCGTCCTCCTAAATTTTCTACCGTTCGGATGAAAAAATGTGCGGCTAGGATGAGAGTGGTTACTGTTATGTTGATAGTGGGCCCCCTAGGGTTGAGTGAGTGATTGGTTGAATAGTATAATCTAACGGTTGAAAATGATTAAAAGTTAGATCTAACGGTCAAAAATTTGATAGGACAAAGGCTTCTATCCTCTTAAGAGGATAGTAGCCGGACTATATATAAATATATATATATATAGAGTTCGACTGCTATACTATCAGTAGCACAGAGGCCTTGTGCTACCAAGTTGAAATAATTCAAATCTGATGAAATTTTTATAACAAATTCTTTTCACTATATAGAGTAAGATCAGTACATCTTATCTTAAATTCAAGTCTTTTATCATCATTTTTTATGAGATTTTTATTTTCAGCCGTTCATTTTTTAGATTACTCGTTTGATAGGTAAATGATGTCGAAAAATTATAAAATTTAGTTTTTAAATACTTTCAATAGTATAGATCAAATCTAACGGAGTCGATCATTGATTTGAAAGCCGATCATTGAAAATAATTTGGTAGCACGAAGGCCTCCGTGCTACCGATAGTATAGCAGCCTAGCTCTCTATATATATATATATATATATATATATATATATATATATATATATATGTATATAGATGTCTCAATTTCTCTTCTTTTTGAATTTCTCACCAATTTCTCTCCTCTCTTTAATCCCAACCACCCATCAAAATTGAGGGGTGGCTAAAAACTTTATAGCACAAGGGCTATTGTGCTATTAATAGCACAATAGCCCTACTCTATGTATATATATGTATATATATAGTTTAGCTAGTATACTATTGATAGTAAAAGAATAATATTTACTATCTACTTTTTAATCCCTTGTGAATCCATAGTAGTACCACCCCAAATAGAATTACTTATAATTTTGATAAATTACTTAATTTTATATAATTATAATTATCTTATTCGCAGCAGAAGTAGAAAGAATGATAGTTAGTTTATTTAAAGTTCATTTTTATTTTTAAAAATTTAAATTAATTTAAAATTTTAAACTGAATCGGAAAAAATTATAAGGGTATTTTAAATATAAATGTATTTTAAGAATAATAAGGGGTATTAATTTGCAATGCGCTCTTTATACAACGTAAAATTAATTTTTTTTTTTAAATAGATTTATATGTGAATTTTAATAACAATGAATTTATTTGATTATAATTATGTATTATGGCCAAAAAAATAGAAAGGACCATAGTAGATTTAATTAATTTCAGCTTATCTATTAAAGATAGATTAATTTAAAAACTCAATTAAGTTATGTTACTTGATAAGCTAAAAATTACTAAAAAATTAAAAGTGAATAAAAAAATGTAAGGACATTTAAAGTATAAGTGTATTTTGAAAATATAACTATATTATTGGAAAGAAAATTGACAAACCCAAAAATAACATGACATAATCAATATTGAATGTGACGTGTTTGTGTTGATTTATATATTTCTAATACTAGTTTCTAGACCTAACTAATTGATCATATCACACGAATCTAAACGTCCACTCACAGGTCTAATAACACAATTTAATTACAAAACTTAAAATAAGTTTAGCAAAGTGTGAAATGCTTCCTGAATTTGAGGACAAGTGGTGACGTTAACAGCTATCTTGATATTACTAATGACAAATGTATATTGAAGTTGACCATAATTAATATACTGGTTGAAATTGACCAGATTCATTACGTGCGATACGTGACCAAAATTCGTATCTATCACGATAGTTACTAGAGATATCACCCCGTTCTCAACAGTAGGCCAGTCTCGAATTCAAATCCTGCTTCGAATGAAGATTAAGCTAGATGCGTGTGCGAGTGTACAAAGATTTAAAGGAAAAAAGCACAAGTCACAACCACAAAACAGTGCAACAAATGCTGAGAGGGGGGCCAGGAGTGCACAACAAAATAAATACCATTCCATGTTGGTTTGACAAAAAGCAAAGCAATCAACATCACACAGCAATGGAGGTGATAGGCACACACTGTCATAGGATGTGCCGCAGCTACTGCACCCACAGAGGATCTCCTTATGGTGGACTCACACTCTGTCTCCTTTTCATATGCAGTGGTTTTGAGTGAGTAATTAATTGCAGTAATAACAGAAGAGTAGTACAAGGTAAAAATGTACATGTGGGGACCTTCTCGAAACTATTAGATCATGCATTTTGATATAGATTCCTTTGTCTTTGTCTTTTTTTTTTTGTTTGGTCGTTGCATATGAAACTCTCTTGCCTTTTCTTTTCTTTCTAATTTGATTTGAATCATTTTGTTCAATTTAACGATAATTTTGTTACATATTGTTGGATGTGAGGTCACAACAAGTTTTGCATGATAATTTAACAATCATCTAAAATATTCACACTAAAGGCCTGTTCGATATTGAGGCTTTATGGCGAAAGCATGTTGAGATATGTTTCTCCGTTTTTCGATGGGCCCATAGCAGATATATCATTACTGATTTACTGCAATATGTGGAAACGTAATATTACATACAGAACTTTCTTACGGCATGTATCATAATTTTTTCACAATTCCAGACAGACCTAACTTAAGATTGTAGCAAAGTGCAGACTAAAAATAATAATATATTTACTCCTGGAGTGAAGCGGAGGGTTTTCTAGCTAGTACATTTACCCAGAGGTAACAATCTTCTTTGGTAACTGTCAAAGCTAGAGTTTCAGTCTCTAGAGAGAATATTAAAGACCCAAAGGTCAAAACTCTCTCTCTCTCTCTCTCTCTCTCTCTCTCTCTCTTCTCCTTGGAACACTAACTACTACTGCTAATACCAGTGCTTTTTTGGTGAGCTCAACAGGCCCTCATGCATGGAGGATTGATCTCTCTCTCTCTCATACATTCAATGCACACAGTTGAGAGAGAGAGAGAGAGAGAGAGAGAGAGAGAGAGAGAGAGAGAGAGAGAGAGAGAGAGAGAGAGAGAGAGAGAGAGAGAGAGAGAGAGAGGCTACATACACTTGCACAGTAACACATCCTCCACCCAAGCTGACTTTTTGGAGAGCCCCCCTTCAGAGGAGTAGTAAATTAAATGCACCTTGCTGTCCCTTTGGACTCACTCTCCTCACTCAAAAACCAATTCATCCACCCCCACCTCCTCCTCATGTGTTAATGTTATAATTAATAATTAGTCTTTGCCTCTCCATGAGTCAATGGTAGTCACTCTCTCTCTCTCTCTCTCTCTCTCTCTCTCTCTCTCTCTCTCTCTCTCTCTCTCTCTCTCTCTCTCTCTCTCTCTCTCTATATATATATATATATATATATATATACACCTCTTTAGGTACTCCTTCATATATATATATATATATATATATATATATATACACCTCTTTAGTTACTCCTTCATGTGTATCTCCTTATTTTGTGTATGTATATGTATATATAAATAGGAGGGGCAACCTTATATAGGATTACACCCTTGTCTTGTGGCTCTTTCTAAGGAGAGGGAAAGAATAAGAACAAGGGTCATCTAGCTAGCTTCTTCACTACTATATCTGCTCTCTCCTTAATTTCTATCGAGAGAGAGAGAGAGAGAGAGAGAGAGAGAGAGAGAGAGAGAGAGAGAGAGAGAGAGAGAGGGTGATCAGTAGTAGTAGTAGTAAGTGATTAAAAGATGGGGAGGCCACCATGTTGTGATAAGATAGGGGTGAAGAAAGGGCCTTGGACTCCAGAAGAGGATCTCCTGTTGGTCTCTTACATCCAAGAGCATGGCCCTGGGAACTGGAGAGCTGTTCCTACCAACACTGGTAATTAACTCAAATCTCTCTCTCTCTCTCTAACTTTCTCACTAGAACCAAAAAGACCTGTTTGATTCTTACTGTTGTTCGATAAAGTATTGTTTAAGTACTGCTTTCAACGAAACTACCAAGGTATATATATAAACGTACCGAGTTATAAATTTTCTAACCATTTTTTGGCTGGAAAATTATTTTCCGCCCTTTTAGTTTCCAGAAAACTTAGTTTTCTTCAACAAAAAAAAAATTTGAGTTTCTGCTTCTGGAGTTTAGAATTTCATTTTAAACTTCTCGCCACGGCAGAAATTTCAATTTTTTTCTATTTGTTGAATATTTAACTAATTAGTTGCTAGTACCTTTTGATATAATTAATTTGGTTAATTACTAAATTGTTAACTTTTTTTTTTATTTTAATCTCAGGGCTAATGAGATGTAGCAAGAGTTGTAGGCTTAGATGGACAAATTATCTAAGGCCAGGGATCAGGCGTGGCAACTTCACAGATCAAGAGGAGAAGCTTATAATCCATCTCCAAGCTCTCCTAGGCAATAGGTAATTAAATATAACTTTTTTTTTTTTTTTTTTCCTTTATAGATCCTAAGGGGGTGTTTGGTTTCTCGGATAATTGTAAAAAATTGAAAAAAGAAAAAAGTTTTTATGAAAAACATCTTTTCCATATTTTTTATTTTCCGGATGAAAAATCCAAAAAGCGAAAAGGAGACTTTTATATGAAATTTGGATAAAAGTTTTCCACGATCGAAAATTACTTTTTGATCATGGAAAACTAGATAGATGGAAAATACTTTTCCAGCCAGAAGCTATTTTCTAGGAATTTTTCTAGAAAATCAAATACCTGGCTAAGATAGATCTCAAAAGCACAATTATCTTATTAGTTAATTAATCTATGATTACCAGATAGATTACACATAACAATTGTTTGATCTAGCTAATTGAGGGTTAATTACCAATTTAGCCCGTATATATCAATTTTGATTTGATCTCAAGTTTGTTCCTGAAGTTTCGAATTCAATAATTTAGTTCAAAAGTTTGACCCTAATTATAGCTTACACAAGAACTTTTAGTTTAATAATTTAATCCTTAAAATTTAATTCTTGTTTCAATTTCCCTCTCAAAGCTTTTAACTTTTAACAAAACTAAGTATAATAACAGTACATGTTGCGCATTTGACATGCATTTTTTCTACATGGTATGCTAATAAAAGGACATTGTAATAAGAATCAATTTTAGGAACTATTTTTTACTAAGTTTGTAACTAATCAGATAATCATAAAATTTGCATCTTATATTGAAAATTTTGAATGTATGTATGTAGGTGGGCGGCAATAGCTTCTTATCTCCCGGAGAGAACAGACAACGACATCAAGAACTACTGGAACACGCATCTGAAGAAGAAGCTCATGAAGAAGCCGCACAACGGCGACGACGACAGTGCTCGGAAAAGCCTCGGCTTTCCGCGCGAGCAAAATTCGAAAGGACAGTGGGAAAAACGGCTCCAAACCGATATACATATGGCTCGACGAGCCCTCCGCGAGGCTTTGTCAATTGAAAAGCCAAATAGCTCCCTCAATGAGCTCAAGCCACAAAACTGCTTTTCCAAGAAGCCAATTTGTAGCCCCACAACAAGCTATGCATCGAGCACGGAGAACATAGCTCGATTGCTCGAAGGTTGGGTCAGGAACCCACCAAAGAAGGATGCGGTTCGGTTCGAGTCAGGTTTGAGCCAGAATTCGGTGATCGGTAGTAAGGCGGTTCTGTCTGGGTCCGAATCGAGCGAATGTTCGGATAGCATGGCTAATCGACTCGAGTCGCTGCTCGATTTGGGCTCGCCGATGCGGGAGGGGTCGGATTCGAGCCCGGTCGGAGGCGAGTACAAATCGCCTCATGCGCCATTTTCATTATTTGATGAGACTTGGCTATTTGATGAGAGTGTGGGGCAAGGTGTGGGGGAGATTATTATGGACATGAATTTAGGGGATCCTTCTAACTTGTTCTAAACTAATGGAGTGTAGTTAATTATTTTTTTCTTTCCCTTTTTAACTCTTTTGATTTAGAGCATGAATGAATATAGGTATAATTTAGTAAATAGATGGATGATCTAGGAGAGCCTTGAGTGACTTAATTGTAAATTTTCATGATCTAAGTACTATGATATTGTTGTATATGTTATTTACCTTAATACTATCCAATTTCAAGGTTTATTTGCTCTTCTTGTATGTATTTGTTTATATATATATATATATATATATATATATATATATATATATATATATATATATATAGTAGAGCTACTATGCTATCGGAAGCATAAGAGAGTTAGTGCTTCTGATTTTTTGGCCATTGAATCAACCCCTTTGATTATTTCTAACTATTGGATTAATATTATTATCTAATGGGAACTACTCAATCCTAAGGTGGACCACTATCATCCTAACCGTACAATTCTTGATCCAACGGCCAAAAAGTCGAAAACATCAACTCTCTTATCCTTCCAATAGCATAGTAGCTCTACACTATATATATATATATATATATATTTCAGAAGAGCTGTTTGAATGTTCTTCTTATAAATAGAAGCGCGGCTATGGGTTTGGATCCATTCAAAAACTTAAGCCAAATATATACAATGCGAAGTTCTAATATTTATTCAATATACATGGGATTAATATTCAAACAAAATCCATACAGTACAAATTAAGACTTAAATTACTAGTATATATCAATTTTTAACTCCATTAATTAATCATTATTTTATTTGGAATTATTCTTATTAGGCCACACTATCTTTCTCTTTGTGTTAATATATAACAATGTACCAAGTATCCCCAAAAAAAAAAAATGAGAGAGAAAAAAAATGAAAAAAGAAACAATAATGTACATATTAAAAATGTGGTCCAACATTTATGGCTCCTGGATTAGCTAAAAGCAAAAAGGGAACAGGAAACCTCCAAAAGAAAATCTATACAAGTAGAAATGGATTTGTTTGGATGTGCATAGATGATCAGGTGTGAACAACAAGAACCAAAAGTCAAATTTGAATATGAAATATTAAATTATTAATTTCTAAAACAATTTCAAGTTTTAAAAGACCAATAATTATCTCGTCTAATATCATAGCACAGGGTCCTGAGTTTGAATTCTATCGAACTCATACTTATAAACTTTCTCCAATATTTAATTTCAATCTATGTCTTAAATCCATGTAAAAGTTTTGAACTCAAACGTGAGCAGAATTGCAGATACCAAAAGGATTAGTCTTAAAACCTCCGCTCATGTATATATATATATATAGAGTCCGGCTACTATCCTCTTAAGAGGATAGAAGCCTTTGTCCTATCAATTTTTTGACCGTTAGATCTAACTTTTAATCATTTTCAACCGTTAGATTATACTATTCAACCAACCACCCACTCAACCCTAGGGGGCCCACTATCAACCTAACCGTAACCACTCTCATCCTAGCCGCACATCTTTTCATCCGAACGGTAGAAAATTTAGGAGGACGAAGACTCCCATCCTCCTAAAAGGATAGTAGCTGAATTATATATATATATATATATATATATATATAACTAGGTTGGAATACTATCAATAGCACTAAGCTATTCGTGCTATTAATTTTTTAGCCCTTGGATTGAGAAATGTGCGGTTAGGATGATATGGGCCCCCTAGGGTTGAGTGGATGGTTGGTTGAATAGTATAATCTAACGGATAAAAATAATCAAATGGTTAAATTTAACGGTGGAAAACTCGATAGCATCAAACCCTTGGTGCTATCGATAGTATCCCAGCCGGACTCTCTCTCTCTCTCTCTCTCTCTCTCTCTCTCTCTCTCTCTCTCTCTCTCTCTCTCTCTCTCTCTCTCTCTCTCTCTCTCTCTCTCTCTCTCTCTCTCTCTCTCTCTCTCTCTCTCTCTCTCTCTCTCTCTCTCTCTCTCTCTCTCTCTCTCTCTCTCTCTCTCTCTCTCTCTCTCTCTCTCTCTCTCTCTCTCTCTCTCTCTCTCTCTCTCTCTCTATATATATATATATATATATATATGTACTCTGGTGTTATTCTCATAAGATAATTGTAATTTGCATCTATATCTTAAACTCAGCTAAATAAAAAAGTAATCTCTAAAAATTTCTCTTTATGTTTTGCATACATATATCTAAAGATAAAAAATTTATTTCTATATCTGTAAAATAATTACATATTACATTATATATCAACATGATTTTATGTAAACATATAAATGTACAGATTTACACTTTATGTAATTAAGCATGTATATATATCCAAAGGACAATCATTTGAAAGGTTTTGTTTATAAAAAAAAAAAAAAAAAATCGAGGATGGTCTGAGGACAAATCATTAAATTTGCATTAATTAGAGAATTAGTGTGATCGATATAATCGGGTGGTCCTCGTTTCACCACATGAATATTTAGAATGTTATTAACGAAGTAACAGTTCGTCATAATTCGCGCAATAAATATGAATTTGCCAACAAATCAATCGACTCACCACATGCTTTGAACCCGTCTTAATTTCATACAAATGACGTGATTCAATGTACATCCCATCCACGAATCATATTGGGTTAGTACATGATGTGTACATGTAATTTAGTCAATTATTTTTATTTTTCTTAGATAGCCCGTAGACTTTTCTAGATTCCAAAGACACTCCAATCCTATTTGAAGGCGACTCAGCGGCGAATTCAATATAAAAGTTGTTAAGAATTTACGTGTGAATAGTTATATATTAAATAATTGATAGAAAAGTAAAAAATTCATACATAACAACGGGCTGAGAATTTAGAATAATTATATGTCACATCCTTAGAAATACATGGGAGTTAGGTACAGTACTCTAACGAGTAATATTAGAGTTGATGGCTTGGCGATCAAGCTTGTGGCTCTTACAAATATAATAGATTCACGAAGAAGAGTCATGATAACACAGTATGATGATTGGTGCAGTAAAAAGAATCGGACCCGAGAGACGTGGCTTAGACACAGGCTCAGATGGTTGGTGCATTTAAATAGTCGGACTCGTGAAGTGTAAGTCAGGTGCGTGGGATTGGATGAATTTTCGAGTGGCGTGGGTTAAAACACATGGCCTTGGATTAGTGGGTTCGTGGTGACTCATATAAAGAATTCAAAGAGAAAAAAAGGACTTGATACAATGCTTAGAGAGTAAAAAGAAAAATTGAGTTAAAAGAGAAGTTGTTTAGTTCCCATGTGAAAGGGGGAGATTATTAAGGCTTTACAAATGAAGCCAGATCTAATACGCTTAAGCTTTTAGGTTGAATGAGTTTAATTTCTCACATTCTTAAGCTCATGTGGGTCTAGGCTGTGTCCATAACACTATAATAAAAGCAACTTAATTATAGAAGAATCTTATCACTAAAATTGCTTGTGATTAATTTGGACATTAATGCTCTTAGGCACCTTAGTTACATCCTAATAATTTGTATACACTAGTAGGTGGTGTTGTAAATAACTAACTATCAAGAGTTTTTGTGAGGCATGGATAAGTGTTAGTCCCTTTTGAATATATGAATCATTTTAAGGAAGTGTAGGAGAAAAGAAAAAGTATATGTGCATGGTAGTGTCACATTATCTTGGATATATGAATATTTATACATCTGTTGTGGATATTTTTAATGTATTATCTCTTTGTCTAGTGGATATATCTTGTAAACATATGCATGGATGGGTAGGCTATATATGCTTCTCATGTGAAGTGTTTTGAGGTTTCCTTTCTTTATGTTTCTGCTATTTGGTCTTGCTGCTCTTGAGTATTATATTGTGCCTATTTATTGATAAGAAAAATAAAAACAAAATATCCGAAGATCAGAATTATATCATCATTTCAGAGATTTACATAAATTATGAGATGGTAGCTCTATATTTTAATATGCCCTGCAACTCTTAAGAAGTGGATATGTATATAAGGAGTAGACGGTATGTAAGAGTGATTGGTTTTTGGGACAGCGTCTAAGACTCATTTATATTTTGATTTCTGTAAATCTATCTGTTAGGATTTTCATAAACGTGGCCCAATTAATCATATTCAAATCTGAATTTACTATAAATAAATGTCAATCCTTACAGATATAGAACTGCTTGATATGGTATATTTTATTTTTTTTCATCTATTTAAATTAAATAGAATTCTAATCAAATTTTAATAGAAAGTCGATCTGGACTTTATATAAAGGAATACTTTCTCATGTGCATTCTGATGAAGAAATATTATTTGTTCCATACCAAATGGAAGAGAGCTTGAGACGGGAGGAGAAACCAGATTACCTAAAGTTCGGTTGGTGACGTTCATATCGCAACCGGACTTCTCACTGCTCTGTAAGTTATATTTGATTCTGTTTATAATTCGAGTATTGGTATGTATTAGTTTTATTATTTTTACATGCCAACATAGATCTACCACTATAGTCTATCGAAGACGTACTCCTAAAAGTTGGCATAGCATTGCCTTTTAACCTACCATACCATGCATAATCTCCCAAGCTGTTAAAGCTAAGAAAACACAAAAGGCTCTCACATAGTCTCATGCATTCCATGAACTCATGACATGAGAGAGAGAGAGAGAGATCTAGAGAGAGAGAGAGATCTAGAGAGAGAGAGGAAAAGGAAATGCATAAATTAAGGAAATATATAAATGCAATGCTCCCTACTTCACATGTGGATAGACCCATCCATTGGTGGAACCAGGAATAAAAAAAGGAGAAACTAAATGCATGATGGATCCCTTTCCTTAGCTGTTAGAGCTTTTTTTTTTTTTTAAAAAAAAAAAGAAAAAAAAAAGAAAAGCTATACAGCTGGAATTAATGGATAGTACATATTATTGTACCTTGCTAATCAAAAAATGGGGATCTCTTCTTCACTTGTGTAGATTAATGTTAATTTACTTGTAAATATATTAAATATTAATTATATAATGACGCAGCTTACTAATGCTAATAATTTATTAGGACCAAATGATCGGGCTTAACATGTTTAAACTCAATTATTGTTTTATACTATCGGCTGACAAATCAGCTCTGCTACTAAATATAAAGATCCAGCCGACTAACATTAATAATTTTTTGGGTCCAAATAACAGACCCAAAATGTATAGACTCAGTTATTAGTACTCAAGCCTTTCGACCTTAGATATATATTCACTTATAATTCATTTTCCATCCGCTACGAGACTATTCAAATAAAATTGAACGAAATTAATCTGAACTTTTGGTCGTTTGTAACCGATCGACTACCTAATTTTTTGAAAATTTCAATTTCATGTTTAATATTAAACCTTTTAATTACTTTGCGGTCCAATAAACTAATTATTACATAGGTGCACTCAATGTAGGAGATGTACACATGCACTTACATATATAGTACAAGCAATAATTTCTCTGAGCCATCAAATGAATTTAAAAAGTAGATCAAATAATCAAAATTTTAAAAAATTTGGTGGTTATTTCCAAATGATTCAAATATTGGGTTAGTTTTTTTACGTTTTTTTACGTAGATTTTACGTTGGTAATTAAGAAATTTTGCCTTAACCAATTACTCGAGAACTACGATTAAGTCACGTTGGAGACACAAGCATGTGCACCTTATCATCTCATTGTGATATATGGACCATGCTATTATATGTTGTTATCCATAACATAATGGTATAAATTATTGGATGAACCATGACCACCACATCAGCCGTAGACCACCCACTATGATCAATCACATCCATTATCTTCAATATTCTTTACTACCCGTCTTATCGGACGGACCATAACCACCACATCAACCCTAGACCACCTATGATCAATCACATTGTTATCTTCAATCTTTTCTTTTGGGATGGGTCAAGATCAATACCGATGGATCCTATTCTACTAAAGGAAGTGAGGCGGCTATTGCTGATATTGTTCAGGCCACACAAAAAATTTATATTGTGATGTCACACGTGTAAACAGAACAGTTAATTGTATAACCGACTGGCTGACAATATATAGTCAAACTATACAGTCATCTTTGGTTTTTGATGGGTCAGCTCCCCCTAATCTCGTACAATTTTTGAAAAAGGACAGAATTTGTAATGTCAACAAAAATCGGCATATGACCGGATAGTGAATAAAGTTACTTTTGAAAAAGAAAAGAAAAGACGACTTCGAACCCTCTCGGAGGTTTTTGAAAATCTAAAAAATTGGATGGTGAGTTTAGCTAGTAACAGTGATGGAAGCAGAGTGCAAAAGTGATACTGTTAGTTAGTATGGAATCTTTATAGTAGTGCGCGAACTCTATTCTACGAGGTTAACTCTAAAATGCAGGTTACAGACCATCCCTATTATGAATAGTAAAGAGCTTAACAGTTGGTACCTAAGGTTCTAAACTCGAAGTCTAGTTACTTCATTTTTTTTTTTTTTTAATGAATGAAGCAGATAGGATACTACTTTTCTCTCAAAGAAAAAAAAAACTCTTGAAAGTTGTGGGCTTTGCGGGGATTGAAGTTGTGGGCCCAAAAGATATTTGAGGATTTGATGGGCCGTTAACGGGCCCAAATTGGGATGTAATCTAGGCCCAGACAAAGTAGGCCTACGGGCCGCGAAAAGTATGTGCCGTTGGATCTCATCTACGGCCCACGGAAGTGTGCGAAAACCGGAGCAAAGTCGGCAAACCACTTAAGCCTACCTTGGTCATATGACAGCTAAAAACACTTCTTTTATACTTTGGAAGGTTCAAAAATTTTAATGTGCTTCCAATTTTTTCCTCTTCAATGCTATAAAATTACGGTGATAGCCGCAACGAGAGATGTATGTAAATATATGCTTCTTTGATAGTGATTGTCATCTCAATTTTATAACATTAGAGAAAGAGATATTGAAAGCATTTGGAAATTTTTGAGCCTTCTGATATATAAAAAGAAGCGCTTTTAAACACCACATTATCAAACTAGGCCTTGGATGTATTCAGCACGGTGAAGTGTTTCGCCACCGACTGCCTCGGAGTCGGTGATTTTGTGTTCTTCCGTCTTCTACATGATATGCCAACGAGAGCTTTTGCGCTACCAGCTTTGGACCCGTTTGATATCGAGGGTTATATAACGAACGCTATTGGTTAAAAATGAGTTAGGGCAAAAATATGTAGAAATATTTTTTTCCTCATAAATAATACTTTAAAACTAGATTGGTGAGATCTCCACAATGTATCGTCCTCTGAAACCAAACGAAATATATTTCATCATTACGGAAACTTTATGCAACTTATGTTCTATCTATGGCCAAAAATGCTATAGACATGTGTAAGCAGATAAGGAGGAAAATATTTCTATCAAATTGTGTTTCAGCATTATTATCCTCTTAGATAAAAACTGATGATCGACGGTAATAGATAAAAAGAAATTTGTGTGATACTTAATGCTAGTATTTATCTAACTGATGTAAAAAATTATGAGTTTTCCAAAAAAAAAAAAAAAAAAAAAAAAAGGGATTGAGAATTTGAGATCAGTGTAGTTAGGAGATGTCAATATAGAGACTCACAAAGGATATGCAATCATGGATTTAATTAGATCAAATATTACAATCTATGTTGTGACACAATATATGTAAAATAAACCTTGAAATAGTATGGATGAGCACCCCCAAAAAAAAAAAATTATCATAAACTACTTCATAAACTATTGGGCTTTTTTTGCATTTGGCCCCTTCAAAAAAAAAATTTCACAAATAGCCCCACCAAATTTATAATTGTAAAATTGGCCCTATACCCGCTACGCAAGCGCCACATAAGCGCCATGTTGGAATGAATGTTTAGGTTGAACACGGTGAATTCACCGTATTCAAACACGGTGAATGATTCTCCGTGTTCAATGCCCCGCACGATCTCTCTTCCTCTCTCTCCCCCGAGCTTTCCCTATTTCTCTCTCGGTTCCCTCCTCGAGCTCTCCGCGCCCGCCGCCACCGCATCCCCTCTCCTCCTCTCTCCTCCTTCCCTCCCTCCTCCGCCGCATCCCTCTCCTCCCTCCTCCTCCCCTCCCTCCTCCTCCTCCTCCTCCTCCTCCTCCTCCATCATCATCATCATCACCACACATTCACGGCAACCTAGGGATAGAAGGGAAACACGGTGAATCATTCACCGTGTTCATGATTTACCGTGTTCATGATTCACCGTGTTCAACTTAAACTTCTCTTGGCGCTTACGTGGCGTTTACGTGGCAGAGATAGAGCCAATTTTGCAAATTAAAATTTTATAGGGCTATTTGTAAAAAAAAAATTTGTTAAGGGATTAAATGCAAAAAAAGCCCTAAACAATTTGAAGTATTCATCAAAAGAAAAGGAGGAAAAAAAAAACATTATTTCTTCTCAGAGAAATATTCAACAAGTATAAGATGTAATATCCTCCTCATATCTGCAATTTATCAACAAAAACAGTTCTATACAAAGAACAAAACCATAGAGTTATTATACAAGATATAAGATCAAACCACTCAATAAAATCCAAAAAAAAGGAGAAAAAAAATAAAAGGAATCATAAAAACCTTTTTATGTTTCTTCACATCCTGGAATTTTTGGGCCATACTAGATTTGCTGATGATACTCCCCTCCCCTTTCTCTGTATTGCAAATAAGAGGAGCTAAAAAGGTATACATCAGCACTTATTGTGTATCGGATCCGACCCTCGTCGAACTCTTCTCTTGCTCATTCTATTAGGATCAAAAGATGAAGAAGGCCCATGATCAGCTGATATCCTCTTCTGATCCAGGCGAACAACGCGATTATCGGTAACGGCACGTCGCTTCTTCAGCGGCAATACGTTTGCTTCACCCCTTCTTCCATCACTAGAAATTTCGATGTTTCTCGAGCCGTAAACCTCCAGTTGAGAAGCTAATATACCAACAAACACAAGAAAGAAGAGGAGAATAAGAGGTTGGAGACCCATGGCATGTAAACTTGGGTTTGAATCAGAATCAGTGTAGCTTAAATACTTTGTATATGTAAGGTAAAGCTCAAAGCATAAAGCACAGGGGCTCAAATCCAATCATTTATCACTGCTAACTCTTAAGAAGATTTAAGGCTGTTTTAGAAGGTTTGTGACAGGCATGAATAAAGGGATTAAGAATATTAAGAATACTACTAATCCTTGGGACTCTCAAAATCTTTTCATAGGTTTAATCCTTTATGTGGAATTTGACACCTAACATATGTATATACCAAGCACTTGCTTTATGTTTTTGTGTTATCTTCTTATGCTTTAGAAGAGCTTGATCTTCTTTGAACCAAGGAGCACTCTTATTGATGCAGCTAAAAATAAAATGGAATGTAGTTTCTTGTGCTATGTGAGTTGCTTTATGCTTTTCCTTTATCATTCCTGCACCCCACATCACTATTCCTTTGGATTTGGGAGGTCCTATGCAGTAAATTGGAAGAAGTTTCAAAGAGAACCCACAAAGAAAAGCACCCTTGTATAATCATACTAAATGTTTGGAGCAATAATACAGTGGTTTTTTGGTTCAATATTGAAAGATAAAGTGAAAGGAAAATATGATTACCAGCTTGTTTCTTTTTACATAAACTTTAAAAAGCTGTAGTAAACTACATAAACTATGTAATTGTTTCAATCAACTACCTCGCACTAAATTTGGCTAATTTTTTTTAAAATATTCAATTATATGAAAGACAAATGAATTAATTTCCACCCGATTATAGAATGTTAAAAAAATATATAAAAAAAAGAAAGACCAAAATTTGGGGTTAGGTGATTGGTTAGAGCATTACGAAATTTGCCTAGTCTATTTCAACTTTCGAAAGTACAGATGATAATCTATAATTGAGTGAATGTTCGGAGAGATGCGACATATTTTCCTTTTGTATTTAAAAAAAATACACCTATCCATCATTTCCCTGGTCTTTATGTTCTCTTCAATCTATGCAGATAATTTTTCTCTTTAACTGTTCCTCCGTATCTGCAATGCTATGCATAATTACATTGCAGCTATGAGGATTCCTAAAGAGGTCATTTTCTTTAACTTTATCAAACAAAATAAGGAGTTTCCACATATAGATAACATGATGCTCTAGTCATTGTCCAAGCCAAAGAAGCCCAACTCAGATCTTGCAACCAATAGGTGGCTTTGCCTTTTTTTTTAGCTTTGTTTTAAAGCAAAAAAAAAAAAAAAGGAAAAGAAATCAATAGTAGCTGGCAAAGCTTGTTACTTATCTGCAGGAATTATAGTATTGTACCACAGAAAAAACTTTAGGAATGAAGTATATTTATTAACTCAACTAAAACATGTTATTGTCCTAATCGTCATGGTTTGATATGGTTCCCAATTAAGTACTTTTTTTTTTCACTTTAACAACCCATCAAATAGATATTATGTGACATGTCCAAACCTGCAACCCAAGATTCAGAGGAGATAATACTGTAAAAATCTTTCCCTCTTTTAGTTGTTTGATTTCGTTAACAAAAACTAACATTGTGCATTTAGTAACCTAACGCAATATCACAAGAGTAATAATAATAATCATTATTATATCAGAGAGAAAAGTGAGAGAAGCAAAATAACTATATAGAGAAGTATAAAAGAATTATTAATATTTTTTGCTTTGCCTTGTAGAAGACTTAGATCTTCTGTAGTAGGAAGCACTTTCGACAAAAGAGTTGTAATCCACAGTCGCTTTCGATCCAAAAAATACAAGCTTTGATTACAAGATATTGTACACCTTGGTTACTCAGGCCTTGCTGGATCTTGTTTGTGGAATACGGATGCCTTATTCAAATATGTCGATCATCTGCCAATGGCGACATTCTCGCATGTCTATCTGAGGAAATGAAGTATACGAACTAAAGGAATGGCTGGCGGAAAGACCTGAGAGGTCAGTGGAAGTCGGGCTGGCCCGTAGAAGTGAGGCATCGGTGCCACATCCTGCTGTTAGGGTCAATGCGCCTCGTGGATGCAATAACCTCCGGAATGGGGAGATACACGTAGTGGGTGTTGCAGATGCCAGTCGTGATCCCGCTGTACCCGGCAAATGCACCGTGAACCTGCACATGTTGGATTATTTAGATACTACTCATAACAACATGAATAGCAAGAGTAATGCTTGGTTATCTGAAATCTACTCCAAAGTGTAGTTAAACTGTAAGAAAACTTCAACATGTGCACCGACCGTCCCTAGCGCAAGTGGCAAAGGACTTGGTGGTTGGTATCCGAGGTCCCAGGTTCGAAGCCTAGTAGCTTCACATTTCTAGCTTAGTTTATTTCTAAAAAGAAATAAACGAAGTGGGTAGCATGCCACCTTTCTCTCAAAAAAAAAAAAAACTTCAACATGTGCAAAGTGACTCATTAAGAGCATTTTGGGTTTTGTTTTGAGGTGCCGATAGCATTGCTCCTTTAGCAATACAAACCCAACACTTCTACAGATTGTATAAGTGACATCAAGAAGTGCAGTTGCAGGCCTTAATATGAATACTGGTATACTCAAGTCAATATCTATCGAGAAGTTAGATTTTGGAGGGGGGAAAATAAAAGAAATTGCAACTACTTTTGTGTTCTAGCGGTGCAGCAATTAAATCAACTAGTTCAGGAGAGGTCTCTATGTTTTTACCTTAGGCTTACAGCAGCATTTTGGTTTGTGAGCTAGGTTCAAGTCACAAAAAATGCAGAAAATATCATGTTAGAGTACTTACGGCATTCTGTCCAAGTACGGTGCAGAGGATTGCATCAGATGCATTGGCACGAACAGCTCGGACCATATAAGTTGGATCAATATACTTCACATCAGCTGGAACACCAATTTCCTTGAAATGCTTTTTGATCTGTGAAGGGGTATATGACCAGCATCACCAACACAAATTTTATTTATAAATGCAAAAGGTACTAGTCATAATAAAACACGAACCTTTTGTTGAATGTGCACACCAATATCACTAAGCACCACATTTCCTGATGCATCTGTTGCATTTGACTTCTGCAGCAAATCCTGACAAGACAAGTTTAAATAATTAAGAATGAGGAAAAATGTCAACATCCTATATCCTCTTTCTAAAATATAGTTTACTTACTTGCCCTGCACCTTCAGCAATACAAACCATAGCAAATCCCTTCTTTTCTATCAAACGATCAAGGTGTCGTAAGACACCATATGGTCCATCTAATGTAAAAGGTACCTTCATTTGAATATTATGCTATTGTAAGTCCAAAGAAAAAAGGGGAAAAAGTAAGGAATTTTTTCAGGAATTACAGATTTGCACACCTCAGGTATCAAACAGATATCAATCTGCCCGCTAGAGAGCGAGGCGTGCATGGCAATGAACCCACTGTGTCTTCCCATAAGTTTCACCAATCCAATGCCATGATATGCACTATGCGCCTAAAGCAGTAGTAAAAAGTAAGAATAACTAGATATAGAGATTGCTGATAGGAGATGCCGGAATAGTTCCTGCACTTAGCAGTATTGCGACTAGTCCCTGAATTTTCACAAACAGATTTTCTTCCCTAAACTTTGCCATACATTGAAATCAGATCCCTCACCGTCCAACATAAATGATATTCCATGAAGTCGCGTGCTCACTATGCAAACTTTTTCTACAAACCAACCATTTTAATTTATCTGATAGAAGGTTAAAATGGTTACTTTACAGGCAAAGGGCCACGTGCTGCGCACATCAACTGATGCCATTCTTTTGGAAGGCCAGGAATGCGAATGCACTATTTGGGAAAGTTAAAGGACTAAAATGTCAGAGTCCAGAGACAAAGTTGCAGTATCAGAAAAATATGAGGACTACTCGTACATTTTTGCCATTAGTAATCTCAGAAAATATAACTCAAACAACCTTCTCGACCACTCTTTATATTAATTAGCCATCTGAATGACAACCTAAAAGAGCAGAGAACAGTAGCTTACCTCTATATATGCAGAATTGATAGCCCTTTGAGCTTCTTCTACTGCCGTATCAAAACCAAATGTCTTATCCATTAGAAGTATGTCATTGTCAATTGTTTTTGGCACACCCACAATTGACACTTTCAATTTCCTCTTACGACACTGCATGTGGAATCAAATATAGATGATCATTCAATCCATAACAAGAGGGTTTTTTTTCCGCATATATATTACCCTGCAAATATGCAACATTACACTAATACCCTTGCAAAGTTGGTATTTGTCTGCATGCCCTCGAAAACCTTGCTTACTTGCACTGAGCATACCCCTGCAGCAGTATCTATGACAAAAGGCTTTTTCAATATATATGCCCGACAAGGCATGAATGCAAATACATTGGTTTTGAGAGGCACTCACTCAAATACCACTTTTGCAGGGGGGAATTCACATATTTTTTCGCTTATCTGCAGCGTAAATAATTCTAAGAAGATTCAAACTGTTACAGTAAGTTACACTGATTATAGACTAGATATGCTAGATAATAAGACTGATGACTATGACCTTGTAACGTAACAGATAAAAGATCCAGAAAAGATTGAGGCTAAGAGATATAGAAATGTGGCTTTAATCAGCAATAATATAAATGAAATAGTAGTGGAAATTACCTCATTATGTATAGCATTGGCCCCTGCGTGTGTACCGTCTCCACCAAGTATAAAAAGCATATCAATTCTTCTGGCCTATGAAAAAGAAAAAAGAAAAAAAGAAGATAAAATTAATGTTGGGGAGCAAAGGCCAGTGAAAGATGACGCTCTTTTTTCTTTTTCACATGGCCGATAATTCAATCTACCTGAATGCTATCAACAATTTCACTGGTGCCGGCCCCACCACGAGAAACTCCAAGAAAACTTCCTCCAGCAAGATTTATGTTATCAACAATACGACGTGAAAGCTAAGAAAGCCAAAAAGTAGTATGAGAGTATAGAAACAATCATGTAAACACCATGGAAAGTTATGAGAAGGTTTCTCACCGGCATTTCTTTTAGACTTTTATCAAAAAATCCATGATAACCAAATGGGATTCCAACAATATTCTTTACTCCATAAATTTCAAGCGTGAACACTATCTGCAAGGGCAAGAAACAAACTTCACTCAATGACTAAACCAGGTACTGGTAGCTATCAAAGAGATTTGATGCTGCAACACCAATCGCAAAGGAATCTTCAAGACCAACAACCTACTGATATCTTTAGAAGTAGCAATCTAAACACCAGATGGCCTTAAATAATATTAAGCACAACAAAGTAGTACTGTCTTCATTCGGTCACTTGATTAAACTGCTACAGTTACAACTCAAAGGTACCTTCAAGAGTTAAAACGAAGGGCAACTTAAACGTACCAATGCAGCTGACAAGCTCATAAGACAATCCGCTGAATACTTAACAAGCACAATATATATGATGATATTTAGAACAATAGCATCAAAAGCATATTTCACATATCAAAGTTGGAAAAGTACAGTAGTAACAACAGAACAATGTTAAATCAGCCACTGACCTGCCTTATGACATCATTCAAACCAGGACAGAGCCCTCCACATGTAACTATTGCAGCTTTTACTTCCCCAGGTTCATAATAGATTTTCTTGCGAGGCCCCGCACGATGCACCCTTCAGTAATGTGATCATAAATTAAGGATATGGGTGATACATTGTGAAAATTGGCAGATATTGCTAGAAACTATGTCAGTACTCAGAGTTGAAGAATTATCTTGAGGAGATCAACTGTTCAATACCATTTATCGAAAACTAAATTCCTATATTTCAATATCATGCCAAAGAAACTCCTGAGAGACAACAGAAGACGGTGAAAATACAAAATAGAAACAAATAAACAATTATGACATATTTAACCCATAAAATGATACTTAATAGCTACCTTTTTCTCAAAAAAAAAAAAAATGATACTTAATATATGTTATCAATTAATATATGTTATCAATTCCTTAGTAATCATACCATTGCTCCACCCAGGTACAATCAGGATCAATGCACTCCGCACCAGCAGAATCAGGTGAAGAGAACTTTATTACCTGAAAAAAAAAAAAGATGATTAGATTAGAATATAAACGGCTAATATAGACAGCCATAAAGAGCTATTATACATGGTTTCTTAATACAAGAGTAGTATATGACACCCTGATACTTAAATCTGCAGACCGTTAGTACTAATAGGCTAATCAGTAATTATATATTAAATCATCCTAGGAAGAAAAAGAATTGGTTAGTTGAGTAAAGTCAGTACCAGTTGTCAAAGTACAACATGAGGTGGAAGATAACAATAACGCAGGATAAAATTAACAAAAACATTTTTATGTGCAGTTATCCTAATATAAAGCAAAAAAAAAAGAAAAAAAAGAAAAGAAAAGTTCTGGCAGCTCTAAACGTCTGGTGCATGGCCTACCAAATTGCATAACAGAAGTCGGTCATTGTAGTTCCCATTGCAGGACATCATGCCAAGAATGTTAACTCAAAGAGTTCAAGTTATGCATCATAACCACAACAGCACAGCACAATCAACAAATTGATGTTTCATTAAAGCAAAGCAATAAACCTGATATAAAAAGCCGCAAGGGATCTTTTATAGCTCATTTCGACTGCATGAATTGTTTTTTCACCATTTAGGTCTATTACGGCCAAGATTTCATTGCTATCTTTTCTATTAAAGCTTCCATATTGATACTCAAAGAACCAAGCGCCCACAAGATTGCAGTCTAAAAAGGTTGACATAGTGCTGACTGAAAAAGGACTGATGCAATTATTGTCATCATTTCTAGGTGCCTTTATGAGACAAATAAAGGAAAAGAACAGTTCTTACATTTAGAAATGCTCACAGAGTTAGGTCACACTGGTGTATTCGGATTTGATGGTATCGTATACTATCAAATATTGTAACTAGCTAAGACAAAATTCAATGTTGTTTACCATGTTAAGAACAATAATTGCTTGAACTCTGTTATGCACGCAGAAAGAAAAATATGCCAAATAAGAAATCTTCATATAGATCAATACGGTTGACAGCTTTCGCAATTCTCACTCAGAAATGCAAAAACACTACAATAGACGCACAATCAATTCCGATTGTGCCTAAGAAATAATGTTAGACAGGCCAAACAAGAACAGACCTTCAGAAGTGCCCTATCATCATCATTTACATAACCATTCCACATCTCCGCAGGCACACCATTACCATCCTCTTGAGAAAATCTGCCAAAGCGGATAAAACATATATATCAGATTAAAAAGAGGAGGAAAAAAAACAATACTTTAATAGCATCTACACCAAAATTTGATATGGCATTGAATTAAGTGATGTGTAATAACTAGCATTTATTAGCAACATCACAAGGTCTGGAAGAACATGAACCAATAAATGCAAGGGAGATAATAAAGCACCTGCTTTTCTTAAGAGAGAATGTAGTTGGCCTTGGCGTCACATCAAGAATATCCCGAAGATGTGGCAGACTAAACCGTCTATCCCAATCTTCCTGGAACTTCTGTTTCCAGTTTGGATCCTTAAAATCTATTTCTGTCTTTACAGCAACATCATTACTGTTCAGGACCATCGATATCTTTTTACTTTTCCTCTCATATCCTGTAAACCGTGATTTAGTAAATCCGTATTTTGATTGTTCGTTAAAAATATTCAAGCCATGTTCTTTCGCGGTGATAAGTCTAGCAGCATTGGTTGATGAAGCAACAGCCATCACTAAAATTTTGTATCAGTGAGGCTGCGTGGCAAAGTAACGCAATATCATAAACCTGTCGAAGAAGGGAAAAACGAATTGTAATCATAGATGAAGGAATGAAGTATTTAACAGTTAAAACAAGAACACAAAAATATTAAAAAAGCCTTCATAACATTTGTGAATCATAAAGCCCCATATTGTTAATCTGAATGAATTTATAGATTCGTTAATCAAGTCCTAGTGTCTATTTGGCCTGGCTTCTATAACCGTTTCTCCACTCTAAAAGGCAAAAGCCATGCATTCGGCAACAAACACTCTGAAACTTTTCCTCCAACAAAAAGCCACCGAAAAGTAGAAGCTCCAATTAGAAGCTTTGCGGGTATAATGAAGTAACTATTTCCTACTGCTGCATCTTCACGCAGCTCTACTTGAACATCACTTTTGCGACAGCTCGAGCCTCGCCGAACAAGCCATAAGCATTCTTTACAAATTTTTCTGCTAAGCTATTCAATACTACTAGAATTGAATGAATCTAAACAACAAAAACGCCCATTCCTAATTAATCTAACACTAGCTCGAGAACGATTGCGCAATCTCTACCACAAACAGATCAAAGGAATAATCCAAAATACTACTTATTTCAACCAAATCAAACTTTAAAAAAAGGGGGAAAAATCCAACTCAATTCGTCAATTCTCCTTGATCGCACTAGTGTTATAGCATATAGTGAAACGAGATCCGAGTAAGATCGAGAGGAGGAGAAGGAGAGAGGAATCACCTCGATCGGATTGATGCGAATGATCCAGTAGTTGATCGAGATCGAGAGAGAGTGGGATTGATGATGACGAGGGGGCGTGAGCTCGCGATCTCTCGATCGATCGATCGATCGAGAGAGAGAGAGACAAAGAGAGAGAGAGCGCGTCGTGGGCCGGCTCTTGGGCGTGAAAAACGAGGAGAGGAGTCCGTACACGAAACAGTGGGTGGGGTCGGGGTTGAGTTGGTACTTGGTAGGTGAAAATGTATGCGAACCCCCTCACCTATAGTAGTGTTGGAAATTAACCCTCATCTTTTTTGTTTAATTGAGTAATATTATACAAAATAAACTGAAAATGGCCTGTAGCGAAGAACTAAACGATGAGAAAAATATATTAATCTATTTCTAAAATTATTTTTAGATATCTTTGAGGAGTTTTACATAAATTTTAACCTGGTTAAATGATCTCTGAAAAGTATCAGAGGATCTGTATCCAAAACCAAGATAGGTGAGGGGTCTCACCGGAAAAAATGCAAAATTAATAAAAGGAAATTAGAAACGCCCACCGTGGGGCTCGAACCCACGACCACAAGGTTAAGAGCCTTGCGCTCTACCAACTGAGCTAGACGGGCTTTATGATCATAAATAAATTATGTATTTAATGTAATTATGTATTTATTAGTGCACAAAAGTGAAAATGTTTGGACTACACGGTCTACACCCAATTCGAATCAAAATCTGCCGTTGAAGCTCAAAACCCCATAAATCGGACGGCCAATATGCACCGGATTTCTGAGTGACCCTTCCGACACAGTCTAGGGTAAAATGTATGGATAGTCCCGGTACTATCGCGTCATTGCACCTTAGTCTCTGTACATTTTACTGTTAAACACTTTTTTTTTTCTGATTCTTTGTATGTACGTTATACATACAAAGAGTTTTTTAGACAAATCATTTTAGCCCTATTTAAGGTAGACTAAAATAAGCTCGGTGTTTGATACATAGGAATACAATAGTTATTTTAAAAAAAAATTAGAATTTTGATAATGAGGAATTAAATTAAAAAAAAAGTATTATTTAAATTCTATTTCAATCCATATTTTTTAAGCTTTAGCTGCAACCAGTTATATAATAGAACATTCAATAGTTAAAAAAAATAGAGAAACTTTATATTAGAATAGAAAGTAGAAATATAATTTTTTTAGTAGAAATATAATTTTTTTAGTACAAAATTAAAAGATAATTTTGCTACTGAGGGAGGTCCTAGAATGAGCAAAAAGCATAAAAGACAAAGGCACAATATTGTAATTATACAGGGACTATCCGTAAATTTACCCCAGAAAGTGAAAAGAACGAAGCACGATATCGGAATTGTACAGGGACCATTCGTAAATTTTACCCCTACTATAAATATAAAGCTTAGTCCTCTTCTTACCAAAACCCTCGCCCGTTTCCCTCTCGCTCTCTCTCTCTCTCTCTCTCTACGGAGGCTAAAACCCTTTTTTGTAGCCTCCACCTCTCTCTCTCTCTCTCTCTCTCCCTCTCTCTCTCTCTCTTCTCGGCCCAATTAGGGTTTTAGAGGTTTAGGAAGAGACGAGATGGTGGCGGACAAGGGGAAGAAGACGAAGGCCGCCGCGGAGCAGGAGAGTGACCCCGTCGATGGGGCGCTTGTGATGTCCATCGAGAAGCTCCAGGAGATCCAGGACGAGCTCGAGAAGGTGATGAATTCGTCTCAATTTCTAGCTTTTTTTAATCGATTTCGATGCTATGTTTTAGCGGAAGTTGCTATTTTTATGGTTGGAGCTATTTGATTGGTGATGTTGTGTAGCTTACTTTGGCATTCGTGTCAAAAATCGATCTTTGGAGTGATTAAGAAGGAATTGTTTAGGGGTTTGTTGCTGTTGTTGTTGTTGCTGCTGCTGCTGCTGGTGTTGTTTCCTGTTTAGTGTGAGCGGTTTGTTTAGATATCATTTGAGTTACGTTTAATGGTTATTGTTTGGTTTTAGGAAAGTGTTGTTATTATGTAGCTGGGACAGAGATTGATATTATGTGAGAAAATCGTCTAGTCGCTTCACAATTTGTGTAAAATGATGGTGTCATTTCGGCTTGCTACTTCACCTGTTCACTAGATGCGTGAATTAAGGTGGGCGAATCTTAAACCTGCGTAAGGAAGTTTGACAGTGACGGCAACTGTGCTTGCTATCCTAAACATAGTGCAAATATATCGACCTGGAACTAAGAGAAAATTATACTTGAGAAGTTTAGGCACTGCAGGAGAATCTGCTTGATTTTATTTAATTTTTTATGGTTTTGTGCGTGTTCATGTGGACGTGCGTGTGTGAGTGCATATTTGTGTGTTTGCACGTGCATGGGCATGGGCGTGGACGTGGGCATGGGCGTGCATCCAGAGAATTTATGTAACGAATGCAAAAAAGTGCTAATTTTTAGCATGCAACTATTCCACCTTCTTTATTATAATAAAAGTTTTTCCTATGAGCCATTATGGTACAGTAATAAAAACTTTCAGCTTGTCGTCACGTGTTTGCAAGGTCAAATATTTGGAGCATCCACTTTGTATTAGAATTTTTGACGTTATCTCTGTCTCCCACTGCTGCATTCTGTGAATCTAATCCGGCAGAACCATTAACTTCATAGTTTGTTACGCCCTTCTTCATTCATGCTTCCTTTAAGTCAATAAATCCATCATTAAATTGTGAGGTTCGCGTAACCTAGATTCGTGATGTGGGACAATGTTTCTTAATTTAGGCCTTGCCTTTGTTTTTTTCTAGACTTCTAATTGGAGTACTATCTGTAGATAAAGTTGTGGAGTATCATTATGAAGTCGAAAGTGATGTGCTATTTTCCTTGCTTTTCTCAGACTTATACACACTTTATTCCTCTTATAGAACCTTTCTCTGTTTTCCAGTGTTGACTTGCTTTCTAGTTTCTACCATAGTTCTGCTGCTTTACACTGAGTAGCCAAACTTCGTTTCCCTGCCTCTCTCATGGTCTCCCCATTACTTCATATTGAAGCCTACTTTCCTTGAATGGTTTTGGTCTTTCACCATAGTTTGTTTGTTTGATCTTTTCACAATGCTGATAATAACTATAACTAAGCATTTAGTCCTCACTCGTTCGTAAGACCTATATGTATTCCATTTCTCCATTCAGCTCTATGTTTCATAAGATTTGTTATCAAAGAAAATGCTACGAATTCAGTTGTACCTACTTCTCTCCACCTCTAACTCAGTTTTATCGTGAGTGTAAAGTCTAATATGTTTTATTTATTACATGCTTACACTAAAATGATTGCTATTGTATATCTGTTTTTGGTTGAAGAGATATAACATGTATATAATTACATGCTTAGTTTGATTACATGTTGTTAGCTTACGACCATATGTCTATATCCTTTAGCTACTTTTTTTTTTTTCCGTCTTCCATATTTTGCTGATTTTATTTATTATTCATAGGTTAATGAGGAGGCAAGCGATAAGGTTTTGGAGGTGGAACAGAAATATAATGAGATACGTAGACCTGTCTACCTTAAGCGGAATGAAATAATCAAATCTATTCCAGACTTTTGGTTAACTGCGGTTTGTATTCTATTGATACTTTCTTTGAGTTATTTTAGTAAAAATAAAAGTTGTTAGTTTCGTTCTTAAACGTGTTCATTCTATCAATCATCTGTATTTATTTATTGTATTGTATGTTTCTATATGGTGCAGTTTCTCAGTCATCCTCTCCTTGCTGATCTACTAAATGAGGAAGATCAAAAGGTATATGTGAAGCTTAATCATAATGAAACTCTTAACCCAATCAAGAACAATTGCTTGCACAAGTCATTAGCAATAAACTACTTGCAGTTTTCCTATTTTAAACTAAATATGGTTCTATTTGATAATTCAAACAGGGTATATCTGCATTCTACTGTATAAATTATTGTCATCTCACAATTCTTATTTCCGCAATTTCTTTCAATGTAGGTTTTCAAGTACTTAGCTTCATTAGATGTTGAAGACTGTAAAGATGTCAAGTCTGGCTACTCCATTATATTTGTGAGTAATTGCATTAATGCTCTGAAACTCTTGTTTTTTTTTTCTTTTTTTTTGTGTTGTTTGTAATCTTAATTGAGTAAGCATAGTTTTTGTAATTTGACTTCTCTTCTAATTAGATGGAGTTTATTATTTGTAGAACTTCTCCCCTAACCCATACTTTGAAGACACCAAGCTTGTAAAGACATACTCATTCACTGAGGAAGGAACGACTAATATAAATGGTACAAAAATTAAGTGGAAGGAGGGCATGGTAAGGGCTATATTACAAGTTATATTTTTATTTTAATTTGAGTTTTTGCATCTGTTATCAAGTTTAACGTTTGTTTTTCATCATAAATGAAGAATATTGCCAATGGTAATGCCCATGAGAAGAAAGGGAGCAAGCGCCCCTTCACTGAGGAGAGGTTAATTTTTGTGCCTTCTGATCTTTTCTTGATGTAATAGCTTTTGTGTTTGTTGTTTGGTTTTCATATATTCCAACTATAATTTCAAATGCAATCCTTAATAGGAATTCTACATTATTCAATGTCCAACCAGAAACCTCCAACGATAAACCCCGTGAGACCTCAACTTGTGTTCCGTATAGAGACTTTTGAATATATATTGTCACATGATATCTGAGTTATCTTGGATACCATGACAATATAAACATGGCAATGTAGTGTAAGAGTTATGTAAGTGAAGAAGTCACTTGATTGGCGAACCCTATAACAATAGTGCTTTTAATAGCCGCTGTAAGCATTTTCTGAGCATAAATATTGTCATTTCTATTCATATGCTATATTTAGGAATTGTGTTTGACTGTATCTTTTGTGATTTTCTCCTGTCAATTGAATCTGTCTCAAATGTTTCTTAAGTATTTCAGTGCTGACTTAAACCCCGCGTCCAGTAATGTCGATTATAAGAAAAATACTATGTTAATTGTGAAGTTATTACTATCAATTGAATGTGAATCAATTAAGTGATTGGTTGTGTCAACTGTTTCCATTTCTTTGATACAGTTTCTTTAGCTGGTTTCGCGAAAATCACCAGAAGAATCTCGCTGACGGAGTGTCAGATGAGGTAAGCCATTCTAGTTTTCTAGCTTAGAGAGATGGGTGCTTGGTGTTTATCACACCACTCAATTTACTATCGTCTGAAACAAATGAAAACCATTCGCAAACCGGATTCTGCCTATTCTTTGACACTACTTGCTTTTCAAAATTTCTGTCCTTTCCCCTATATATGTTTGTTGGCAAATTTTGGGTTTGTATCAACTCATAATCCTCTTCATCCTTTTTGTCCTTTTTGAGTTTAATCTGTTCTGAGACATGTACATATACAGGTGGCTGAGATTATCAGGGAAGACTTATGGCCGAATCCTCTGAAGTATTTCAACAATGTCAGTGTTGTAATTTTTTTTTTTTTTTTTTGGATGCTCCTTTTCATCTTCTTCTGGAGGGCTTATCTTCGCCTAATATTTTTGTACATATTTGTCCGATTTGTCAGGAGGCTGATGAGGATTTTGATGGAGATGAGGATAATGAAGAGGTAAATACCTTCTTTGTTTGGATAGTAAATGCAGCTAGTTAATGTTTGTATCGCTTTTGTCTCAGAAAGTTTGGCCCTCCAAAGAATCGTAGCTTCCTGAGGAGTTGTCTTTGTTTCTTGGTGTTTGAGTATTCCATTATCTTTTGACATTTCCTCTTTTTTTTTTTTCTCTGGGAAATATTTCTGGTTTTCTACTGGAATTCCTTTCCCTTTTTTTCTCCCCCCTGAATCAGATTAGGTGCTTTATAAGATATTGCCTCTCATATTATCTACAGTTCTCGACGCACATCACTAGTGTCACTGTGATCATTATTCCTCTCTCCTTTGTTCTTCTTTTTTACTTTCTAGGGATCCGAAGGCGAGGATGGAGAGCAAGACGACGACGAAGAAGACAACGACGAGGAAGAGAACTAAGCTCTTCGTCGAGACTCGACCTCTTTGGAATCGGCTTTCGCATCTTTGTCCGTGGAACTTTCTACCCAAAATTTGTCGATACTTCATATCGGAATCATGGGATCCCCTCCGCTCACCCTTTGCTTCAATCTTCATGGATGTTTCACCTCCCTGGCCTTCTCTTCAAAGCTCTTTTCCCCTCTTTCCTGAAGCTTATTAATCATAAAAAGAAAAGCTATTATATGTCTCTCTAATATGAAAAACTTAAAAAGAGTCATAAATTTATTACCAGAGTATCAGTTCTCATAATTCAGTTACGACGGACTCTAAATTTATTGCCAGAGTATCAATTCTTATAATTCAGTTATGTTGGACTCTTGATCATTAATTTGGAGAACTCGGTCAACTATAGAAAACATAATAGCAGTTTCTTTGGACTCGGTTCTTGTTTGGGGTATTTTACTTTTTGTATCGGTGGTGCTTTTTGATTTGATTGTTTAATTTCTATGTCAAACCACATGGAGATCAATGGCTACTTCAGGCCTTGCTCGGTATCGTCCTCGACGAGTCGGTCGTTGACGGAGTTCTCCCATTCTACACTTTTGTGTAGTAATTTTTGGTTTTCGCCGCTCAGTTCTTTGTTACGCTTTCGAACGGGGCTAAGATTGTAAACTAAACTAACCAATAATGGTGTGTATTGGAACGAGAAGAGTTGAGAAGATCAAACGCAGCAATCAACCCACTTGCATAAAAAGATATTTCAAAAAAAATCATCTTTGTGTAAAATAACACATTCGCGTGACCGAGAATGGAAGTTAATCTCTCTTTACCCTCCCAGGTTTTGTAGTTCTCAAAATAAGGTCAATTTCGTTCCTATATTCTCGTTGACTAAAATCGGCCCCACTTAACGTTTACGCAAAGTAATGCGCTGTTTAGTGCTGTGGGTAGAGTGCCCTACGTGCAATCAGAAATTACGATGAACGAACATTTTGTTTGTTTTTGTTCGTGATAACACATCGTATTTCATTTGTTTTTGTTCATGATAACACGTTGTAAAGATCACACAGTATCGATAAAGAAATGATTCCAGGGATCTCCAACTAAGTTGGGTGATCCTCAGTAACAGAGGGCTCCCAGAAACAATTTAGAAACCACATAAAAGAAAATTGCAGGATTAAATTAAATTAGAGCAAATACATACAGAATTCTCAAAGAACCGAAATTATCCTCCACTTGGATTACGAGAAAAATTGTATTCATCTTTCAAATTTCCACATAAATAAAATACATTCTTGCATGGATTTAAGAGCCAATAGTTTTTCAACCAACATCATTATCCTACAAACCCTCTCATAAAAGGCTTCATTTCACACTTTCTATTTTTCTAATTGGAATTAGGTTTTCCAACTGTTTGTTTTCTCCTTCACCCATTCTCAGAAACAAGGGAAGAGTTAAAATCAGTTGCTATTCATTTCAAATCATTCTATAAAGGGTAAAACTCAATAGACAACTGTGTGCAAGTGATTTTACATGGAATGAAAAGGAGCGGCAAACATTTTAGGAGGCTTCCTTCTCTTTCTCCCTTCCTAAAATATATGATATCATCTGATGGCATGGCAGTGAGAATCATAGGGCAAGGTTGTCTATTATTTTCTCCTAATTTTCCAAAGAAAAATTTGAAAACAAAAAAAAGAGGAGAAAAAATGAGGCTATAATGGTAAGGTAGGGATTTGCCAAACCACCCAACATTCAGAGAGAAGACAAATGAGGGTAATTCTACACAGCAATTGTCATCCACAAGCACAACTTATGTTCACAATTCAGATGAATCAAATATAAGTGAATGATGCAGAGAAGAAAATTTGTGAACTTGGATGGACGCGTGCGCCACCATATTGAAACACTGCTAGTGAAAATGAGACCTTGAAACTCCGACAAAATTAGGTCCTTTCTTCCAATGTTTTAGGAATCAAGATCCATCAAAATGTAGGCATGAATCGACAATTGTGAATATATTATCCAACATGAACTTAAGCAACTATCCTGAGATAATAAGATAAGCATGCGCCAAAGTAAAAGAAAGAAATATGTCAATGTATGATTTATGGGAAACAGGAAAATGGCATCAAAGCGGCAACTATTGGCATGACAACAGTTTGAAAAACTTTGAGACCTAGTTCACTGTCATTGAACATTTGGAACAAAAGAGAGAAAAGGGAAAGTAGCAAGCTTGGAGGAGTATAAAATAACAATGTACTAATAAGGGGTAGAACATCACCAATTTATAAGAGTGAAGATGCAGTAGTCACCCCAAAAAACAAAGGAAAAAAAAAAAAAAAGTTAAAAAAAAAAAAAATTATGCTCGAAGGGGACGCAAATCTATCATGGAACTACAGATTCAGATACTATTCAGCAACAATATAGAAGAACAGTAGGAAGATATTAAACGGCAAAAAGATGGAGGAGAATGTGAATTTAAGAAAGAATAAAGGCTGAGTTCATATTAGAAAGCACAGAAAGTCGGGGCGAAGTTATAGAAGTGAAATGATACGATTAAGAAGGTTCTTTGCTTTCCTAGGAGGCTTCATAAGTCATAGGATTGTTTGGCCTCACTGTGATGGCATTATTTATGAGAAAAAAACACGTATACGGACTACAACAGATTCAAGGAAAAACAATCAAACAAAACAGCAGATACTTGGGAAAGAAGGTACAACATGTCGAACAAGAAGAGAAGCAACAGTACCCATGAACAAGAGAACTTAATACCCTAAAGAAGAGTAGAAATCAAGGAGCATGTATGTTAAGGAAATAGAAGATTCCGAATATTATTATGAGTTATTTGAGATATACGCGAAGGGCTTCTAGGTTGAGGACAGCAAAACTACTCAAAAATGAAAAAAGAAAATTGTACAGACTTTAGAAACTTTTGAATTTGCTACCTCAGCTTTCATTACTTGTGATTTCGACAAAATCCGGGAAGCTATGCCAGAAGGCCCAGAACTTAGTAGTTTTGGTCAAAAATCTTACAGAATATCCTGCAAAGTTATAGTTTACTTCGTCAAGAAAGTTGAAAACACTATTAGGTTTTGAATGCAAAAAAAAAAAAAAAAAATGTAGCAAAATCAAATTTTGAAAAGTTCAGATACCGACTTTCAAACGCTTTACAGTTCAGGTAGGTTGCTTACACACTTTTCATAGAATAATCCAGTTTGGTTTGAGAGATGTTGCAAGTGGGGAGAAGAGAAAGATGATAGGGTACTTTTGAATGTGAATAGATATCCAATGCGTCTAGCTACCTAAAGAGATGCTCCACAAATGAAACAAACACTATAGGAATGAAACAAAGACAAAAACACCCAAAAAAAGCTGCATTCCAAGGTCAGCCCTGCCCAAAACACGGAAAAGCAACAGCGGCCCACAAAGTTTCAATCAGTCGATTATAATTGCAGCAACTATAACCGGAAAAAATAAAAAATGCCGACTGTTATCTACAAGACGAGTGATCAATTAGTGTGGTTTTAGATGCTAGTTCATAATCACCAAAAGAGAATTCATTGCAGTTCACGCCAATAAAGATACAGTTTTTAACTGAGAGTGGGTTTAATTACAAACAAACAACTCACTGCGGAAGCAGAGAGAAAAGATTCATATCAAAATCACAGGGGGGAACAACAAGATCATACTTTCCTCTACCAGCCATACAATGCATCTGCAGTTTTGAATACATATCGCACAAACAAGCGAACAAACGAATCTCGCGAACCGAAACAACAAGCACTTAGACACCACCACAATAATAATAATAAAAACAAAACATCTCTAATCATAGGCTCATTATTTTCATTGTACACCATCTAAGGAGTAAGCAACTACTAAAAAAGCAATAATAGGCAGGTTTTCTTTCTCAAGAGCAATAGTATTATTTATTGATTGATGATTTGAGACTGAAAAAGAGAGAGAAAGAGAGAGAGGAGTTCACCGCGGCGCGACGAGGAAGATGAGAGCATCAGAAGATGATGTCTTCGTCCCTGTCGGAGGCGGCGTCGAGGAGGCCGTGCGCGGAGCTGAGGGAGATGCCCTTCTTGAGGGCGATCCGCTCGGCGAACTGCTCCTCGGCGAAGAGATGGGCGGCCTGCTGCTGGCGCTCGAGCGCGCGCTTCTTGTAGCCCTGGATCTTCTTGAGGCGGAAGAAGTCCTCGCGCTCGAGCTCGTCGAGCTCGGCCTTGATGTAGGAGATGGTGTTCTCGAGGCGGGGCTTGACGACGTTCTCGAGGGCGTTGACGCGGCGGTTGGTGGTCTTGATGGCCTCGTCGAGGGTGAGGAACGAGGTCTGGAGGGAGGCGAGCTCGACGAGCACCTCGATGGCGCGGACGTGGGCGGCGCGGCAGGCCTGGATCTGCTGCCCGCCGCGGGCGAGGCCGGCGAGGGCGACGCCGGCGCCGGCGCCGGAGGAGGAGGAGGAGGCGGAGGGGTCGACGAAGTGCTCGAAGCGGGGGAGCTTGACGCCGGCGACGTTGTCCTGGCGGGAGCGGACGCGGACGGAGGCGGAGCGGACGGACTCGAGGACGACGTGGCGGACGCCGTCGCCGGCGACGTACTTGGCCTCGGCGAGGGAGAAGGCGGAGGCGCGCATGGCCTCGCCCATGGACTCCTTCGCGGTGACGATCTTGCGCAGGATCTGCCGGAACTGCACGGTGAGCGCGTCGCTCTTCTTCTTCAGCAGCGCGTGGCCCCGCGTCGCCCCCACCAGCCGCGCCTTCATCACCCCCAGCATCGTCACCGTCGGAACCACGGTCAGCCTCTGGTTCTGCCCCGCCATCTCCCTTCTCCCTCTTCCTCCTCTTCCTCTTCCTCTTCCTCTTCCTCCTCTCCCCCCCTCCTTCCCTCTACCTCTCTACCTGTCGAGGATGAAGGAGATCAGCACGCGATCCTTCGTTCCTGCGATCCGGAGATGAGACGAAACGGTTAGGGTTAGGGTTCTTCGATTGGAGATCGAGGGGGAGAACAGGGGGGGATCGGGGTGGAAAAAGGAGATCGATCGCCGCGAAATCGACGGAAATGGTAGATGATTTTACCTGGTTGATCGATCGCGATCGATCGGGGATCGACGAAGAAGCAGAAGAAGCGGAGAGAGATTAGGGTTTGCGGGGTTAGGGTTTCGTCGACGAGGAAGGACGACGCTGTTTCCTCTACAATTCTCTTCGTCTTCGCCGCTTCAGGGAGAGAGAGAGAGAGAGAGAAGAAGCTGAGAAGCGGAGGAGACCGACGGGGTAATGAGTAGGATGCTCTGGACTAGGAGGAATTACTCCATGAACCAGGTGTACTCCTGCGTCTCGTGCACCGAAGTAAAAATGTTTGCATGGAGATACCTCTTCTGTACGGCATTTCTGAAATAGGCCCTTTACTTTTTCAATTGACACTCTTTCAACCCGTGATCTTTTAAAATGTTGTAATTTTAGCAAAATGAATTGGAGGTTTAGTAATAGTAAATAACACTGAAATAATTATGAAACTTTACAAAAGTTTTAATTCAATTGATCAGATTTACTCAAATAAAATAAGGTATAAGTTAAGTTAAAAAGTGAAGTTGAGAGGCCTATTTTTTAAAAAAATTTGAGGGTTCTTCATCTTAATAATAGAAATTTATTCCACAGGTTTGATTTACAAAAAAATGTTGGTTTTGAAAATAATAGGTACGGTACAAATGGATCTGAACAACCATCATTCGGATTTTGAGGTCTAAATTGTAAATTTTAGAACTTGGGTGTATGTTGTACACTTATACACCTGGTGCAGGGAGTAATTTTCCAAGCGAGGTCGGGTTTCGAATACCTAATTCGATCCGTAACCCAACTTCATGCAAATGTCGTCTTTGTATTACGCTCCTCTACCCGAGATCCACGGGTCTACCACGTGGTAGACCTGGTCCACAGAATAGCTTATCTCCATGTCTCCGGGTGAAGAGAGAGCGAGAGAGGTGTCCAACAATGGCGAGGCTTAAAACCTACTTCGCTCGAGCGCGACCCCCCGCTCTCATCTGGATCTCCTCCGCGATCCTCTTCTTCCTCGCCCTCCGATCCGCCATGAACAACGCCTCCGATCCCTTCCCCTCCCCCCATTCCGGTAATTTCCCCAATTTTTCCTTTATTTTCTGCTTTTTTTTTCGGCATTTTTAGCTCAATTCGATGCATTTTCAGCTTTTTTTGACCCGTCGTGTGCTGAAAATTGCGATTCCTTAAATTTTCAGCCCTTTTTTTATTATTTTCCCCTCAATTTGATGTATTCTCAGCTTTTTTTTGCGATTTGTCGTGCTAACAATTGCGATTACCCAAAATTTCTGCTTTTATTTTGCAATTTTTAGCTCAATTTGATGCATTCTCAGCTTTTTTGGATCTGCCATGAGCTAAATTTTCCAGTTACCCCAATTTTCATTTTTTTTCCTTTTTTTGGGGCAATTTTTAGTTCAAATTTATGCATTTTCAGCTTATTTCGATCCACCATGAGCTAAAAATTGCGATTTCCCCACTTTTCAGCTTATCTTCTTCGCAATTTTTAGCCCAATCTTATGCGTTTCTGGATCTAAATGCGTTGGTTTGGTCGAAATTCCTGCAGAACCCTCGATTACCGCCGTTTCGGATCAGCGATCGAGGTTGTATGATAAGATGGCCCGGGATCTGGAGGAGCACGGCCCGGCGTTCCTGAAGGGCGGGGAGACGTCGCAGTCGCTGTCGCTTTCCGATCTCTTTGAGTCGAGAAATGGCGTGGTCACGCCTATTCTTAAGGTCTGTTGATTTGATCTATTGATTCTTGTAGTTGTTTTAGCTGAATTCTCAATCTCCTCAGTTGTTTAATCTGATGAATTGTTCTCATTTGTCTCCCCATTTTCGAAATTAGGCTGCGAATCCTCCGGTTCGAGCGAACGTGCTTTACCTGAGTCCCGAATTCGCGAAGCCTATTTCGTACGTATTACTTTTCAACACTACAAGATATGTAACTGCTATATTCAGAGTATCGGATCAACTATCTGTGCAACGCCAAATTTGAGTTTACTGTTAGGAAACTCAGTTGAAGGCTAATTCGACCTAGTTTGTTATGATTTTATTAGACTTTCTCTTTTGTTGTGTCACACTTTTGATTTCATGTAGTTAACAATTTATTGATAATGTTGTGCCGATTGCTCGATTCTCAGTTTGATTTATCCATGATGCTCAGCTTGCTATTTTATATCTTTTTATTTCTTTTCTGCAGCGAGGTTGTGAAGGAAATTTTTCTTCCCTACTTTGATGGAGGTAATAAACTTAGTAAGACATGTTATTTCTCGGCTTGCGAGTCAAGTAGCTTCTTCGTCCGCGTACTAGTATCCAATTACTCTCTCGTTTACTATCGTTAAAGTAAATTCTTTAGCATTTTGCGGCAATTATTTCTCACGGTTGATTTACACTCTCTTGTTATTTCTAGTCATTTGGTTTCAGAATACCAGCATATATCACTTCAGCATGTTGCATGCCTCCCATCATTTAACTCCTGTTATGGCTACTGATAGTGAGGTAGATTGCACCCTTGTAATTATGTTATTTTGTTGGATAAAAGTCGCAGTAAACTCTGTATTAATGTGTTCTGTAATGTTTCTTGAGATTGAAGCCGAGGTGAATGCGGTTAAAGATGTCGCGGAAGCTATTTGCCCTCTAAAGATAGTGTTGGATAGAGTGGTTTTAACATCAACTGGTGTGCTTCTCGGTTGTTGGCAGGTTAGATCGATAAAACTTCTCTCTCTTTTCTACTCAAATATCATTTTTTCTTTTTTCGGAGCTAACTATTTTGTTTTACAATTTTATCTCACTGATTTCGCTTATCCGTGTGTAAATTTATGTTATTAGGTGATCTCTGGTACTGATCCTGCGGAGATCCGTGCAAAGTTAAGAAATGCTCTTCCCCGTGCACCTGAGAAGCAACTGGTAAGAAGTAGCTGGTTAATATTTATACATGCTTACTCAGTTTTGTATCCTTTATTTCTCGGTGGTTCAAATCACGCATCTTAAGCTAGTGGATTTCCGTATTTGTGGTAATCTGCATGTTGTCAAAAAAGAGCAAAAAAAAAAACAAAGAACAAAAAGCATAGCATTTATGTATTCTTTATGATCTTTCATTCTTATCATATAATTTTCCGCTGTTACAGTATGATCCTGTTTTGCTTCACACTTCCTTCGCAAGGCTTCTGGGACGCCCTAAGCTCTCATCGGAGGTAATGTCTCATCGCCATAGGTTTTAGTTACCGTTTCTGCAGCGGTGATTGTTCAGTTTGAAACCATCATTTAGTAACAGTTTCATTTGAAGTGTCCAAATCGGTGCCGTGAAGAGATACTGAAATATTCCATAATTCTCTTTTAGTGAAAGTAAGATTAGTTTGCAGCGAAAACAATGCATTTACGTGCTTAATGTAGGAGACCAAAAAACCATTCGATCAACTTGGTTTCTTTCATGAGCTGGTCGCACGAGTCAGCGATAAGATTCGTGGTTTCGAGGTAGCGTATTCTCTGCAACTGAGATGAGTATTAATCGCTTTGCTAAATTTGGTTGTTGATTTCGCTGAATTTACTTTATTTTGTTTCTTTCAGGCGACTGTTTCAGAACTGTGGTTTGTAGAAGAATATGATGTTCTCGCACTTGCGTTAAATGGGAAGATGAAAACAAGGAGGTTTCATCTCGGCTGCAGTGGCGATCGATACCATTCAACATAAAATGATAACTTTTAACACAAAAATAGTTTGTTGTATATTTGTTGTAGCTTATATAATTGTTGTCATATTAATCAACAACTAATAATCGTGTTGTATAATGTATGTGGGAAATTATTAGTGGGCCTTTTTGAATGGAAGTGAGTTACATTTTTCAACTCCATTTACAGTTTTATTTGCACTTCCAATATAAGCTCCAAATTGTTTCCACACAATTCTTGCACTGTATATTTGCCTAATCCATATCAACTACCCGAGAGAATATGAAAACATATTAGTGTAGAACTACTATGCTATCGAAAACATAAAAGAGTTGATGTTTTCAATTTTTTAGCCCTTGGATCAAAAATTCTACGGTTGGAATGATAGCAGTCCCCCTAGAGATGAGTGGTCCCCCCTAGGATAATACTATTAATCTAAGGACCAAAAATAATCAAAGGGATTGATCCAATGGTTAAAAAATCGAAAACACCAACCTTATTATACTTCTAATAGTATAGTAACTCTACTCAGCATATTATATATATAGTATAAGCCACAACAAACATACCAAAACAAAGAATAGCAACAAACTAATTAAGCAGAGAAATTAATGGCTTTGTTACCGAGCAATAAAACTGATATGCAACAAGTATTGCAGAGCTTTGGAATTTAAATGCCTCGTTGAGTTAACATTCCCTAGGAGCATGAGAAGGTTTAAGGTGGAAAAGGTTAGAGAAAGTTATTAATTCCTGTGTGGGAAACAAAGGTTAGCTAAGAGTCCCTTGTGATCTGATCTAAGAAAACCTATCCCTGATCCCAACTACCACCTCTCGAAACCTTTTCAGCGAGCAGTAATATAGCTGCTACATTTTACAACTAATAAAGAAAAATAAGAGAAGAAAGATATGATCTAAAGGTATTAGGAATCGGTAAATAAGAGAATATACATTCATCTCTTTGGTAAGTGTTCAAGTTGTATCGGCCATTATGTTTCCACGTTGCAGGGGTCGTCCAATTGCTTCAGACCTCCGTCGCAGTAGTTGTTGATATCAAAGTTCGTTACGGCACTGACACCTCGCAGTTCGATGGCCGCAATGTCGTAAGCTTCAGCTGCTTCTTCTTCAGTATCTAAATTTACCGAATAAAAGGTTCTCTTTAGTTCATTCAACCGAATCAGATGATAAAATTTGAGTTTCATCATGACAGAAAGTTCACCGAAAGTTCCAAGGTAGATATCTTTGGCATCCCGACTGCCAACCCGACCAATTCGGGCTTGCCATTTTCCGTCCTTCCTTCTGCTACCCCAAAAAGCCAACCAAATTGCAAAAAAGAATTAGTCCATAAGTACTTGGATGCAACAGTAACAGAAACCCTTAATTGTTAAAGAACTCCGGTTAAGATGTAACAATGACCTTGTTACTCCTCTGTACATTGAAGCTCCTCTAGAGAAGCAACTACTTGTCCTGCCACAAGCAAACCCGAGGAACGCAATGAGTAAATCATATTCTGAAAAGCTGAATATTTGGAATTGTTAAATTTCATGGTATACCTCCTTACGTAGGCCACAAATTCTTCCTGAGACATGGTCTTCATTACCTCGAGCTCTTTCTCGTAGTCTGATACCTGCAACGTGATACAAGAGGACCATTAAAGTATTAGAACTTATAAAAACTCATAGATGACAAAGAAAAGTTATCGAGAATTCTTACTGGGAAGTTAAGTTTGGCGTTTGGGCCAGGACCCCAGTATTTAAGCGCTGCAAGGTCATGTGCCCTAGCCGCCTTCTCCTCTGACTCGTAGCTTCCTACATAGACCAGACATATATAAAGGACCAACTTCTATTTATGCAACTAAAGTCATATAAGAATAAGCGTCTTACCCAGATACACTGAAGTATTGTCACGGCAGCCAGAGGCAATCACCCCAACCATCAGCATGATTCAAGGAAGGAAAACCAAAATCAGAAAAAAGAAAAGAAGAAGAAGAAGAAGAAGTGTTGAAGAAAGAAACATTCAGCACTGGACTTCATTTTGCAAAATTCATTTTTCAGCTATCAAGAATAGTTATTTATCGTCATTAAAAGGGCAAAAGCAATAGTGATAAATGAAGTCTGTTAAATCTTTCTAAAGCTTTGGAGGTAGTTATAAGCAAAATGAAACTACCCCCTCATAGTTGGCCCAGGAAGCATTCATCTTCTGGATCTCATAACTCATAACAGCCATTAATTCTAGTATTTGTGTAAACGAGGTGGAGCATGAGCTTAGCACCAAGTAATATTACTCTGTGTTAGTTTCGCGAGCACAAGAGCAGCAAAAAAGGCCTATATTACCCATCAGATAGTCCACAAATAGAATAATTTTTACAGCAATCATGGCAGTAAATACCGGGAAGTGAGCAATACCATAATTTTCCACAACCTAAGCCAATCAGTGCTTAGTTACATGCAAAGCAAAAAATGCAAGCCTCTAGTTTGTTATAAACTATTTAACCTCATACCCTTCGAACAACTTCGTTGCACAGCGATTCCACATTCCAGGTCCCAAAGGCCATACAAATGCAGAACAAACTATTAGAAACAGTAAGTCCATGCAGCACGCCAAACCAGCCTAGACCAATTTCAGTAATTCTTTGCTCTTTCACATACCTCGCATCAAAATGAGCTAACTTGGTCAACAGCACCATCCCTAATCCTATACCCTAGTGTTGCCATATGCTTTTAAACTTTTAACTTGTAAAATCCCATGCATATTACGTGCTAAAGAATCCTGGTGACAATATCTAGACTGGAAGAACACTTCAGCTAGATCAAGCAATGTTTCTCACGAACTTCCAAGCGTTAAAACTTATAATATCCACAACGTATCTCACGCCATAGCATAGTAGGAAATTGTTTAAGAAAAACTCCATACTTTCCTTAACACAACCTGGAAAGATCCTGAGAAATACAAATTTTCCACAACACTATCTCTCGCGCGCAGATAATGTCGCATATAGAGAATGAAACTAAGAATTACTTCTCCGTCATGTTAATCTCCTTAACAGCATTCACTTCATCAAATGGAGATCTTCGAAACACGAAAGGTGAAATAAGCCATATTTATATTACTTTTCAGCGTCTTATTTGATGATTCAATTGCGAAAACAACTTCTAGCAATAATTTCTCTAAGAAAGCATGAATTAAACGATAGCATGCATGCATACCGTGTTTCCCCTTCCGTTTCCGGCCTTCGACTTGGCTCGTATTGTCCCACAGATGCGCCTCATACTTGCCACTCCACTTCAACCTACACACTCCCAAAGTATACAACAACGCAGAACAAAATCACACCAATCCACCACATCACAACCCACAAACCACCGCACAGAGCGTGGGGCAGGGTAGGGTTTCATCGATCCGACTCACCTCGTGACCCCGTGGTAGCTCGACGAGCGCGGCACCGCGTACTTCTTCATCGCCGCCGCGAGGAGGCTCCCCACCTTCTTCTCCGCCCCCTTCCCCGCCTCCGCCTCCCCCTCCGCCGCCGCCGCGTCGCCGGAGCTCGTCGGCGGCGCCTCCCCGTCGTCTATAGCCTCGTCCCGGTCGATCGCCGCGATCTCCGCGCCGCCGCCGCCGACGCCGACGACCTCGGCCTCGTCTCCCTCGTCGGCGGCGCCGCCGCCTCCGCTCCGATCCCGCGGCGGCGGGGGCGGCGGGGAAGAGCGATCCGGGGATCTCCTACTCGGTTCGATCATCGCCCTTTTCCCCGAATCTCAACACAAAAACCCTAATTCGGCTTTGTCACTCCAACCCCGTTTCTCCTTATCCGAATAATCCATGGTTATTAAAATTTTACCATTTCGCCCACATTATTACGATCAAGTGTAATTTACACTTACTGCGTGTGATTATTACCTGCACCGGGTGTATAAGTGTATCTTATGCACCACACCCTCTAATTATAGTAGAGACTTTATGATAGGAGTTGAGCTAGAATACTATCGATAGCAAATGAGCACTTTTGTCACTCATTTATTTTCGATGATGGAGCTTCCCAATCGACGATCGGTACCGTTGAATATGATCTAGAGCATTTAAAGTATCTAGAAACTAAATTTCATGCTTTTTCGATATTATTTTCTTGTCCATCAAGTGGACACAAAAATGAATGGTTGAAAATAAATATCTTTTAAAAAATGATGATAGGAGTTTTGTAATCAAGATCAAGAGTATAGATCTTATTTTAAATAGTTTAAAAAATTTTCTAACAAAAATTCAATTGATTTGAATATCTTTACACCGTTAAACAAAAAAACGTCTCATATCGACCATTAAAATTACAAAATTTGAAACACTTTGATCATTAGGCCAATAATGTCGAAAAAGCATGAAATTTAGTTTCTAGATACTTTAAATGCTCTAGATCATGTTCAACGATGCCGATCGTCCATTTGGAAGCTCCATCATCGAAAATAAATAGGTGGCAAAAGTGCCCGTTTGCTATCGATAGTATTCTAGCTCAACTGATCTTATGATAGATATTTTAGTATTATATATAATTTATTTAACAAAAATTATTCTTTTTCCAATTCGGTAAGCTAAATAGGCTCTCCAAATCGACCTCCACCGTTGGATGGGAGGGGGCCTACATAGCAAGGTATCCCCTCTCCTCGACGGCGTTCTCCGATCTAGCGAGTCTATTCGGCTCGCCAAATAAAATAAAATAAAAAAAACGTAACACGACTGCTTACTTAATGTGTTCGATAATATTTACATTTTTTTTTTTTGTAAATTTGTAAGGACCTAAAATTTTAGTTTCATTAAATCAGCAGCATAATAACTAATTTCGAAAGATTTGTGTGAGTTTTCTCATAATACAAATGACGATCATCTGAGTTGATGAGAATTTATTTTCTATTAGTTATATTTTCTCGGGATCCCAAAAATGCCTCACTATAAATTATTTATAATATCTTTATTTAGATTTTAGAATAGAGTATACATATTGTACCGAATTCTTAGTTTTTAGCAAATAAGAAAATAGAATAAAATTGAGTTGAACTCTTATTAATTCAAACAAAAAGATCTTATTTTTAAATAAATTTTATTTAGATTCTGTATTAATGAGTGTTAAAATATCTCCTATAAAAAGTTATAAATTTTGAAGATATATTTCTTATAAAGTAAACAAATATTCTTTTTTCTACAGTTGATTATTAAAATTACTTAATGACTTAGCTAAGGTTTCTAAATCATGTGATTTTTTTCTTATATATATATATTAGTATAGATTGCATTGATAATATTGGATTTTGAGTTGCATAAAGGGAGGGGGAAAAAAGAAGGTATGGTGCATGAAGCGCACGGATACACCTGGTACAGGCAAAATTTGTCCGAAGCAGCACGGATAAATCTGTACGGACATAGCCGCACGAATACTCTATGCGAGCAATATCGAGCCGTCAGATTATCGCCGTGTCCCTCACTCCGTTAAAAATGTGGCCAAACGAACGGTCTATGATCCATCTCGTAAGATATGTTCGTACGACCGCGCGTACCGTAGGTCGACATCACTTGCCCGGGAGAAACGCGGCGCTTTGAGATCCGTGCACGCTACAACGGAGTGTGGATACGTTGCTTGGTCACGTGGAATGCGCGCGCATCTCAACGGTCGATCTCGGAGTCCATCTCGATCGCGATGAGATGCGTGCGGGAGAAAGTGGACGGTCGTGATTGCACGAACGGTCACAAAGCTATTTTCGAATATTTATTTTTTAAAAAAAAGAATTTTATTTATAAATTTTGATTGAATTTAATCATGCATGTAAAATTAATAAAATTTTGTTTAATAGTAATCACGCAATTTGGTAGTAGATCTACTTAAGTTAGACTTTATCTAACCTTATAAAAGTATTTGAAATATTGGTGTATTTTGAGAATACACTAAAATTTTATAAAGTTATTTTAATTTTATATGTATTTTAAAAATAGAGGAATATTATGAGGGAAAAAAAAAATAACAGATTCAAAATTTATATTTGCTTTTCTATATATAGTATGTAAATATATATCATATAGATTTTTTTATCTAATTACATATATATCATATAGATTTTTTTTATCTAATGATGAGAATTAATTTTAATTGAAATAGAGTTCTTCATTAACAAAATCATAGTTGTTTAACATATACATAGGAGAAACCAAAAAGATCTTTTGAAATAGAAAGCTCACTCACAATTGTTCACTACAAAAGAAAACATGTATATGCTTAATAGTTGGGAATTAATATTGTTAAAACTGTTCTTGATATTATATCTGAACAATAAAGTTTAAGTCATGACTAAATGTAATATATCTATTCTGAAAATATCAAAAATAGCTTTAGCAATATCAATTCCCTGATAATTATATTGAACATTTACGCCCTCTCGCTCTCATATTTGCACTCTCTCTCTTCTTTTTTTCTCTTCATTCCCTCTCTACTTTTCATAGCATGCATTTGAACATCTTAGTGCGTAAAACCGACAAAAATAGGGTGTTCCAGTGTACTTGAGCCAAAAGTTCCCGTTAATGAAGTTAGCCACTATTCCGGCCCTAGTACTTGTTCCGGACCCCGGACCGCGATTGTTGTGCTCCACGTAGTACAGTTATCTTCAGCGTAAAATCTTCGTTCCACAGCATCCACCCCTCCGGTCAGATCAGATCGCCGATAACGAACTCCATGATTACCGAACACTCCATAGAAGTAGATGCTCTAGACATTTCAATTTACCAAATGTCGAGAAGTAGAAGTAGGGCCAAACGACCACTAGATAAGGAATTCATGATTTGGGCTTAATTTGGGCCAAATCAGGCCCGACAATTAACCTTCATCACCAATCATGGGCTGAGGATGAGCATGCTCTATGTAAACCGAAGCCCAAGCCTAATCTAAGCGAAATGTTTTTGTTTTTTTTTTTTTTTTTTTTTTTGAGAGAGAGAGAAAGGTAGCATGCTACCCGCTTCGTTTATTTCGTTTTAGAAATAAACTTAGCTGAAAATGTGAATCAACTAAGATTCGAACTTGGGACCTCGGATACCAACTACCAAGCCCTTTACCACTTGCGCTAGGGACGGTCGGTAATCTAAGCGAAATGTTAATCAAACGATTTGATTGCATCATAAAACAAGGTCGAGCTTGGTCCTGGCCTGAGATATAACTCAGGATGGATCAAGCTCGTCCTAAAGCTTGAGACTGTATTGTTGGCGAATTTAACCTACTCAAATGGCGGAAAAAGTAATATTGAAGCATCCTTCTTTTACTCAACCATTTCTCCAAACACTTCCTATATCCAAAGCACGCTATCGCGAAACAACATTCATATTTTTCATAACCACCTTCATCAATTCATCAATTCTATTGTAACTTCTCAACCAACATTAATCTTATGAATTCTTATTCCCTTTACTCAACAACTAAAAAAAGATTTGTTCCTTTAACTAAAATGAGAACTTAAACAACATGTCATGCTTATAAACCTTCCCAGGGTTCACAATTTGGGAAGGGAAATTTGGGTGGTTCACTGCATCAGGAAACCCCTGAGTCTCAAGACACAAAGCATCATGGTTTCCATAGACATGGCCACCTTTTCCTTTCACATTGTCTAAGAAGTTCGCGGTGTAGAACTGCACTCCCGCCTGGTTCGCCCACAGCTCGAGCGCCCGCCCCGACCGGCCGTCCCTCACCGCCGCCACCTTCCTCATCCCGTTCGGGGACGGCAGTCCGTCAAGCACGTAGTTGATGTCGTACCTGTCGACACAACCATTTTGTAGCAGATTAAACTTGTCGAAATAAGCAGTATACATTGTTCGTACAACATCAGAACAGAAGGTTATGAGTTTGAATGTTGTTATGTAGAAACTCAGATGATTAACATTACCCGCCACCGCTGACTTCTTTGATGTGGCTACCGACCGTTGTGGGCTGCAGAAAGTCGTAAGGAGTGCCGGCGACAGGCGTGATCTGGCCTGTCGGGATAAGGGATTCGTCGACAGGGGTGATGTGAGATGCGAAGATTTGGACCGTGTTGGAGAGGATGGTGCCACTGTCGTGACCGCCGAGGTTCCAGTAGGTGTGCTGCGCGAGGTTGACCGGCGTCGCCTTGTCGATGGCGGTGGCATTCATGTGGACGCTTAGCTCATACGGGCCCGAGATCTTGTAGGTGACATAGACGTCAAGATCACCAGGAAAACCTATTTTTCAAGTTAGTAACAAGCAATAAGACAGAGCAGAAGTCAGGTGTTTGATAAGCAAAATATTAAGTGCTTCTTAACGGAGTAGAAATCCATTAGAAGCTATAGTCCTACAGCAAAGTGTTATCTAGCTTCTGCAAAACTTTGCTAAAGTAGTAGATAGATTTTTGACAAATATAAAAAAAATATGAAGCTTTTCCCAACGATGTAAAACTACAAAATGAGTTTTAAAACTCTAATTTTAAGTTTCTACTTTTACCAACTACTGACGAGGATATCATTGAAGAATCTGTATATTAGTATTATTCGAATTGCTGCAGAAACTCCATAAATTTAACATTTATTTACAACGAATAAATTATGAAAAGAATTATAGCAAAAAATGTATGATTAAATATTTTCACAAATGTTACAAAATTATATTATATATAGGCTTAAACTTTTACCTTGTTCCCCATCAAAACTATGGTAATATAATGTGATGTAAGGGTAATCACCATCCACTTTCTCCTTCACGGTCCAAATAACCTGACTAAACCCTCTGTGGCCACCTAATTAATCAATAATTAAACAATAAAACCATAATTAAAACAAATTTCATTTATGTAATTAATCCTCCAAATAAATAAGATAATAATAAAACGACATTAACGTAATGCAAGTAATGCAATTAATTAATATAGAGAAGAAGAAAAAGAAAAAAAAACGTACCATGGAGTGAGTTGTTTCCATTGTTAATAAATAATCGATAGGGTTTTCCATTTAACACGAAACGCCCACGAGCAATTCTATTTGCAACTCGCCCCACCAATGCCCCAAAATAAGTAGTATCATTCTATAACACCATAAAAAAAATTAAGAGTATTTTGATAAGTTAATCACATTATTTAAAACAAATTCTTTTTTTCATGAACTCTGATTTAAATTTATATTAATTATGATGCATGTTCTATTCCTAGATGGAAAATTTGGTAAAGTTTAGGTCTTAAAGAACTATTATATATAAATTGTAACCAAATGAGTTAAAAAAATAATTTCTCTACTCTAATACTACACAATTTAGTTAAAAAATAAGCTAAATTACATAAAATCCCCTATCAACCTGATTTTTCACTTTTTCCCCTGTCATTCAAAAACCTACACTTTGCCCCCTTAAAAAATAAAAAATATTCACAGGGCACGGTGTGACAAAATTATCAAATTGCCCTCAACTTCTTCATCTCCTCCTCCCCAATCTTGCTCATCCCGGCGGCTGAGAAGGGCGAGGGTGTGTGTCTGGGCATGGACAGAGGGATGGGCAAGGGCGAGGCGGCGGCGGAGGGCGAGGCGGCGGCCGAGGGCATGTGTGTGGGTATGGATGAGGATTTCAGGAGTATTTTGGATATAAAAAATAAGATATAAACGGAACCCTAACGGAACATTGACGGCGGAGGCTGAAGTGAACATTTTTTATTTTTTAAGGGGGGCAAAGTATATGTTTTTGAATGACAGGGGGGAAAGTAAAAAAACGAGTATTAACGGGAGGGTTTTCTATAATTTAGCCAAAAAAATAATTTAGAGCTTTTCTCGAGGAGAAAATAAAGTTTCGGATGCAGGTGTTTTTTTTTTTTTTTTTTACAATTCCTGTGTATAAAAAATTTCTGCAGACTAGTTAATCTCGTCGTCCAATATCAAAAGATACGGGATTGAACTCAACTCCTGAATCCTGTTTTTCGACCGCTTGTTTAATCATTGTTATTAGTTTACAGTAAAATCAGTAATGTGCAGAAATTTTTTGTACACGAAATTGCTAAAAATTTGTCTCTCCAAGATCACATTCACATGGTTATTTAATCCACATGCATTACAATAATGTAAGGCATATTCCATTGAGAACATAAACTATTCATAGATACCACACAATGGAGCACACCACATTAATGGAGTGTGAATGTGGGGATAAGAGAAAAAACAAAGCTACCTCATTTTTCTTGTATAAAAACTTTTAAGAAAATATTGAGAAGTGTGCCAACAAAGAATATATTAATTGTAAATTGGGTAATGTTAAATGTTAAACAAAGAAAAAAAAAAACAAATAGTTCAAATTTGAATTGACCAACAATTAATCAATGGTTTTGAGCCAAAAAAATTTCAAAATTTGAGAGAAACTACAATTATGGCAATCACTACACCAAAAGGAAAACAAACACACAATCCTCATCAAATAACTTCAAATTTAGTAAAAAAAAAGAGGGAGGAGATTTGATTGTCTTACTATGTAAGGGCCAATGCCATCATAACCAAGAACAACATCAGCCAAATTTCCTGCAAAAAATTGTAACAAAATTATCTCCAAAAAAGTTTTTTAAAAAAAACCATTGAGATTTTAAGATTTTAATTACTAACCTTTTGAATCAGGGAGGATAAGAGAGGTGATTGTGGCACCCCAGTTTGTGATTTTAAGAGAGTAATCCCCCTTTTTGAGCTCATACAACCCCACAAATTTCTTTGTGTTTGCAATGGAACAATTAACAAAAGCAAGAGCCAAAATAGAGAGCAAAATGAGCATTAATGGAGCTCTAGCCATGGGGAGGAGTTTTTGTTGTAGTAAGAGTTTATGTTTCTTCAAAGAGGAGAGAGAGAGAGAGAGAGAGAGAGGGGTTTGGGTTTGAGCCTTAAAAAGCCTTTTGGGGTAATAGTGGAAGTGTACTTAATTTTTTTTTGTAGTGGAAAGAGAAAGTTGATGATACTAAGTTATGTCACAGAATCATTGGAGAACTATGCATGTGATAGGGATAAGAATAAGGAGAAGCAAAAGAAAAGAAATATTTCTATGGCTAAAATGCAGTTTATCGTGCTGGACACATCGTATCTTATACGTAATTTATATTTTTCCTATAATACTTTATTTATATGGTAATATAAAATATTTTAATTGGGTGACAGTTACAATTCTCATAATAATAAAAAAATTAATTCATGAATAAAATGATAAATACAGTAGAATTTGTACGAGGGTAAAGTATTTTCCTTTTTTAGAATAAAATATATTGTAACTTACTTAATTGTTGCATTCAATAAAGTACTTTCTTTTTAAAATTGAGATGTTCAATTAGGGTGCGTTTGATTTCTTGTAAAATCACTCCCAAAATTTTTTTTTCCATTGAAAAGTGAGATTTCCATGCTTGATTGCTTGTAAATATTGTAAGAAAAATAGAGGTTTTTATTTTTCGCTCTATTCGAGTAGAAAACGAAAACACGCGACGCTGGGCACGCCGCATTGGGGAACAAAAGCACGCGGTCCACGAGATCCACTCCACCTCGTGGACCGCGTGACCTCTCTCTCTCCCCCTCTTTTATATATATATATATATAGAATGAGGCTACTATACTATCTATAGTACCGGGGCTCCGGTACTATAGTTGCTTTTTCGATCTTAAGGTGTTCAAATCAACGATCCACACCGTTGAAACTGATCTAGGGTATGTGAAGTTCTTAGAAATAAAATTTTAGTTTTTTTCGATATCGTTTACTTAATAAATAAATCATGTCAAAATGAACGGTGAAAATTGAATAATTCTTAAAATTTGAGTATAGGAGTTTCGAATTCAAGATCAAGAATGTTGACCTTCATCTATGTAGTTTAAAGTATTTTCTATCAAAATTTGAATAAATTTAGATTCTTCTCCACCGTTAAACTACAAACTCGCCATAATAACCATTGAAATTTGACAATTTTGAAACGATTTGATCATAAAGTAAACTACGTCGAAAAATTATAAAATTTTATTTTTAAGAACTTCAAATATCCTAAATCAGTTTCAACGGTGTGGATCGTTGATTTGAACACCCTAAGATCGAAAAAGCGACTATAGTACCGGAGCCCCGATACTATAGATAGTATAGGAGACTAGCTCATATATATAATAATTTTTTAATATATATATAAATTATATAGTATTTTATTTATAAATATTATTTTTAAATATATAGTAATTTATTTTAAAGTATTATATATATACTGTTATATATTATATTACATACTTATTGTACAATATATTTTAAATATATTTTATTTATAAATATAAACTATAATACTAATATACGTAATATGATAATTATTATATATCAATAATATATAATATATAAAATAAAAAAATGCATATAATAGTTTTTATTTATAATTTTTTTCTTTTTTTTCCTTTCAACCAGACAACCGTAATGGAAAACTATTTTTTTCCTACAAATCAAACGCTAAAGAGCGTAAAATTTATTTTCCTCCGAAAACTTTTTCTCCCTCGAAAATTTTTTTTCACAGTTTTACGTGGAACCAAACAGCCCCTTAGCCCAAAAAAATTGTGTAAAACAATAATCTGAAAGATTTTGAATCATACACACAGTTTAAGTTGCAGCACAGAAGAGTATATTATAATTTTTGAAGTGTAATTTTATAAAGCGCGTTAAAGTATTCCATAGAATTTTGTGCAAGCCACAAATTTACTAATTTGGCATACTAAATAGTGGCAGGGAAAGGATAAGTGGTGTTGGGAGTTTTCAAGATGGTGATTGTTTTTTTTTTTTTTTTTTTTTTTTTTTTTTTTTTTTGGGTGTTGATTAGATGACTTGGTCAAACCTTATTGAGTGGTTTTATCTATAATTGTTGTATTTTTGTTAATTCAAAATATTGTGTTTTTTTTTTGGACATGGGTTTGCATATAAGTGGTCGATATATGTTGTCACAATCAGAATCGATTCCCTTTCCATTATGCAAATAATACTAAGGGATTAATGGGCGCGTTTATTATGTATTACGAATAATGAAAAAAAGGCTAAATTACAGAAAATTTTTCTGTCAAAATTCGATTTTTTATTTTTTCTTCTGTCATTTAAAAACCTACATTTTGTCTTCCTAAAAAATAAAAAATATGCACTTTGCCCCCGCCGTTAGTGTTCCGTTAGGGATTCGTTTACATTTTATTATTATATTTTTTTAATACCTAAAATACTCTTGAAAATCCTCTCCTCTCCTAGATGTTCCTTCTCCCTCCTCGCCGACGCCGCCCGCCGCGTTGCTTCGCCCCCCTCTGCCGCCTCACCGTCACCCACCCCCCGTCGATCCCACGCACGCCCTCGCTCTTCTCCGCCGCCGCGCGCTCGCCCTTACCCACCTCTCCCTTCACACCCGCCCAATCTACTGCCTACCGTCGTTAAAATGGATGGGCGACAAAGTTACAGGAGGAGCGAGGAAGCGGCTGGAGGAAACGGAGTCGGATTTGGAGTCGAGGGAGGCGCGAATAATGGAGGAAAAAGACTGTTGGCGTGCAGGATTGGAAAGAAGATGAACATGGGCAAGGGGCATTTTGATTATTTTGCCATCAAAGTTAACACCGTATCCTCCTGTGTATTTTTTATATTTTAAGGGGACAAAATGTAAGTTTTTAAATGACATGAAAAAAAATAAAAAATTTGAATTTTGACAGAGAAGGTTTTCTGTAATTTAGCCTAAAAAAATGCTACTAATTTGCCCCACAAATCTATATTAAAAACCATGTTTTTGAGAAAAAAAAATGTGTCCTCTTGCATTAAAGTAATTAAGTTAGAAAAAGTTAGTAATTTTTGTAAATTTAACCCATAATTTGTAAATAAAGTTTCAAATTATGCACAATGAATTTTGGTGCTTCTTATGTTTTACATATAGATCGTGTGTATCAAAATGTACGTCTATTTAACGCGCATCTAAATTCTCACTCAATCGCAATAGAAGATCAACGCACATGCACAAATTAATCTCCATGTGGATTTGTCGAGTGAAAAGTTAGAATTATCTCAATCGCATCAAAATTCTCACTCAATGGCAATAGAAGATCAACGCACATGCACAAATCTCCATGTGGATTTGCCGAGTGAAAAGTTAGAAGTGCCAAGATCCTCGTACTTCTAAAAGTATATATAGTTAAAAAACCTAAAAAAAAAACTTTATATATTTCTTAAAATTAACTATAATTATAGTCTTAATCATAATTACAAGGATAATTAATAAAGTTTGCTCTCAATCTTTTTGCAATTAGTAGTGCACTAATGCCATTAAATTTGGTTCTGATATTTGATATATAGAATTAGGCTAGTATGGGCTCCGGTACTATAGTCGCTTTTTTGATCTTAGGATGTTTAAATCAATGATCCACACCATTGAAACTGATCTAGGGCATATGAAGGTCTTAGGAATAAAATTTTAGTTTTTTTCGATATCGTTTACTTAGTAAATAAATCATGTCAAAATGAACGGTGAAAATTGAATAATCCTTAAAATTTGAGTATAGGACTTTCGAATTCAAGATGAAGGATATTGACCTTGATCTATATAGTTTAAAGTATTTTCTATCAAAATTTGAATAAATTTAGATTCTTCTCCACCGTTAAACTACAAACTCGCCATAATAACCATTGAAATTTGACAATTTTGAAACGGTTTGATCACAAAGTAAACTACATCGAAAAAATATAAAATTTTATTTCTAAGAACTTCAAATACCCTAAATCAGTTTCAACGGTGTGGATCGTTGATTTAAACACTCTAAGATCGAAAAAGCAACTATAGTACCGGAGCCCCGATACTATAGATAGTATAGGAGACTAGCTCTTGATATATAACTATATATGTATCCTACTATTTATTAGCATTTTTGTAACACCTCTATATATTCGACATGTCATTCTAATCATGGTTTCTATATATTAGGATTCATTTAACTATATAATCCATAGGCATAATTCAGCGAGGTCGAAAAGTTTGGAGTTCGAAAAGAAAAAAAATCAAAAAACTCGAAAAATATTCGGTTTGTAGCATGTGTAAGGAGTACTGTTTGTGTACTTTCGAAAGCACGGCGGCCCTCGTGCTTTCGAGTTGTTTTCGATGATTAAACATCCGATTCAGCAATCGGCCGGTTCCGTTAGATATACATGATCTAGATTATTGAAATTATTTAGAATAAATCAAAATTTATAAATTTTTGACTTCATTTACCCTAGTGAATAAATAGTGTTAAAATGAATCGTTGAAAATAAAAATCTCATAAACGATAGTGACAGAAAAATTAAATTTCATATCGAAAGTATGGATCTTGCTTGTAATAACTTTTTACCTAAATTGAATTATTTCATACTATTGAACCTACAAATATACCACATCAGCCATTAAAATAATTATTTTTAAGATCCTTTGACTATTTGGCAAATAATGTTGAAAAATTATGAAATTTAGTTTATAAAGAGTTCTAATAGCGTCGATCATATCTAACTGAGTTAATTGTCAAATTAGATATATATCTCATTATCAAAAATAGCTCAAAAGTACGGAGGCCCTGCATATTTTTGAAAGCACGCAAGCTTAGCTCGTGTGTCAATATGTATAGCTATATTTTTCCTATAAGAAATTTAACTGATTTGAATTTCGAACATCATAAAAGGAGTATCTAGCTTAAGCCATGAATAATGCTTATTTAGACGAAATGAGAATCCACTAACACTTTGATATCAAGCGAAATCATGATTCTTGAATATATTTAGAGGCAGTTTGGTTTCACGTAGAACTATCGAAAATATTTAAAATATTTTTTGTAGATAAAAACTTTTAATGGTAAAAGAGTTTTACGATCTCAAGCATTTAGTTCGAATACAGTAAAATGAGTTTTCGGATCATGCATGTTTGGTTGATTGGAAAAGTATGTGAAACACTACTTATCTTTTTTTTCATTTGACTTGTCTAATTTTTTTTAACTTTACTATAATCATATATATAAATTTATAATTTATATTATATATAATATATTATACTGATATAATTTGTATAATATATTATATTGTACAAAGTCTATATAAAAGATATTATAGTGGATAATACATATTATATAAATTATGTATAAATTAATATTACATATTATATTATATTTCATTTATGTTTTTATAATATAATATTTTATATAATTTATAGCTGGTTCGCAATAAAAAAGAAAACAAGTGGTCCACGAAGGCATCATGCAATTGTGGACCACTCTTGGACAAAATGGCCGTGGACTCGTGAGCCGTGATCTTCGGAGGCCACGCGAGCGGAAAACGAAAACACAAATTTGTTCATAAATCCGTAAAATTATTTTACAAAACAGTAATTTTTTTTTTTACGGAGATTCAAACACACGGTGAAAAGTTTTGTTGAACCAAACATTATTTTCAGGTCATTTTTACGCGGATCCAAACAGATTCTAACTTTATGCAAGGCAGAGTTTTTTTCGATGAATTGAAGTAACTCTACACGAGCTACATATATTGAATCTAACCATAATTCGAATTTTACAGAAAAATTGCGCGTTCTAAAATACGGTTTCTGTGATGCGCATTAAGATTCTCACTCAATAGGTTATAATGCAATCTAATCTAAATCTATCTTAATACTCTATACAAATAAATACATGAAATTACATAAATCCAATATTGTAGTAATAAACTTACGTGCGCAATGAACAAGCAAAAGCATTGAGCAATTAGAGGCAAATACAATACAATCACAAACTAGGAAGAAAAAAAAAACTTTAAGTAATAAAGGATAAATGCATGCACATTAATTACTAATTAATGTTGCTTACTTATTATAATAATACTTAATTAACATGGGGGCATGTTTGAGGGACGTGGTAACATTTTTTGGGAGGGGGAGGGCCCACTTTTCACAATAAACGCCGTGGACATGCCCCACGTGACGTGGCGCTCCAAGTGACAATGAAGGTACCATACACCTAAAAAAAAAAATTTGTATGTTAAAAATATGTAATAGTTAAAAAATTTAGGAATAAGAACACTTGCTCCGCTTCTAATTTTTAAAATTAAATAATTTTACTAAAAAAATTTAGAGATGTTGTCAAATTCAGCGATGATTTTATCAAATTTTTATCTCTTTTTCATAAATAGAAGGGTTAATAACTTAAAGGGCCATTAAATTTGATAAAACATTTTAATTTAGCACGTAGAAAACCTCAAATACAAAAAAAAAAAAAAAAAAAAAAAGTTGAGGGGTATAGTTAAGAACGTTGTATAGTTGAGGGGGTCTTCTTATATTTTTACCTTGAAGTTACAACGTAATTACGACAAATCAAAAGGACAAAATCGCAAAAATGACTCACCCGGGTTATTGGCCTTGAACCGGATCGCGACCCACCCGTTTCTGGGGACCTCCACCGTATTCTTCTTGGGAGGGTCCGCATAGTTGTATCTATGCGGGTCCCTCCTCCCATCGAAATTCCCCTCCCCACTCCCCATCACGTAGAAGCTGTATCCATGGAGGTGCAGTGGGTGGTCTTCTGGTAGAACCAGTGACGTTCCCTGGAAAACCACTTCCATCTCCGACCCGAACTCCACAACCTTCACCTGCGGAATGTAAAAATATAAAAACACCGTTTTCTGATAGTGATTCAGATAAAAACCTCTTTCGTAGCGTACACAGTTATTGGTTGTTACCGGTTGGTAAACATGCACGTACAGAATTTGACTAAGCTGTGGATCATTTTGAGTCCGCTATCCAATATTTCAAAAAATTTATTTTGTTACCTAATCTTTTAATTTGTTTGATTTGAATCAATCGACAGTATTTTGATTTTAAAATTAAGCTAATTATTTTAATGAATTTATAATCACGAGAGTTGTATGAAATATACTAACTAAATCTGTAAATGACACATTCAAAGTTTGAAGTCAAAGTACCATTGAAAGATTAGATAGTAAAATTAAAATTTTAAAATATTTGGTAGCGATTCAAAATGGTCTATAATTTAGATAAATTTTGTATATTTTTACTGGATCTGTTTTAGTGCAAGGGACCTAAGGGTAGGGGTGTCAACGAGCCGAACACAAGTGACCTGGGCCGGCTCGAACAAGAGCTGGCTCTTTAAAGTATCGAACCGAAAAATTTAACTCGTATTCGACTCGTTTATTAATGAGTCGAATATGAGAACGAGTCGAACATGATCTGGCTCATGAACAACAAGTTAAAAGAATTAGAAAGGATATATATATAAAATAAATTTATAAAATCTTATCCATTAGACTTTTATATAATAATTAAAATTTTATATATAAATGAGCTTTTTTATAATTGAGTTGGACTTTTTATTTACATTGGGCTAAACCTCAAATAATAAAAATATATATTATATATATATAATTATTTATATATATAAATATAAATTATATAAATTATATAAATATAAAATATACCTATTCAAGCTGTTATTGAACCAAACACGAGTGAACTGACCACAGCTTGTGTTCAGCTCATTTATTAAACGAGCTGAAAAATTTAGCTCGTGTTCGGCTCATTTACTAAACGAGCGATTCGATCTCGAGCTCATTTCGAACCAAACACGAGCTGGCTCGCAAACAGTGAGCTGGATTGTCACCCCTACCTACGGGCCATTAATTTCAGAAGGGAAAAAAAAAGAAAAAAAGGACACAAATGAGGGCCTATTTGGATTCTCAGGAATTTCATATAGTATCAAACATTTTTGTTATTTTTTAGAAAATATTATTCATATTTACATAGAGTATTCGAATGTCTTTTTCACAGTATCAAAATATAACCTCCCAAAAAAACCTAAAAATAATGTAAATTTGTTATAAAAATTAAAAAAGCTCTGAGTTATGCATTTATGTAATGTTTAACTAATGTAATGTTGTAATCAACCAGCCATATGTAAAATATATGGATCATTTACGTAGTTTCCCAAAATTATGAGCTAATCCTATACTATGCATTTATTTACACATTTTCCATTATGAACTTTATATATATTATTATTATGCTTTAGTCCATATTGAATATTAGAAAAAAATTTATCTAATTTTGTTGTAAAATAAAATTTTATTACTCTTTGTATTACTAATTAATGTTTAGAATAATCGGTTGTTTCACATAACCTTGGTCCCTGTATCGGGCTCCAATAAGCTCTCCGGCTGGTCCTCCGCCGTAAAATTGTACAACTCGGGGGACTTGTTTGGAAAATTGCTACTGAACACCCCCTTAGTGTGGTTGTAGTAAGCTTCTAGTATGTCAATCGAAGGGAACACAAAGCTGTTGTTGTTTAAGCTTGCTTTTAATACTGTCCCATTTTTTACTCTGTTAACCTGCAAAATATTATAAATTAGTTCGCGCCGTAAAGTTTAAATTTAAACAATTTAAGTGTTCAGAAAAAAATTATTATTTCGTCAAGTACAGATCAAAAAAAATGTTTTCAATATGTTCAAATATTTAAGTTTGTAGAGAAAACAGCCGTTATAGTTACATTACCGAGACCGTTATAAGCATTCGACGAGTGACGTTCATGGGGACGCTTATCGGGTGGCGGCGGTCGGCAAGGCTACGCAATTTTCCGGCGAACCCCATTGCGGCGACGGTGTCGTTATAATAGGGGAGTCGAGGAAGGAGAGGATTAGTGTTACACCGAGACTTATTATTGTTATTATTCGTATAATTATAATTATTATATTCTAAAATAGCTGTCGTGGGGTTGGGATTGAAGTTGCTGATGTTTTGGTAGCTGAAGCTTCTGGAAGCCAGATAGTAGAGATGGGAGGGGGGCTGGTTGGCTTCTAAGAGAACGTCTAGGGTTTCGCCTGGGGCAATAAAGATGAAGTCGGCAACGAATGGTTTGAAGTAGCTGCCATCACCGCCGACCACGATTAGCTGGTGGTTGGCAATGGCGATGAAGAGGCCGTTGCTGAGCCCCGCATTTATGGCTCGGATGAGGTAGCGTTTGCCATGCCAGACTTGCATTTTGAAAGTGCCTGAACAAAATAAGAAAGACAATAGATTAGAATTTGACGGCACAAAAGTACTTTATTTTGAATTTTCGATCCCTTCGACATTGAGAGCCGCTTAATATTATTGGATAATAATGTATGCTTCTTTGTTTTTTTCGATAGGACTGCAAAAGTCATATGATCTCAATCGCATCTGTGTGATTTGCACAACGTGTTATTCTTCTCCATCGCCAGATCGATTTCACTCCGTGGTGCTTTAAGATCCGTGCAGAATAAAAATTAAAAGGAGATAAAAAAAAATATTTTTTATTTCTAAATTTATTTACTTTTATTAAGGTACCTGATTGGGAGCAAGGATAAAAATCACCAGGTTGGCCATTAACTGTCCACGCATCAGAAACTGTTGTAGATGCGCCCTCCAAACTCTCTTTGTGCACCTCCTTAATATCCTCCTTCCACCATTCTCCTAAGTAATGCACAAAATAAACCCAAAATAAAACAATTAAAAAGATTAATTTATTATGCTATAGTAATTAAATTTGAAAATGTTACAGAGTTAGACAAAAAAAAAATATTCCTATCAACTGTACTAATAATTAAAAATAATAAATAAAATTTCATATTTACTATTCTATCGTATGATAATATATATTTAGGACGACGAAGTGCATGCTGACCAAGTATAAGAACAAATTCCTTGTGGAAATGCGGGAACGGGTACGGAGCGGAGGCATTAGGGTAGACCACGACGGCGCCGTGCACGGTGGCCCGAGCCCAGTCGCTGTGGGCGTGCCACCAGATGGTCCCTTCTTCCGAGGAGAGGGCGAGGGTGTAGGTGAACCGACCCCCGGGCCGGATCGGGCACTGCGTTATGTACTCCGGCCCGTCGACCCACGGGTTCCTCGGCTGCTTCACTCCGTGCCTGCGGTTTCGTTTGCGGTTACGACGAGTCAGAAGTAGTCGGATCTCAAAATTTTAGATCAGCTCGAGAGATTAAGGTTGTAAGTTTAAAGGTCTTTGTGCTTTTTGTAGCCTAGCTTCTAAAATAACTTATTTCAGTACCAGATATCAGTAGCAAAAGTAGAAGTTTTAAATTAAATTTTTTGCTTTTGAAGTTTACAGTAGTCATATCTCAACTTCATATGCAATAAAAGATTCAAATCTTTTCTGTGCGCCAAATATTCTATGAAAAATAACTATAACTGTAACTAAAAGCAAAAGCAGAAGTTGTCGACGAAACAGGCATCAAATCAATCTATCAAACATAAAATTAAGTACCAATGAAGTGTGATGTTATCGTTGGCCTTGTTGTAGACTCGGACGAGCACAGTATCTCCTCTACTTGCATACAAAGTTGGACCAGGAAATTTCCCATTTATTGTTAAAATGTTTTTGGTCTCGCATAATCTTGTATAAGGAGCTTCTTTCACCTAAGGAAAAAAGAAGAAAAACAATAATAATTAATTAATTCTGCATCAATTACATATTTTCTTACAAAAGAAAACTCCTATCATAATTTTAATCAATAACACGTATGCTGAAGCTGCAACATCTGATTATGAAAAGTATACGACGACTTACTTTGAAAACATAGTAGTGTGTGGCGCACCACGCGGAGCGAAAAAGGAGTCCTTCGAGCAGCACAAGTATTAGTAACAGCAACCAGAGTTGATGATCACCTCCCTTTCGCGCCATTGATCCTCTCAAGAGGCACAAAAACAAGCTTCTCATTGAGCTTTTCTTTATAAAGGGTAAAACATATACACAGCCCCTGTACTATTCCTATTGTCGCTTGGTTCCTATACTTTTTGCTCGAAAACTTTAATTTCTAAACTTTTATATAGGTAAAATATACAAAACTTATCTGAATTTTATTATGGACCATTTTGATTTGCCTACTCAACTTTTTAAAATTTTGAGTTTATCATCCAGTCTTTTAATTTGTTTGATTTGAGTCAATCAACGACACTTTGACTTTAAAATTTAGGCTAATTACTTAATTTGATGTATTTATAGTTACAAGAATTATATAAAATATAGTAAACCTATAAAGATAAACGATGCATTCAAATTTTGAAGTAAAAATACAGTTGAATGACTCAAATAGAACAAACTGAAAGGTTGGATAGTAAAATCTAAATTTTGAAAGATTGAATAACCAAATCAAAATAGTTCATACTTCAGATGAATTCTATACGTTTTTACCTTTTATATATTACATTTTTGACTTGTCAAATAACAATTTAAAGTGATTATTTAGAATTTCTATCTATTTGGCAATGACTTAAATACAATATATTTCAAAGTTTCAAGAATATAATATTTAAGTAAAAAAATACAGGAATCAAGTCAGAATAACAGAATAGTACAGATTCTATTAATGCCTTTTTATTCTCTTTTATAACAGTGACTCAATGTGCTCTTTTATTGAGCTTAGGTATATAAAATGGAAACTATATGAAGTGACGTTACACCAGTTTTCTTCTGCTATTCCAAAGTGCTTTGACCTGATGGTAAATGAGATACATATAAGTCTAGGTATATTGCTTAACAACTAACTTAAAATAGGTAATTTCTTTTTCATACTTAACAATTAAAGCTGTTTCATATAATAGCAACTTACTTGAATCAATATCTTTTGAACTATGTTAGTGTTTGGGAGATTCGGTGAGCTTAGTAACAATATAAGCATGTTAGGGCTCCCGCAGAAACTATTTTAGTCTAAAAGCTTAGTTTAGGTGTCCGAATCCAATAGTATCGTAAGATATGCAAGGCACGTAGTATTACCGTACTATATTGATTCTTTACTCTTTCATTTTATGCTTTTTCGTGTAGATCTAAATCTATCACACGTAAGTTTCTAAGTCTCAGTTTAATCCAAACCCGCTAATTTCGATTCTTTTGATTGTGTTTGTCATTTAGCGGCATTTTCGTTAAATTTGTTTTGGATATTGTTCATAGGCTACTTGTCAGTAAAACTTCAAATATATAGCTCCGCAGAGAAATATCTTACCAACTGAGATAGCTATTGGTCTCCATTAACACGTCGAGCTATGATACCTGGAAAATTAAACATGTGGGTTCCAAAATGAAGCTAAGTAGGATGGATGAAGTGAGTAGAGCCGTTTATATTTCTCCATGCACTATAAAAGTGAAGGGTTAGAGGAATTAATTAGCACACCCATTATTTCCTACTACCATGTCCTTATCTTTCACCTTGGAAAGGTTTGTTGAAAAAGAAGTGTAACTGGGTTAGCTGCAACTGCACTCATTTCCTATTTTATGAAGCATTTTTTTTGCTTAACAAACTTTCTATTTGTTTCACAAAATGAGACCTATCATAGTCATCACTATTGTCAAGTGGCTATTTTTGTGGGATTAAAGATAAGTTAATCACTTACATCATCTTTGAGTAGCTACCCTAAATATAAATTCCCTATTATGTAATACAACATAAAATGGCTCTTGATAGGGCCTTTGGAATGTTAGCTTTACTCACCAAACAATATTTAGAATAGTTTGTTATTATACATAGTGCATCTAAAAGGTCACAGATTCGTGTCTCCATTTCAAAAATAAAAGATTCGAGTATCCAGCTTCGTTGATAGTGTATGTTGCATAGGTTTTAGGAGAGTCTCGGGATTAGGAGCTTAACACATTTATGTGATTGCTCCCACTTATCTATCGACCGTCCATACCATCTCATACTTCAGTATATTCTATTGCGTGCGTTCTACTGTGGAGGGAAGCTAGTGAGAGGATGCCAATGAAGATTAATAGTGCTCCTCCTAAAATCTAACAGTTTTGATTCCCTACTCCAAACCTACAAGCAATATCATTAGCCATTCAGATGAAACCAATTCCTTAAATTTACAAATTGTACAACTTCAAAATCATAACTTAACTATCAATGAAATTAGAATATAACAAAAGGCAAAACTCTTCGAATGAAACAATGCCTGAAGGTCTAGTGGGCATAGCAAAATTCTAATTTTAAATTCAGTAATAGCACTGCAATCTGCGACAAACTTAAACCTGTATCAGTGAGGTTTTGAAGTACACACACAATTTCACTTTGTACAAATTTCTGAGGAATTATGATGGCCAAAATGGACCAAATGGACAATTTCATAAACCGACAATCGCATAAACCAAATCGACAAGAGAATTGTGCTTCAAAATTGACTCAAACAATTCAGTTTGTCAGCAAAGGCCTTCGTTCGGATAGATCAACTAAATGAAAGGACAACCAAAAGAATAACCAAAAGAACAATAAAATACCAACTCAGATTTTAAAAAAAATGAAAGGAAGAGTTAATACTGGAAATTTACTAAGCATCAGTTTAATAATACTAGGTAACTACCCGCGCTTCGCTGCGGCAAAATAGTTCGTGACTAATTTATGTAAAGACTTTTAAACAACAATTTTAAAAATTATAAAAAAATATTTTTAGACAATTAAAATATATATTATTAAAATTTTAAGATAAAAACTTTAATTAAAAATTATAAAAAATTTCTTGCTCCCGAAGCAAGAATGGTTGAGGATTCCAGCACCCGACCTCGCTGAGGGTGAAGGCTCGGGTGACCAGCCGCTAATAGCGAGTTTGGCCGGCGTCGACGATGGACACAACGACGGCGACGGGTTAGGCGGCGTCTCGGAGCGGCGTCGGCGGCGGCTTTGGGCGGCGTCGACGAAGACGGCGACAGCAGCGGCGTTGGACGGCGCTGGCGAGGATGTCGGCGGCGGGTCTGGCGGCGTCGGCGAGTATGGCGACGTCGGCGACTTCGGGCGTGGGCGTCGGCGGCGGCGGCGGCGTTGGACGGCGCTGGCGAGGATGTCGGCGGCGGGTCTGGCGGCGTCGGCGAGTGTGGCGTCGTCGGCGACTTCGGGCGTCGGCGGCGGCGGCGGCGGCGAGTATGGCAGCAACCGGGAGGAGGAGCACCGTTCTACTATATATATATTTTTTAATTTATCATCATCATTTTTTTTTTTTGTTAATTAAATTTTTTTAGTTTCCTTACAGGTCCTTCTCCTTCTCCTACTTTTTTTTTTTTTATTCTCTCTCTCTCTTTCTTTGTTTTTTTTTGTTGCTATCGGGCCCCTCTTCCTCTCCCTCTGCACAGCCTTCTCCTTGCTCTATTTATAGAGCTCCAAGCTCATATCCAAGATCTCTTCAGATCTCAAAGAGATCGTAAGAAATCTTGATCCCGGATTTTTCGGGATTCGAAAGAGAGAGTAGGGAAGAGAAAGAGAGAAGAAGAGAGAGAAAGAGAGATAGAGAGAGAAAGAAAGAGATAGAGAGAGAAAGAGAGAAGCAGATTTTCTCTCATAAGGACGGATGAGAGAGAGAGAGGACGGATGAGAGAGAGAGAGGGGGGGCTAGCTGAAAGGGGGGAAGAGGCGACACGTGGCACTTGTAAAAGTGCCAAATTAAGTATAGTATGATATCACATTATAATACTATTTGATGCATTTTTTCCCCAGCTAGACCAATAGAACTTGAAAGCAATTACAGAACATTTGGAGAGTAAAAAGGTGCTGCGTCAATCAAAGGCTAGATAGAAACAATATGAAATGTTAACATCAAGAGTTTTAACCGACAGAAAAGCAATAATCCAACTACTTCACCGTTGCAGGCTCACTGATATACTTAAATAAGAACAATTCAAGAACAAGTAGGATAGCATAAGAGATCCGCACCAAAGAACTCTAACACAATCTTTCACAAGGAAGCCATCAAACGAACAAACAACTCACTTTCAATTCTTTTCTACTAGAAGAAACCTATCCCACTATTTTCCAATGACTCCATTACATGTGAAAATGTAGCATCTCAACTCTGCACAAAATTTATTCAAGAATCTTTAAACACACACAGTAAAGTTCCCAAATAGGAAAACATATTGACAACATAACAAAGGCCTCAAAGCGAATTGAACAACACGAGCTACTCACAACCAAAGTTTGAAGTGAATGCTTTAACTCCGAGGCTTTGTAAACCCATGACTTGGTTTATGTAGTGATATTGATAGAGCAGCTTCGCCTATCGACAGATAAATATATTGAACTAGGATGCAACCACAAAAAAAGTTGACCAAATCCACTGAATCTGCTGAGTCTGTAGAAATATCTGCTCAGTCTGATGCTTTCAAGCCGAACGCTTCTGTCTACGGGCGGAGAGGAAATTTAAACCCCACCGAGAAAATCGGATGATACTAAAAATCACTCCAAAAACTGCTCGACCCTTTACGATCCCCTCCCGCAAGTTTCTTGCTGTTCTAGCGAGCGTTGGTCCCTCTATCTTTGTCTCCGTTTCGGTCCTCAGAGTGGCTTTCCCCTGCACAGATACTAATCAAGTGAAAATGGAATACACCATCCAATCATAATGAACCACAAATTAATAACAAAGACCATGGAACTTACCAACTGGAGCCATATTAGTGAGGCGGCGCAATCTGTCCTCTGCTACACGGACGGCTCGAGTAGAGCTTCTAACACCTTGTGTTATCTCATGTCTACAAAAGTGCATTGTGAAGACGAATAACATTAAAAAAAAAAAATCAAACAGTAAATTGCAGTCCAACTAAGAAAAGCGATAACTTGCTGAAATACATAGTAGAGATGATATTTATACATCATGAATATGTTTCGACACAAGAATCAAATAATCACAAACCAAACAACAGAGATAATTCGCATAGGCATCATGGTCTTCGCTAACTTAAGAGCAGATAAAATCATAAAAACAGCTAAATATGTATGGAACCCAGTCAAATATAGCCCATTTGAAAATACTCTTCAACTTTTTTTTATTTACGCACTTGGACTTTCAATTGTTCCGATTTAAGATATTCTAGTTGGTTAGAAAATGAAAATCCGAATAATTCAACAGTAATTGTGTTAAATTTAATCACTGTACTTCTTTTTTAGCAAACGGATCTACAAGATCATTGACAATTAACGACTAACTATCTATATATAACAAAATCCCCGATTTGACTGGAATAACTAAAAATTAAGGTACATAAACTAGAATGGTCTATCTCAAAATGGCTTATAGTCAAGTGATTCTCATTACATTTTTACCAAAAAGAAACCATCAATGGCTCACCCCAGATCACTGAGCTCCATGGTTAAGTCGCTAATCTCCATCCCGGAGAGCCTCACAGCAGCCATTGTATCCGGAAGCTCTTCTGCTGTGACATCTAGCAGCTTCTCGAGCGATTCCGCTGCTTTTCTAAAAGCCTAAATTTTCCAGGATAGTAATTACAGAGCACAATTAGTGATACTGAAACATCAATCAAATATATACGAAGGTAAGAAAATGCCTACCAAAAGGGTCGGAATCGCGGAGAAAAATAGCCATGAGGCGGAAATCGCCACCTAAAAAAAGGAAATCACAGTAGGTAATGTGGTAATCTATGATTCTAAAGCGTGTATAGAATTGTAGTATGCAAATATGCGAGTTTTTAGGCCATATCATCACAATTTAGTGCGCAAAAACTCCTTTTCCAACGACTAATCCAAAAACCGCAGCTATTTGAAGAACCAAGCGTGTAATCATCAAATCATACTGCATAAAAGATGAAGTTTTTAAGGCCATGCGCATCAAAATTTATCGCCCAAAAGCTCCTTTTCCAATGGCCAATCCAATAATCGCAGTTTTTTGAAGAATTAAAGTGTGTGGCCAACGAATCATATTCATACCGCGCAAGCAGTGACATTGAGGAGGAAGATGTGGTCGCGGCCGAGGCTCCACCGCGTGAGCTGAGGCGAGGTGGAGGGAGATACCACGGAGGGTGCGAGAGTGGAAGCATTAGGGTAAGAGGGTGCGGAGGAGAGAGAGGAGAAAGGGGGCCGGAGCGCGTAGGGGAGAGTCGTGGGAGCGAGGTAGGGTTTGGAAGCGGCGAGGTGGATGGGGAAATGGGAGTAGGGAGAGGAGGAGGAGGAGGAGGAGGAGAGAGGAGAGGGGCGATGGAGATTGGGCGAGGAGGGAGGAGGAGGAGGACGAAGAAGGGACATGGCCATGGCGCCCCGAGAGCTCTCTCTCTCTCTCTCTCTCTCTCTCTCTCTCTCGGTGTAAACGATGCTCGCGAGGTTAAAAAAAAAAAAAAAAGAAAAAAAAAAAAAGAAAAAAAATAAAAAAAAAAAGAAAAAAAAAAAGATGCGAATCTATAGACATTATTTAAAGTATGCCTTTTTGCAAAAAAAATCCACTGGTTTTGGGCTTTTCCAAAATCGGGCCGCATTTTTCGTTTTTGCAGATTCGGTCCGGATTTTCAGGTTTCTGACCAAAATGCCCTTGTTATTTTTTCTCTCTCCTCTTATTTTTCTCTCTCCTCTTTTTTTTCTCTCGCTCTTTTTTTTTTCTCTCCGAACGGCGGAGGCGGAGGCGGAGGCGGAGGCGGAGGCGGAGAGGCGGAGGCGGAGGTGGAAACGGCCCGCCTCGCCCCTCACGCCCTCGCCCTCGCCCGCCTCACCTCCGACCCCGCCGAGGCCGCGCCTCACCGCGACTTTTTTTTTTTCCCCTCTCCGACCCTCCTCCACCCGCCGTCCCCGCCGTCACCGCCGGCAACGAAGAAGAAGTGTTTCTTGGGGCCGAAAAGCACGCCGGTGAGGGAGGAAAAAAATATAGTTACACTCCGGCGAGGGCGGTGGGTCGTGAAAAAAAATTGTAAAAAAAAAAATAAAAATAAAAAAATATTATTTTCCTACTGAAAAGAACAAAAAAATAGAGAAAAATGAAGAAGATGATGAAATTACACTGTTAAAAAAAATTACACTGTTTAAAAAAATATTTGCACTGTTTTAGTGAATGTTGCACTATTTAGGAGAAAAATTACACTCTTTTGAGATTAAATTTACACTCTTTAGGTCAAATTACACTATTTAGAATAATATTGCATAATTTCTTTCTCTTCCTCTTCTTCTTTCTTCTTCCTCCACTCTTCATCCTCATCCCCTTTCTCTCTCTCTTTTCTCACAGTCCAAAATAATTTTGAATTACTGCGGTCGAAACGGAGGAGGAGGAGGAGCGGCCGTAGTCGCGGGGTCGAAGAGGTAAACGGAGAGGAGGAAAAGAGAGGCGTCGGCGACGACGGCGCGCGGGGTGGTGCGAGCGCAGGCGGCGCGGCGAGCGCAGGGGGCGCGGGCGCGGTCCCCCTGCGCCCCCTCTCCCCCCGGGACGCGCCCCCTAGGGGCGCGTGCGCGTGCGCAGGGGGGGCTGGGGCCCCCTGGGGCCGCGTGCGCAGGGGGCGCATGGTGCGCCCCTGCGCACGCCCCTGCGCCGCCCCCTGGGGGCGCGTGCGCAGGGGGCGCACCATGCGCCCCCTGCGCCCACCAGGGGGGCGGGCGGGGGCCCAGGCCCGGGCCCGGGCGGGCGGGCGCAGGGGCGGGGGCCCGGGCCCGGGCGGGCGCGGGGCGCAGGGGGCGCCCCCTGCGCCCCGCGCCCGCGCCTCCAGTGGCCGCAGGGGGCGCGTCCCCTGCGGCCACCGCCCCCCACGCCCCTCGCCCCGCCGCGCCCTCGCCTCCGACGTGCTCCCCTTCTCCCCTCTCCCTTCTCCCCGTTTATCTCTTCGCCCCGCCGCGCCCTCGCCGCCGACGCGTTACTCCCGCTCGCCGAAAAATAAAAATACAACAAATATGTAAAATTGTACAATAAAAATGTAAAATGATGAAAAATAGTGTAACGAAAATCAAAATGGTGCAACTAAGGTGTAAAATAGTGCAAATAAGGTGTAAAATGGTGCAACTAATCTCGGCCGCTCTGCGTTGCACTATTTTACACCTAAGTTGCACCATTTTGACCTTGGTTGCACTATTGTTCATCGCTTTGCACCGTTTTAAAAAAATTTACACTGTTTTAAATGAAAATTACATTATTTGAAACAGAAATTACACTCTTTGAAAAAAGAGTTGCATTCTTTAGGCCCACGTTGCACTATTTAAAAAATTTTACACTATTTTTTTTTCTCTTCTTCTTTCTCGTTACACTATTTCTCCTCGTTACACTATTTCTTTGCACTCTTTCTCCCAAACCAAATTTGATCCGATCACCTCCCTCTCTGGGGGAATCCGAAGGGAGGCGGGGAGGAGGAGCACGACGACGAAGAGGAAGCCTCAAAGGAGGAGGAGGAGGAGGACGACGACGGGCGCGGGCGCGGGCGCGGAAACGGAAACGGGCGCCGCCAGGGGGCGCGTCCCCTGCGGGCGGGCGCGGGGCGCACGGGGCGCTCCCTGCGCCCCCTGGCGCAGGGGGCGCCCCCTGCGCACGCGCCCCCAGGGGCGCAGGGGGCGCTCCATGCGCCCCCTGCGCACGCGCCCCCAGGGGGCGCCCCCTGCGCACGCGCACGCGCCCCTAGGGGGCGCGTCCCGGGGGGGGAGAGGGGGCGCAGGGGGACCGCGCCCGCGCCCCCTGCGCTCGCCGCGTCGCCTGCGCTCGCACCCCCCCCGCCCGCCCGCCCGCCCACCACCACCACCACCCTGCGCGCCGACGCCGACGCCGACGCCTCCCTCTTCCTCCTCTCCGTTTACCTCTTCGACCCCCGCGACTACGGCCGCTCCTCCTCCTCCGGCTTCGACCGCAGCGGTTCAAAATTGTTTTGAAGTGTGAGGAAAGAGAGAGAGAAAGGAATGAGAATGGAGAGTGGAGGAAGAAGGAAGAAGAAGAGGAAGAGAAAGAAATGGTGTAACATTATTCTAAATAGTGTAATTTGGCCTAAAGAGTGTAAATTTTATCTCAAAAGAGTGTAATTTCTCTCTTAAATAGTGCAATATTCATTAAAACAGTGCAAATATTTTTTTAAACAGTGTAATTTTTTTTAACAGTGTAATTTCATCATCTTCTTCATTTTTCTCTATTTTTTTGTTCTTTTCAGTAGGAAAATAATATTTTTTTTATTTATTTTTTTTTTCTTTACAATTTTTTTTTCGCGACCCACCGTTCTCGCCGGAGTGTAACTATATTTTTTTCCTCCCTCGCCGGCGTGCTTCTCGGCCCCAAGAAGCACTTCTTCTTCGTCGCCGGCGGTGGCGGCGGGGACGACGGGTGGAGGAGGGTCGGAGAGGGGAAAAAAAAAAAGAGTCGCGGCGAGGCGCGGCCTCGGCGGGGTCGGAGGCGAGGAGGGCGGGGGTGCGCGGGCGAGGGCGAGGGCGTGAGGGGCGAGGCGGGCCGTTTCCACCTCCGCCTCCGCCTCCGCCGTTCGGAGAGAAAAAAAAAGAGGAGAGAGAAAAAAAAGAGGAGAGAGAAAAAGTAACAAGGGCATTTTGGTCAGAAACCTGAAAATCCGGACCGAATCTGCAAAAACGAAAAATGCGGCCCGATTTTGCAAAAGCCCAAAACCAGTGAATTTTTTATGCAAAAAGGCCTTTAAAGTAACATAATGTTAAAAATAACAACATGCACAATTTTTTTTTTTTATTTTGTATAGATATCGTAACTAGCTGTATTGGCTAATCATAAATAACTTCAAATACCACCCGTGGTTTCGTGCTTTCTCATTTGAGTATCATGTGGTTTAAAACGTATCATTTTAGTACCATGTGGTTTGGTTATTTTTTTTTTTATCTTTTTGTTAATTTTTTCGTTAAATTAATGAGAAAGTTAAAACTACAGGATTATAAAGTGAATATTCGATAAACCATAGGTGGGATATTTGAAATTTTTTCTGTATAATTTAACGAAAAAATTAACAAAAGATAACAAAAAAAAAGAATAATCAAACCATAGGGTACTAAAGTGATACGTTTTAAACCATAGGGCACTAAAGTGAGAAAGCATAAAATCACAGGGGTGGTATTTGAAGTTATCCCAAGATTTAATGATTTTTTTTTGAGAAAAAAGTAGCACGCTACCTGCTTCATTCATTTGGAAAATAAACTTGGCTACAAATAGTGAGGCAACGCGGCCTCGAAAAGAAAAATAATAAGATAAAGCTCAAAGAAAGAAGAAAAGAGAAAAAACAATAAAAATGATCAGCTTATTAACCAGCTCAACAAAAATCTCTCCACTCTTTTTCCTACTCCTTGATATGCCTAACTATGAAGAGAGGGTCAGCAAAGAGGTTTCTAAAAATCGTATTATTTCTTCCCTTCCAGATTAACCACCAACATGCTGCTACAGTAATCAGATCTCGTAGAGTCTCCCCTGATCTAATATTTCTGGTCAGTCTACTGCAGATTGTCAGTACGTCCTCCACTCTCCGTAAACACTGAATGTCCTCTAAGGTCCGAAAAAGTATGAACCTAGCGTACACACATCCTATAAGGAGGTGGTTCACTGTCTCCGTAACATCACCACAAAAGACACAGAGGGGATTACCCAACCATCCCAAGATTTAATGATTGATACTTAAAATTTTATATTTAAAGTATAATTATTTTACATTACAAGTTAAATTTAGAAAAATAAACAAAGCAGACAGCATGATATCTTTCTCTCTAAAAAAAATCTTTAACTTTTTTATAAACAAGTAATCTGAACTCTTAAATTCGACAATTAAACTCTTTAAACTTTATAAGGTAGTTCCATAGACCCATTCTTTTAATTAAAATTATTAATTACACAATTACCCATCCTTTTAATTAGTTTTATAGACCCTCAAAAGATTTTTTTTTTTTTTTATTCTAACATGTAAAAAAACAGTCATAACAATTGTAAGTTTGATTTAAGTATTTTTTGATTGTCAAACTTAATTATCAAAACTAAAAGAGAAAAAATAAATATCTTTATAATTTGTAGTCTTAAAGGATTGTATGTAGGGGTGTCAACGAGCCGAACGCGAGCGAGATGGGGCCGGGGCCGGCTCGTGTTCGGCTCGTTTCATAAACGAGCCGATCTCGAGTTGGCTAATTAAAGTATCGAGACGAAAAATTCAGCTCATGTTCGGCTTGTTTATTAACGAGCCGAACACCAGCTAGCTCACGAACAACAAGTTAAAAGATTAGAAAGAATATATATATATATATATATATATATATATATATATATATATATATATATATATATATATATATATATATATATATATATATATAGAGTCCGGCTACTATCCTCTTAAGAGGATAGAAGCCTTTGTCCTATCAAATTTTTGACCGTTAGATCTAATTTTTAATCATTTTCAACCGTTAGATTATACTATTCAACCAACCACCCACTCAACCCTAAGGAACCCACTATCAACCTAACCGTAATCACTCTCATCCTAGCCGCACATCTTTTCATCCGAACGGTAGAAAACTTAGGAGGACGAAGGCTCCCATCCTCCTAAAAGGATAGTAGCTGGATTCTATATATATATATATATATATATATATATAAGAAATAACTTTACGATATCTTACCCATTAGATTTTGATCTAATGGTTGAAATTTCAGACATAAATAGATTTTTTTATAATTGAGTTCGACTTTATATGCAGGTTGGACTAGAAATTAAATAATAAAAATATATATTATACATATTTTTATTTATTTATAAATATAAATTACATAAATTATATAAATATAAAATATATATATTCGAGCTCTTATCGAGCCGAACACGAGTGAGCTGACTCAGCTCGTGTTTGGCTCGTTTATTATACGAGCTGAAAAATTCAGCTCGTGTTCGGCTCGTTTACTAAATGAGTGATTCGATTTCGAGCTCATTTCGAGCCGAACACGAGCTGGCTCGCGTACAGCGAGCTGGATTGCCATCCCTAATTGTATGAACAACACCCCCATTAAAATAACAGTATAATTAGTAAGTTTACTTAAAATGAAGGATCTATTAAAATATTTCATAAAGTTTAGAAAGTATAATTGTTAAAAGTAAAAGTTTAACCATACATTTTACCCTTTTAGAAAGGTAAAAGTATATGAAAATTATCTGAACTACAGATAATTATGAATGGACCACCTAAAAATTTGATTTTACTCTTCAACCTTTCAATTTATTTGATTTGAGTTACTCAACGATACTTTAAATTTAAAAATTAAATATGCTGTCTATTTTTACAGATTTAATTAGTATACTTCATACAATTCTCGCAACTATAAATTTATTAAATTAAAAAATTAGCTTAAATTTTAAAGTGAAATGCAGTAAACTGAGTCAAATCAAATAAATAAAAAAGTTGGATAGTAAAATTAAATTTTTAAATGTTTCGAATAGTAATTCAAATTTGTTCAGGTAAGATTTATACATTTGTACCTTTTAAAAACGAGCAATATATATATATATATATGCCCTCAATATGAGGGACTGTTTCATCAAAAGTTGAGAAGGGAGGGTCCTTCGTGCAAATACGTTCAAACGCACGCAGAAACCCGCGAAACGAACTGTTTCTTTGGACCGGCCTATATAAAGAGCCCGCCTCGATGAGCTCCTTGCCGGAGGCGGGAACCAGCGGCGGCGCCGACGCTGCGGCGGCGGCGGAGGAGGAGCCGCCGCCGCCGCCGCCGCCGCTGGAGTTGGGAGCGCCCGTGCTTTGGCGGCGGGAGGGGCAGCTGATCCCGGCGGAGATCGTCGAGCGCCGCGTGATTCCCAGCGGCGGGGGCGGCGAGTGCGAGTACTACGTGCACTGCACCGATTGTGAGCCCCTCTCTATCTCTCTCTCTCTTCTCTCCTCAGTTCGGAACCCTAATTAGGGTTTGGATGAGGGTTAGGGTTGGGGATCGCTACTTTGTTGCTCGGTCTCTCTGTTTGTTTCGACTTTTTTTGGTTGTTTTGTGAGAATTATGGTGGGGGAAATGAACGAGATGAGGGAAATTTTGGTGCCCTAATTGTGTTCTACGATTGTCGTCTTGGGACTGCCACAAAAAGCATGTTCTTGGTAGGGTCTAGGGTTTTGGTGATTAGTGCGATGAGTTAAGTGTTTCTTATCAGATTCGAATTGGGTTCCAGAAACATCCTAGAATTGTGAATGTATTCAAAATGGTTAAAGATTTGAATTGGCATTGTTCCAGGGTTAAAAAGATTTCGTATAACCTCTCTATCGATTATGAGCGATTTGTTGTTGAACTTAGAGATAAGCTCAGATTCTTTAGTGTATGCTAGTTTGTTATTTAATTCGTGAACATTTACTTATGTTTCCTAATACTGGGGAGCTTCCTTGAACGTCTCTGGTGAGCACTTAGATGTAATTGGTTGGCCGGATCTTCCTATTTATGTTTCTATTGATTATAAAGAGCAGTCTTGGTCTATAACTGAATTGCGTGGACAATGGAGTTGAATTTAATCAAAAAGTGCTCATTGTAATAAAATGACAATGTAGTATGATTTTCCTGTGACATTTAGGGGGGATGAATTTCCTTGTAAACATATATAGCTTCCGTTCCTACATATGAAATGGGAGATCCATTTAGGCAACTTACATCAATTTTGCAGCTGATAGGACTCTTGGTATGTGGGTTAAGAGTGAACAACTTGATCTTGGTTCAGAGGGGGCTGATACAGATAAGCAAACGGACGATAACGTATAGCATTTATTTTGAACAACCAGTATGATGAAAATATCGCATGTTACAGATCTTTAATCTCCCGAATTTGACATAAATGAGTTCTCTTCTGGAATATTCAGGAAATTGGAAGAAGATCTAATTTTCTTTGCTATTAATTTGTTTATCTTTTCTGGTGATATAATGGCAGCATTTTGCTGTGGGACCTATCTTTTACCCCTTTCTTAGAGGTTAGCATGCTTCATTGCTTGTGATATACACGCAATAATCTGACCACAGTATTGCTATTAGCTAAATCTTTAGCACACTGTAGTTTTGCATAGTGTGTCATTAGTTGCAAGTGTGTTCGGGTGGATAGCATTGTTCTGCTATTAGCTACAAAGAAAAATGAACGTCTTGTATTTTGTGTAACCATAATACGTTAGCAAGAAATTAAGTATCCTTTAGGGTGGAAAAGGAAGAGTATTCATTACCTTCTATCTACTATCTTTTTGTATTATGTTGTATTTACTACTTGTCTATGGAGAGTAACTTCCTATTTATATTCAGGGACATGAGGAGTTTGATACTGCTAGCTTGCAGCAATGTCTTGAGATTATTAGAGCCAAACATATTGTGAAAATAGGACTTGGCGCGCATGAAATTGATACGTCGTTTCACTCCCCTTTTTTGGATGATGACGACAATTCGAAGCTATACGTCTGTGAGTTCTGCCTTGATTTTAAGGAGCAGAAAGGACATCTTGAGAGGCACATGGTGAGCTAAACCTTGTATTTTTCTTATATTGACCTTATTGTCAAGAATCAATTTATTCACCAGTAAACATATTCTTACTCAACTTGTTTTGCAGATTTTCATATTCTGAGAATCTTTACCCTAACTTGTACTTCTAGATTTTTGATACATCATCACACAGTTTTTTACTTTGATTATACAATAATGTGCAAGAGATAGGGTCAAAAAGGTTAATGGACAATGCCTCTACCCAGGATTGCCACGTTTTGGCACATACCATGCTGACACGGGGTGCAGTTCAGTGTGTCAACGACCATTGAAAAATTCTTAACTATCTTGTTCATGTGCAACTAAACATTACAAATTAATCAAAAAGAATTATTTCTGTTATATTACGGTTACGGCCTGTTGTAGGTTACAACTAGTGTATACACTTGCTAAACGAAACATGTAGGGGAGTTTAAATTCCTTCACTCTATGAAAGCTTCGTTTATACGCTTCCTTCTTAAGATCGAGGTTTGAACAGTTCAATTCACGATCTGTGCTGTTAGAAATAATTTTTTTGATGCCTTTGAAAGATCATTGCAGTACATGCTGGTTTTGATGCATCTGGTTTGTTTTATTCTTTCATTGACAAATCATATTTTCTATCTAATAGGAAAGTTGTCATCTTAGGCGCCCACCAGGCACTGAGATCTACAAGAGTGGCAACCTATCTGTGTTTGAGGTAAGATCGTCATGTGAATGAAGATTAATGTAATTCATATGATTTATGTTAGTCATAGTGGCACTATAGTGTCTGACATAAATAGTTTTTAATGATAAATAGTTCTTTAAATCCTGACTTTAATTAGGTATGGCAGTTTTTAATTTTCTACTTAGAATATATCTAACATCCTTTCCAAAAGAAGAAGAAGAAGAAGAAGAATATTCAACATTTCTTAATTTCTGGACTCAGAGGTTTATATACCAGGTTGATGGCAAGGAGAAGGTTTATACAGGGAAACTCTGTATGTTGGCAAAATTATTTCTTCCGAACAAGGCATCTGAGCCTGAAGTTGAGAATTTCTTGTTTTACATTCTTTGCGAAAATGATGATCAAGGGTACCATATGGTTGCATATTTTTCCAAGGTAATTATATAGCTGAGATATTTCATGATAGTCTATTCAAGGATTTAAGTGCCCATCGGCACGGACCGTATCTACCGTGCCCTATCGTACCAACAAGATATCGGCACGATACAGCCCCTGTGCCCCAGCTCAAAGCCCTCTATTCTTTAAATTAGTAAGTGATTTTCTCAATAAAGTTCAAAAGATTTGATAAAAATATATAATAAACAGTTATAATATTTTGTTGCTAAAGAAAATAAATATTTCATGCTATTATGTGTCGGCACACATAAATTTTTTGTGACCGGCACGCATCGGAACGGTCCGGTACGCACCGTGCCGTACCGTGCCGAATCCGGCACGACCCCGTGTCACGGCACTTAAATCCTTGAGTCTATTAGTGTTGTTTCCTGTGATATGGGCTTATGCCTTTTTTTTGGCTTCTTAAGAGAAGTTTGTCTATATTTCGATCAACTTTGACCTTTGCATATATCTTTGAGACCTCAATTGTCACGAGAGGATACTAGGCTTCACTCCCTCCTCTGGGTTTGCAAACTCCACGTGCATATTTGTGAATTTGGATACTTTTATGTATCTATTAATAGTTACATATTCTCTTTTTATCGGCAAGTTTACAATTTGAGTTTCACTGATATAATACTTTTCCTTATATATTTTAGGATAAGAACGTAGAGCAGAACTGCAATTTATCTTGCATTCTCACCTTCCCTCCATTCCAGAGAAAAGGATATGGTACATTCCTAATAGAATTATGTAAGCTTCCTAGCATTTCTAATAGATTTTTTTCCCAAAATAAGAAGTGTTCTAATAGATTGAAAGGTACATTTGGAAGCCTAATCTACACGATCAAAGAGGGAAAGGCACGTGATCAATGAATAAATTGTGAATTATCTCATGAAAAATAATGATATCATTGGCAGCATATGAGTTTTCGAAAAGGGAAGGCAAAGCAGGGGGGCCTGAGTCGCCACTTTCTAAGTTGGGACTGTTGAGCTACAGATTGTACTGGACAAGGGTTCTTGTAAACATCCTTAAAGAGAAGAAGGAAACCGTGTCGGTCAAGGTTAGCATCCTTCAAAATTGATCACAGTTATTTCCTTCTACTGTGTTTTGCTGTGAATTTAATTTAAAAGAATGATTTGATTTTACCAGAATATATATTGCTGAATTTGAACATCAAAGATGTTAAATGCACTATTTATTTTAATGATGGATGTTTTTTAGCCTAATATTTTGTTATTTATTCATCTAGCTACTTCTGCACTCCTTTTGCATTCTCTGTTACCTTGGTAGGAAGACTTCATGTGACTTCATTTGCATAGGTTTGCATATGTTCTCACTTGATTGGAAGATTTATTGATTAGTCTTAGGCCAACTTTGCTGCAAGTAAAAGTTCAAAATGCTAGGAACAAGGATTGAAGATTTTCTTTGATAAGGCACATATAATGATGCTACGAACATTAATGCTTTGGAAAAGATTAAGACCAAGGAAGTACTTCTCTACAGTAAGCACCATGATGATAAGAACACTAGCGATATGACTTTGGAGAAAAGTGGTAAGGATGTATTAAGGAAGTGCAGGATCTTCATTGATGTGAACTGAGTTTTAAGCTGTGAATATAAGGTGCTAGACTATGTTAGTTATCAAAGAAGGAAAGACTGATAAATGGATCAAGTTGTTGGAAAGATTGCTAATTTTCTTCGTTAGAGGTCGAAGAACCTGTCCCCTTTTGGAATCAAACAACTCTGTGCTTGTCTAGAAATTCTGTCACTGCTCACCAACAGTGCTAATTTGGTTGTTTCGATCGCAAAGGGAGACAAGTTTTCTTGTGTTCAATGTTAGGAACTTAGCGACTCAACGGGCATAGCAGAAGAAGATATATTGGACACGCTCAAGGATCTGGATCTGATAAAGTACAAGAAAGGGATGCTGGTCATATGTACAAACCCCAACGTCCTCAATCGCCACCTGAGACCTGCAGGTGTTCGAGGTTTGGAGTTCGACGCTAGCAAGCTGATTTGGACTCCCTACCACATGAGGAGTTGATGAAAATTGACTTACTGTAATTACAGTGTACAAAGGATAGGGGATTCAGTTGTGGTTTCTGAAAGAATAATAATCACCTGCCTGAATTTTGGGCCAGGTGTGGTGGTACTCAGCATATATAGGGTTTTCTTCTGTGTACTTTCTGATTGAGAGAGACTACATTGTTCTGATTTGGATGGCAGCACAGAGAGAGAGAGAGAGAGAGAGAGAGTACTGATTCTGGTGTTATTTTGTTGGAAGATGCTTCATCTAATCTTAGAAGGATTATCTGCAGCGGTTTTGCATTATAAACCTATTCAGAGCTTCTTTTTCACAACAGAGAAATGCAGCTTTCTGCTGGATAATAGCTGGTTGGTTTGAGGAGATTGTTGAGCTTGGTGTTAATGTCTTCCGCTAGAGTCATATCTGTTGCGTGGTTAATCAGAAACATAGACCTTCGAGCTTGAACGGTTTTCGTCCTCAAGAGCTTCAATCTTCACCAATTTCGCCCCAAAAGTTTGTCTTACTTGACTGTTTAGTCCCTATTCCTACCACTGCCTGTGCCGGCTGTTGACCAGAGGACAGGCAAACTTCGGGGGACCAAATTGTTGAAGTTGGAACTTTGAGGATCTAACTGAAATTATAATCAAACTTCATGCAGTTGAGACTTTTGAGTACTAAAACTCTGAGTGGGTTGTCGACTCACGCCGACAACCTTCAAGCAGTTGAGTTTTCGGGGCTGAGGTGAAAAATCAACATTTATGGTCAGAAATGATTTTCATAGCTTCCTCATCCATTGTATATTTACCGAAAATGTTACCTGGACACTTATATGTAGGTTTAAATCTTACCCCTTAATATTTAGACATAACAGGTGATTTTCATCAGCATTTTGTCATAATGGCTGAGGTGATGATTCCCGTGGTCTCCTTGTTTTATTATTTGTATTTGTAGCTGTTAAAATTATTCCCAAAAAAAAAAAAAAAAAATTATGTTAGTTTCTAAAGTTGTTGGCACCGCGGACAAAGGCACAGTTTGTTTTGCCGGAGTTGCGAGAGCAAGGAGGTTCGCAAGCTCCAGCTGTAAACCTGATCTCGACTCGACTCGACTCGGTAGGGGAACAAAAACGAAGTCCAGGTCAGTGCTAATAGCCCATATGCCTCCGACAGCTTCCCGCGTCTGATGTCCGACTTCGCCGGTTGCCTCCAAATGCTGCCGTGCCCGCAGTCGCAGATTGACAAGGTGAGCGAGTTCTGCTCCGGATGTCCAGACCAACAAAAACACTCCAAGCTAGGCAGATGGCAAAAGCAAAGTCTTCAGCTATTTATTATAAAATAAAAACGAGCTATGAAAGAAGCAATTATACTTCAAGATCGAGGTTTAATTTACAAAAGAAACATTGAAAATTAGACCAAACTGCAGACCAGAGAACAAGCAACATACTTAAATCATCTCCCCCGAAATACATCCAGATGGATACCATTTGAGACAACGCCGTCATTTGTCATGGGAGCCTTTTACAGAAAATGTTGTCGAAAACTGTGAAAACAAAAAAGATCCACAAGACAAAACAAGAAAGGCACAATACTTGTCTGTAGCATCCATTATAGTTTAAATCCGCAGTAAACATAACGCTTCTCATACAAGCAGTAGGGTTACAAGCAGAGGTCGAGCACCTTTTTTTTGCGAGAAGTTGAAAACAATATAACATTATATTTACATCTATATATCTTATGCATGGCATTTACATATTTCATCTCGCTAATATTGTTACATCGCAAATCAGGGCCAGGGTGGGATGAAGAAACGGGCAGTAAAGTGGAAAAAAGAATGAGGGATAGTACACGGGCCAAAATTATTTGCACAGAACGCGCCGATCGCGGAGTGACCACCAACTTATGCAGTGCCTGTTATCAATCTCTCTTGTTGATCTAACTTCTTGACCTTGAGAATACCAAAGAGAATTTGCAATCCAAAGAATGCGGAGAACACATATGCAGTAATTGCCGGGACCTATGCAAGAATAACGATGATCAGGATAATAGACATCAACATGTACATATACAACATGAAGAAATGATAATGAGATGTGATGAAGTTTATTCTAGAGAGCGAGTTGCTTACTCGAATAGAATTGAAGTATAAAAGTGTAGCAAGGTTTACTAAACTTCCTGCAGCAACCGCCTGCAAATGGAAAGGAAGCTTCAAAATTAGGATTTTAACTCAAAGAGTGTGCTTGACATTTACAAAATTTGGGCATGACGTGTAATTAGCATTGATTCCCCCGTTCACTGTTTGCTATCGTTCACAAAAAATGTGCAGCTAATGTAATCTTTTTACTTGGATATGCGACAAAATCACGAAAGAAAATCAACTCACATTTCCAATTGTCCGCTGTACAGCAGCAACTCTTTGGAATGCTCTTTCAGATTCCAAAGTTCGCACTCGAAGCTTGAGATCCCCTTGCTCCTGTAAGATAATGCAATTGCCTTATAACTGACTATCAGTGAAAAAAAAACTACCAGTCTAGTTGGACCAAGCAGGAGGTTCTGCAGAAGAGTTGTTAAGGAAGCACTAGCAGCTTTTACTATTAAAAATTTCCTTAAATTGGATTTTCTGCTTTTGCACAACAAAAGCTCATTTGATGGCAAAACACATGGTTTCTGAAAGTTCTGCTTTTTGGAGTGGAGAAGTTACCCTAGTAGCCAGGCCAAGCAAGCACAACAAGCAAATTTAAAAAGTAAACAGTGCAGTGAGTGTTTAGTATATATACCAGACGTTGAATTATTTGCGCAAGTCTTTCAACTCTATCAGCTTGTCTAAATAGGTTATAGAATGCACGCGATTGGCGGTCCCATCTTTTCTTTATATCCTGCAATTTATTTTCAATAAAGAAAATGTATTAAAACTTTGATAGTGCACCATCATTTAGGACCACTAACTTAACAGTAAAGGAGCACACTCTTACCTTTACAACTACTTCAACACCAGCTTCCCGAAATCTTAGCAATTCCAAGGCATACCTAGCAATTAAAATCACGTAATTTTAGTCAGATCTGAAAAATAGTAGAAAAATGCTACATCAGAAAGTCAATACTCACGGCTTGGCGATTTCTGTAATGTCGAATCTAGGATCAAGGCCCTTCCCAATCCCATCCAATACTGCACGTACAAAAACCATTATTTAAGACTCTTTAATGAAATGATAGGGTTGAATTAGTTCTCAGGATGTTAAATAAAAGACCTGAAAATGCTCTAACAACAAATGTGAAAGTAGCAGGAAAGCGGAAAGGTTGATCTGCAGCAATTGCCAAGAGATCCTCTCCTGCAAAATAGATTACACTTGAGCACCAAATCAGATAAATACTAGACAAAAATACATCGTAAATTGCAAACATTCACATCTTCTTAGAGAAATTTAATCTAATGTTTCTCCTACGACATTATACGGTAATAATAACAGTTCAATAGTATAAGAGTTGTTGCCGCATAATATATAAAGTAAATCAAATCCATTACCAATTGCTGCGAGTCTTTGCTTCTTCTTTTCTAGTTTTTCCTCTCTGGTCAGTTGCTTTTTAAATCCGAGTTCGGCGGTTGCCATCTCTCTCTCTTTCCTCTGAGCCACTAGACGTTCCTCAAAGCTGCAAAAAAAACAAAATAAAATAAAATATAAAAAGAATGTACCTCAGCCTTACAGTTCATTACTTAGTATTTCTTGTGAAACTACCTGTTAAGGAAAAATAGAGCTGTTCTTCTGACAGCTGTCATATCCCCGGTAGGAACAAGGACTCCCATTTGAATCATCGCTTGAAGCACCTGTATGTTGACTTATTTGTGATTAGATGTACTAAACTAAATTCTTCAGAATACAAACTCTGTTAACAGCTGGAGTTCATGCCATAAACAAAAGCACAGAAATGCACAGATATAAAATAAAAACCACATAACAACAGCAATCATTTACTTGTGACGTGAAAGCACAAGGTAAAATTATTCTCATGCAGAAGAAAACCTGTGCAGTGTATGAATTTTTGGCAACAGATTTTAGTTTACAGGACTTTTACGCACTTTGAAATCATCTCCACAGTTCAGAGAAATATTGAAAAGGTCTAGAAAAAACTAACCCTCTCGGGGTCTTTTTCATATACTCCATAGAATGTTTCAAGCAAGCCTTCCCTTATATTAGGACTAATACTGCAAGGAAAAAGAAAAAGCAGCCCAGATTAAAAGATGCAACAGATAATGGCATTTTCAGTTTATAAGAGGGGATGGATTCCGCAAGTCAACAAGCGAGGATTTAAGAAACAACCTTCCCATCATTCCAAAATCATAGAAGATGAGCCTGCCGCCATTGACATCATCTACAGCAATATTTCCAGGATGCTGCAATGAGAAGGCACTGTTAGAGCAAAACCTACACATCATTGTATCTCTAAGAACTTGAATAGCATAATTAACTCAACTTCCACTAAATCTCGTCTACTAAGTCTCGGACCAAGAATTTTCTTCCTTTTTCATTCATGATGCTTCTATCTCTAGTTGTACATGCTATCAAAAATTAATGAGGAACTGAGGAACAACAACAGAGTAATGATAATTCTCCAAAGGTCTTAGGCTCTCAGTTGTTGATTTGCTGTTAACACTCCATCCAAAAGGGTGGCCTTTTTCTCCTCCACTCCCCCTTCCATCCCGAAAGAAGAAAAAAAAAAAAAGGAAACAGAAAAACTCCATAGGCTTCAGCAGCAAATATGATTCTCATAGAACTGATATTACTACTACAAACTTGTCTTCTCCACTGAAGTTCTTCATATACTTCTGAATTATTTTAATCTGTCATCTCACACCACTCCAGTAATTTTAGGGCATTGACACATTATGAATTCATGTCGAAAGAAAGAAAACTAACCGGATCAGCATGGAAAAATCCATGAGATAAGATTTGCTCCAGATAAGACTCAACTGCATATCGGCCCAATCTGTGATGGAAGGAGATTAATTTCAAGCTCAAGGTCAAATCAACTTGAGATAATATGCAGATATAAATCCAAAAGAAGTTAAACTTCTATTAGGATTCCCATTGAACAGGCAATCCCAGTTCCCCTGTACCTTTTCCGATCCACACCCAACTGATCTAGTTGCTTTATCCTGTTTATCTTTATACCTGGAACATATTCCATCGTCAATACCTGCAGCAAAGCAAGAAGCTATTTACATAGTGGATTCCTTCATACAAAAAAATGGTTTCTGAACCAGATCTCTCTTTCAAGGCTTACTAAGTCTGAGGAATTGAACCTGAGGTGTCGTGTACTCCCAGAGTATATTTGGCACCTTTACATAATCCATATTTTTGAAGTTATCAGCAAACTTTTCTGCATTAGCTGCTTCTTTCATATAGTCTATTTCCTGAAAAGAGCCATTACAGCATCAGATAAATAATTTATTAGTTTGCAGCTATCAAGCTGTAAACATAAGGAATTTCATAATTGTGGGAAACGCAATAACAAGACTGTAGCATATTATATGCACTAATTATATACTATATACAATACTTATACCATATGTTGATGGCTTAAAATTATAGTACACTTCACTGGCGTTAATGACTGGAATAGTTAATAGTGAGATGTTGGTGCAATGAGCTAAAGAATATCAAGTTTTACCTGATATAGGACGCTCGCACATTCATCGTAGATAGCAACCCAGTCTCTCTTGGCACCGTCTGACTTTGGATCCACTTTCTGAAGGTATTCAGCTATCACCTGCAATGTTCCCAGATTGTATAAGATCAGAAATGGCATCAGAATGACAGAAAAAAAAAAAAAAAAATCTACATTCCTAACTGTACTTGCTACACAGATGGAACAGCAAACTCAGGACTAAGGTGCAACTCCGAGATAATCTTACGACTGTGTACATATAATACGCAGAATGCTCTTCGCTCAACATATTGGAACAAAGGCTATATTTAATTGCAACAGTATTGGAGCAAGCATCCGGTGATCGACGGTCCAGACATCTGCCGTAAAACATTATGAAGCAAATGCAACATGACATTGTCGGACATTCTTACAATTACTGGAATTTATGTAAGCAACAAAGTAAATTAGTCTTTCTTACCAAAGGAAGGTACATGAAGGGGAAGTTAGAAATATTTCTACGATAAAGCAAAACAAAATGTAAAAAAAAAAAAATCTACAAGTTTATCACAAACACACTAATTTTAATCTTCTATTTCTCCCTACATCCCCAGGATATCTCAACAGAGATTATCATTCATGTTTTTCTTAGTAAAACAATCTCATTCATCAAAACCATCACCGCTTCACCACTGCTCATCCTTGCCAACCCTGGTCAGTGTAGGCTACCCGAAAATGTGAAGTAAGATACTATCCAGTTGCAAGTAAATTAGTATATCTAAGATCGAGGAGATTGATTGTAGTGACAATTCATAATTGGATTAGTACCATTCACAACAGAGTCCATAAGAAGGAAATGAACATTTCAATAACTAACCCTTAGATTCTTCAAATCAATGTCAAAGAGATCCTTCAGACCAGGTCTTTGCACTTTAATCACAACTTCTTGACCATTTAATCTTGCACGATGAACCTGACCTGCAACAGAAAGGTACATTGCTGCAAATTACTTTTGACTAAAAAAAAATTTGAAGAAAGAAGACAAAAAACTCAAAAAAATTGAAGCTCTTGTCGTTCCTGCTACTGGCTATAACTTACCAAGACTTGCAGCAGCTATTGGCTCATAGTCGAATCGTTCAAATATATTATCCACCGAGGCTCCAAGTTCTTCCTCAATAATTGATACAGCTGTTTTGGAAGGGAATGGAGGAACTTGATCCTATAATATGAGAAAATTTTATCATCTAATTGGTCAATCAGAACGAAGCAATGATAGATCTCATAGTTGAATCATTCAAAGGAACATGAAAAGACAACGGATAAGCATAATGACCTGCAATTCAGACAACTGATCCACATACTCTTGCGCCAGAATATCCACTCTTGTAGAGAACTGTTGCCCAATTTTGATAAATGTGGGGCCTAATCTCAAAATACTCTCCTTTAGCCACTTTGCGAGGGTTTTCCGTCTTATAACCTTTTTCTCCTCTGTCATTCCTCCTGTAGAGCAGATGCGACTAATTTACTGATGGCCCACAGTTTCACATTTCATAACATTCAGGAATATAAAAGTACTCCTAAACAATGTCAACTAACATGTAGCATGTAAAAAGATGTCGAGAACTCGAGATGTACAACCATATAACCTGATTTCAATAATACGGGCCTTCACATATACATCCGTGCAAAATGATCTATTCACATATAAAGCACTATCTAAAATCTGTATTTTCACACATTGCCACTGAAAGTGCTGCTTCTTACAAAAATATAATACCTTAAGTTGGAGAGCCACCAAATTCAGAGAGGGAGTTGGTTTTGTATTCTAAAAAAAATAATGAAGGTAAGGCCTTCTTTTGTAAGCAAAAGAGAGTATGAGCAAAAACTTCAGTCTTGAAGGGTATATATGAAAATTCGATTTCCCAGGGATACAAATGTAAAAATATAATACTTAGCCCTAAAACCTAGCAGGCAATTTTGTAATGATTACAGTATAATGGACAATTTGCAATTGTGAAAGTTATCAGATTGATATAAGGGATTGTCCTCACTAATATTGACCTATCATGATCATCATAAAATCCACAATAGGTTAGAATAGTTGTTAGACTTGCTATAACTATTGTTATTCTGTAGTTACAGAGAGAGCTAGCAGCCTCAAGGATCTCAAAAAGGCATGATCATACCTTTTTAACTAGTTCAGAAAGAGTACGATGACAACTAAAGTCAAATGGAGATGCAACAGATGCCTTTATTAGTCAGTTAGGAAATAATTCTAATAAAAGAACATAATAAGGTTAATAAGCTACGAGGTAACAGACATATGAATGATTACAGGCAACAGCTCTAACCTTCCATAAGTAAATCACCACTTAAATTGTTTTATTTTCTTTGAAGATGATCACAATTTCATCACAGACTTGGCATGTTCTACAACTAAAGTTTAAGGGATTGTTTGGTCAAAAGCAATCATCTTTCAGCAAGCAGAACTCTTTCTCAAAACATACTGCCCTACTGATGTGCATGCTTTAAGTCTTACATGATTGAATATACTACATGAGCTCATTGTACAAGGCATCAATAACATATTCATCCAATTCGCTTTAACCAAACAAATGTTAATAAATCAGCATACTTCCCATTAACAAATTAGTGATCTTTCAAGAAAAGGTCCATCATGCAATGCTTGGTCCTAGACTTACTGCATTACCCAACTCTACCATCCTCTAACTACAACTGCCTTGTTTCTACGAATTAAAGTATGAATAACCAATAACTGAAAAACAAGTTAAAAAAATCATCGTTATGCAACACCAAGGTATTAACAAATATATCACCATTAAAACACCCTACCTCGATAAGAGAATTTCTGGTTGTTGAGCCACGCCTTAAAAAGGAAAAGAAAAACAAAACCCCATATTTCCAAAGTTCTTTGGATTGTGGAATAGGTTTTAAATCGATTCCAGCGCCCGCCAGGGGCAACAGAAACCTGCAAGAGAAGGATAGTCACCATAAAGGTAATTAATATCAAAAATGTAAAACTAGAAACACTCTTGCATCTAGTTGAATCAGATAAATGGCATATCAACCCGAATCCAGTGAGGTAAACACACACCAAGCAAGAAAACATGCATATTCATTTCTACAAGATAGAAATGTGCAATTTAAAAGTCTGCATGTTCCATTGTTGTATCGTGGGTAACATTTAAGACTTTGCTTGAGCAACGGAGTTTAATTAGTTCTTTCAAATAGTAGACTTCCATATGCACATCAAATCAGCCTTCAAGATAGGTATCAAGCTAAACGTAACTAGTTGTCTAGTAAACAGACTCCAAATCAAAATTTGTGGGAAAAATGTTTAGATAGTGATCCTAGTTAAGTGCGCACAATGATTTTTCTCTCTTGGGTCTCTCATGGTATGCTTCTTACTAAATGGATAACACCGGCCTTCCTTTGCCATTCTTTTGTATCCAGAATTCCCTCGAACCAATAATTACCTCATACAAACAAGTATAATTGGTCTTTTAACACCAAAAGGTTAGTCTTTCATATTCTACAGTGGAATTCGCACGATTCGAATTCTCGATTACTAGTTGTCCACCGTCGACCTGAATTTCATGCTGCAGATACTACTACTACTACTACTAATAGTACTACAACAACTACTATTAAGAATACAACTACTTCTAAGGAACCAAGAAGGCTAAGCAATTTACCTCGAGCTCTTGTCCCCCTTTCTTAAACCAAGCATCCTCCTTTCCAATCTCCTCCACTCTCTTCTTCCTCTTCCTCTCCTCCGAAACATCATCTCCCCCTTTTGGCGCCGCGCCATTCCCATCCTCATACTTCAACAAACTCCCATTACTCGCCCCATTCCCCTTCAAATACTCCTCCAAGCTGCCATTCGTACTCCCCTCTACCACGTCATACCCAAGCCCATCTCCGTTCCCGTTCAATCCAACACCACCCAACTCCCCCTCGATCGAATACCTACCCATCCCCCCATTCGAAACCTCAGCGTCCAGCATCCTCTCCTCAATCGCCGCCCTAACGAGAACCCCACCGAGCGAGTAACTACGCCGCCGCCGCCGCGGCGAGCTCCGGCTCGTAAACCTAAACGGCGGACCTCCGACGATCCGCCGCGGCTCCGCTCGCCGGAGGAGGTCGTGGATGGAGACGGGAGAGGCGACGAGGGCCACCGCCATTGCGAATGCTTCGGGAGGGTGGGGTGGTTAGGGTTTCGGTAGGGTTTACGAATCAAACCCTAGAAACCACCATAGAAATGGGGGGGAGGGGGGGGGAGGAGAGAGTGAGGTTGGATACTTGGAGGGAGAAGAAGAGCGGGAGAGGTGGTCGACGTTGTGCCACGTGGCGGCACGGCGGATGAGGAGCAACATCTCTGCGCGCTTCTCATTGGTGGGCTGGGCCAGGGTACGAGGCCCAACGACGCTGCATCCACAATTCGCGACGTTGGAGTTTCGCGCGGTGAGTTACACCGCGGAGTTTTTTATAGTTACCTTCGTCGGTGACGTGGCAAAGGGGATAAACCGCTATTCGAAGAAATTTCTGCATGCACCCGGTGCACCGTGAACCATATACATTTTTTTTTTTTGGGTGTGGGTTGGCCTTCTAATCATGTTCAAGCAAGGGGATCGAATCCCCCACCTGTTAATCCAACCAAGTGCATTTTATATGCAGTGGCGATAGTACATCTTTAGAATCTCACAATAAAGGCTTAAAACTCAAATTTTAATTCATCGTGTGTGTGTTATCTAGCATGAATGCCTGAATACAAAAATAATGTTTTTACAAATTGAGCAATATGTCTTGTAGCATTATTGATATTTGGGACTGTTTGATTCCTATATTAATGTATAGTTTTTCATATGCAAGGAGCCATAGATTACTCTCGTATACTATTAAAGATACATACATACATATATATATATATATATATATATATATATATATATATATATATATATATATATATATATATATATATATATATATATATAACTATACTATTAGTCGTACCGAGCGCTTGGTGCTACCACTAGGTTTTCGGCTCTTGGATAAAGGAATGTACAGTTAGGATGATAGTGGTCCCAGATTAGGATAATAGTGGTCTCCTAGGATTGAGTGGGTGGTTGGTTGAATAATATGATCTAACGGATGGAAATGATCAAAAAGGTAAATCTAGTGGCAGAAAACTTAATAGTACCAAGCGCTTGGTACTATCGATAGTATAGTAGCCGGACTCTATATATATATATATATATATATATATATATATATATATATATATATATATATATATATATATATATATATATATATATATTATTGAGCTCCTATACTCTTAAAAGTACCAAGTCATTGGTGCTTGTAGATTATCGGTCCTTGGATTAAGAGATATGCGGTTAGGATGATAGCGGTCATCTAGAGTTGAGTGGGTGGTTGGTTGAATGATATGATCTAACGGATAAAATGGTCAAAAAAGTAGATCTAATGGCAGAAAAATTATAAGCATCAAGTGCTTAGTACTTTTAAAAGCTCTGTAGCTGGACTCTCTCTCACTCTATATATATATTTATAGAATGCATGTTTCGTTCTCAATTTTATACAAAAATACAACTACAAATGAGCATATATAGTATTAAATGTACGTATGAAGGAATATACATATATATATGAATGCGCTCATGCACGCAGTTCTTTCTTTGTATTAACTACTAGTGTTTTCTAGCAAAGATCGATGCACTTTTTTGTTAACCACAAAGAACTTAAATAAATAAATAAATAAATAAACGACCCATAAAGAAGGCGAAACGTGCCCAGGCCAGTTTATACAGGTTGATCAAAATGTTCATGTAGGTACGTATAAGTTCATTTCTATGGTTTAATTTTTGCACTTAATAATTCTTCTGTCACTGTTTTCATTTTGCTCTGAGCACCGCTCATTAACAGTGTTATAGTATGCAATCAAGAAGATTGGCATGGTTCAATTATGAAGATGGCGTTCCATTTTAGTCTTAAGTATTCCTATGTATATCCATTATGTGATATCAAATATGTACAAATAATTTCCTTTCTTAGATGTTCCTTTCTTAGATATTACATCTCCCAATATAAAGGGATAGTACATTCTTTGATTAAATAAGAAAATAGTTTTTTCTTCCATCTTCAATTACATGGTATCAGAGACAGTAGAGTTCCTCTACATTAACAAAGCAATTCTCTGCTGGTCTAATTTTTAACCCATAAGGTTCCTCATGACATCGCAGCATATGATGTCATCGGCACCAGCTCCTGCTTCCATGACATCTTCATTACCAACCCTCACTCAACTTGACATTAAGTTGACAGGGTCTAATTATCGAGAATGGTCGGTCTCGGTAAAGCTTCTTTTTGATGCGCTTGATCTCACAAGCCATATCGATGGAACTAAGCCTCCTACCGATGAGAAGAAATTTCTCGATTGGGTTATTGCCGATCGCCGAGCACGTGGTATTATTTCCTCTTCAGTCGACATCGACATCCGAATGCAATTGGTAAGCCTTACAACTGCATATAAAATGTGGATTCATCTTCAAACATTGTATCAACAATCCAGTCACGCACAATCATATGCGGAATATCAAGAGCTCTCCCTAGCCTATCAAGGTGAGCGTTCAATTCAAGAATTTTATTCTTTTATGAAAACTCATTGGCGTCAATTGGCCATGATGGAGGAACCTCTCTGCAATACGTGCTCTGCTTGTGAATGCTCTACCAAACTAAATCAAACTCGAGATCAACAGCACCTTTTTTTTCATTTTCTCATGCGACTCCGACCAGAATTTGAGTCGCTTCGGGGTCAGCTTCTCCATCGATCACCTCTACCTACACTTGATGCTGCATTAGCCGAATTGATTGCAGAAGAAACTCGTTTAAGAGTTTTAGGTTCCGCAAAGCTGTCTGAACCAGGAGTTCTTGCTGCTGGCAGTCAACAATCCCAATCTTCTTCATCACAAGGGCCATCTTATGATCCCTTCTTCAAGAAAGATTTTAAACGTCGCATTCAATGTCGTTATTGTCACTATTGGGGGCATTCTATCAATGATTGTCGTAAGAAAAAACAGGCTGAGACGTCTCGACAACAGAGATCTCAAACCGCTGCTGCTGCCTCAACTATGGGAACAACCTCAAACGAATCAAGCAATTTTTCATCTGCCAGCACAAATAGTGTTCCTGATTCTTCCAATGCATCTGTTACATTAAGCCTACCGCAACTAATGCAAATATTTCAAAATAGTGGGTTGGCCCAATCAAATCAAAGCAATGAATCATCTACGGCTGCATCAGTATCCTCAAATCATAATTTTTCTTCCATTCATGGACCATCAGGTATGCTTCAGCGGTCATGGTTACTTGATTCCGGAGCCTCATTTCATATGACTCCACATAAATCTCTTCTCACAGATGTTACTCCATTAACATCTCCATTTAGCATTTTAACTGCTGATGGCTCTTCCTTACCTGTTGTTGGTCAGGGTAGTTTAACTACTACTTCTGATTTTACTGGACGATTCTCTGTACCTTCAGTCTTCCATATTCCGAATTTATCTCTTAATTTATTTTCTGTTGGCCAATTGACAGATTGTAACTGTATCGTCTCTTTTGATTCCACTTCCTGTTTTGTGCAGGATCGTCACACCGGGAAACTGATTGGTCGGGGCCATAGGCGCGATGGTTTATATTACATGGAGTCCTTGCATCTTCCTTTGCTTTCTTCACCTCCAGCGGTTGCTGCTGCCTTTTCATCAAGCGATCTTTGGCATCGTCGGTTAGGTCATGCTTCCAAAGAACGTCTTTCTTATCTTATTCGTAGTGGTGTACTAGGACATATTAGTGATATTGAATTTTCATCTTGTATGGATTGTCACTTATCCAAACAATCAACTAGGCCTTTTCCTTTAAGTGAATCGATTTCAAGTCACCCTTTTGATTTAATTCATTCAGATGTTTGGGGGCCAGCTCCAATTCCTACTCGTATAGGGAATAGATATTATGTAATATTTGTTGATGATTATTCTCGATATACATGGATATATTTTATGCACAATCGTTCGGAACTTTCTAAAATCTATCGAGATTTTTCTAAAATGATAAAAACCCAGTTTAATGCTGTTATAAAAAAATTTTTCGTTCTGATGCTGGTGGTGAGTATCTTTCTAAAGAATTTCGAGAAATTCTTTCCGAGAATGGTACTTTGCCACAACTCTCTTGTCCTTATGCACACCAACAAAATGGCGTCGCCGAACGCAAGCATAGGCATATTATGGAGACTGCTCGTTCTCTTTTGATTTCTGGTTCTGTTCCACGCCATTTTTGGGCCGATGCTGTTTTCACAGCAGTCTACCTCATAAATATTATGCCTTCGTCTGTTCTCTCTGGTGTCTCTCCCAGTGAACGTTTTTTTTTCTAAAACACCTACGTACACTCATCTTCGTGTTTTTGGCTGTACTTGTCTTGTTTTACTACCACCACATGAAAGAACCAAGTTAACTCCAAAATCTGCTGTATGCGTTTTTCTTGGATATAGTCTTGAGCATAAAGGATATAAATGTTATGATCCTGTTACTCGTCGTCTTCGTATTTCACGCGATGTTGTCTTCTTTGAACATCTTTTTTATTATGCTCATGCTCAATCCACGCCTTCATTGCGATCTTCCATTGTTGATCTCTCTTTTCTTGAACTGCCACATTTTTCCACCAACAGCAATTCTTCATCTTCTGAGCCGTCCTCTAGTGACTCCAACGATGCACCAGATCGCAGCCTAGCTCCTTCCAACAGCACTCCGGGTGATGTTCCTACTCCTTTTGAGCGTCGATATCCAACTCGGATACGCCGTCCTAAACAATTTTTTGGTTGTATGGCTTCTACCACTTATTCTTCCAAATTTCAAACTTTTCTTGCTGCAATACACAGTAATCAAGAACCTACTACCTACCGCCAAGCTAGCCGAATTCCTGAATGGCAGAAGGCTATGACAGAGGAGCTATCAGCCTTAGAGCAAACAGGTACTTGGAAACTTGTACCTTTGCCTTCTAACAAGATTCCTATCAGTTGTAAATGGGTTTTCAAAATCAAAACTCGCTCCGATGGATCAATTGAGCGCTACAAGGCTCGGTTGGTTGCTCGCGGTTTTTCCCAAGAACATGGAATTGACTATGAGGAAACATTTGCTCCAGTCGCCAAAATGGCATCAGTTCGAACCCTTATTGCTGTTGCTGCTTCTCGTAATTGGCCACTCTCCCAACTTGATGTTAAAAATGCTTTTCTTCATGGCGATCTTCAAGAGGAAGTGTATATGGAGCCTCCGCCCGGCCTTTCTCATCCACCAAATCATGTGTGCTTACTTCAACGAGCAATTTATGGCTTGAAACAGGCTCCTCGCGCTTGGTTTGAGAAATTTCGTTCGAAGATTTTGTCGATCGGATTTGTGCAAAGTGAAAATGATCATGCTATGTTCATATATACGTCATCCGGTGGTCGTACCATTCTTCTACTATATGTCGATGATATGATCATCACAGGCGACGACCCAATTCATGTTCAGTCCGTGAAGACTCATCTTCAACAACAATTTGAGATGAAAGATCTGGGGCCTCTTCAATATTTTTTAGGGATAGAGGTTGCATATAGTCCTCGCGGATATTTATTATCCCAACAAAAGTATATTACCGATTTACTCTCTCGAGCAGCTATTACAGATGAAGATCATGCCAGCACACCGATGCAACTTAATCAAAAACTTACACTAGACATGGGTGAACCCTTGGACAATCCTACTCGCTATAGAGAGCTTGTGGGTGCCCTTGTTTATCTAACAATCACACGGCCAGACATTGCATATGCTGTTCATACTATCAGCCAATTTGTTCAAGCTCCGACTACCGTTCATTATGGGGTTCTACTTCGCATTCTACGGTATCTTCGCGACACTATCCATAGGTCTCTGTTCTTTCCATCATCCACTAAATTGGAACTTCGTGCATATAGTGATGCTGATTGGGCTGGAAATCCCACCGATCGTCGTTCCATTACAGGCTATTGTATATTTTTGGGTGATTCTCTTATCTCTTGGCGGGCCAAGAAACAAGACATTGTTTCTAAGTCCAGTTCGGAGGCTGAATATCGAGCTATGTCTATTACAGCATCAGAGATTGTTTGGCTTCGTCGACTCCTTGGCGATATGGGTGTTCTATTCCATCATCCTACACCTCTTTATTGCGACAATCAAAGTGCTATAAAGATCGCGAATAATCCTGTCTTTCATGAGCGGACAAAACATATTGAAATTGATTGTCACTTTGTGCGACATTATTATCTTAATGGCACTCTTTCTTTGCCATATCTTCCTTCTAAATCACAGATAGCAGATTTTTTCACGAAGACACAGACTATCCAGCGGCACCAGTATCTTCTATCCAAACTTTCGGTGTTCGACCCACCTTAAGTTTGAGGGGGGGTGTTATAGTATGCAATCAAGAAGATTGGCATGGTTCAATTATGAAGATGGCGTTCCATTTTAGTCTTAAGTATTCCTATGTATATCCATTATGTGATATCAAATATGTACAAATAATTTCCTTTCTTAGATGTTCCTTTCTTAGATATTACATCTCCCAATATAAAGGGATAGTACATTCTTTGATTAAATAAGAAAATAGTTTTTTCTTCCATCTTCAATTACAAACAGTAGGCGAAAAACAAAAAGCGGGGAAAAGAAAAAGAAGTACATGTACGTATAAAATACACTTAACATTGTTAAAAACAAGTTTGATACTTTGACCACACGACACAGATACGACAAAAAGTAATCTACTGTCGAATATTGAAAATGCTCATCATTTACAAATACCCCATAACACACTTCCTTCAAACCAACATCACTTCTCTGTTTCGTGCTTGCCCACATAAGTCTACTAGAGGAACATTTACAACAAGAAAGAGATGAAAAGGGGGAAAAAGAAAAGTTAAAAATGAGTCATATATATATGACTTAGTTTTTCCTCCAATGACTCCTTTTTGCTGAAACTTGATCATGCAAGTATAATGTATCATCAATTCGACGGCACGTGATAGTATTTCCCCTTGCACATGCACCGGTAGACGATCGGGCACGACTCCGCGACGGAGCACTTGAAGCTCACCATGACCCTCTTGCATGGAAAACACGCCCCGCAGGCGTGCGTGCAGTCGGGCAAGCTCGAACCGGTCGCGAACATTCCTTTTAGGATGTCGTCATCTCTCTCCTCCTGCGTGAAAATAAAAAAGCAATGAATGTTGATTCTTCATCTTCGATCACTTTATGTGTTTGTGCCATATAAGCTAAAATCTTCAACTTTCATATTTGATAATCGGTGTTACATCTAAAGTTTAGACGTAGAACCAATAATAAAGCCAAACAAGCATGAAAGTAGAATCGAGACCGAAAGCAGAAGCTTCACATCGAAACTAGATTCTACAACTTAATGAAATGGTCGTTTAGCGCTTCGACGTTCTACTCAAATACACAGTGTCATTAATACAAGAAACAATTAAACTCGATAGCTCATGTAACTCATGTTCTCTCTTTGGTTGGAAAAAGAACAACATATGCAAAACCCTTTTTTTTATATGATTTTGATGGAAAAAAACAATGTACACACCTTAAACAAAGAGCTTGTTTCATCTCCTTCGCCATCCGAACCTGTTATATCATCTGTGAAACAAAATGCAACCAAAACTACGCATTATTACCAAACTATCGAAACTGACGTAAGAAGTTAATTCTAAATACAATGTGCGTAAAGACTCGTAAACTTACGAGGTGTTGATCTAAGACCTTCACACATTGTAGAGATCAATAAGAGCATGAATAGAAGAAGAATATCTTTGGTGCAATAACACTTCTTCATGACTCTTTGTTATGTAATAATAAGAATATCTCTCTATGATGTCTCTTCAAAGGAGGAGGCTAAGTTGATATATACTTGATACCCTTTAAAGAAAAGAGGCCCAAGTGGCCTTGTATATAAAAGATTAAGGAAGTGGCCGGGTCATAAATGAGTTGCAGAGCGGATCTTTGATGTCCTTCACATGATTCTCGACACATGATTCGGAAAATTCACATGAATTGTTATTAATTTTATTTAGTGCATTTGGCCCAAATTTATGGGGCAAAAAAAAAAATGTATGGATAGTCTTTTTATATACTTTCAAAAATATTATGGCTAATTAGTTTGAACTTTTTACTCAAATATTTTAGCCTTTGAAATCCCTAGTATATTATAATTAATTGATCTAAGCGTATTTGAAGTATGTAACATCTATCTATTAAGTCACCTGCGCGCTTAGCACGTAAATATTTTTGTATAAGATGATCATTTTACCATTCTTCAAACCGATAGTGTTTTGGTTTAGCTGAAACAGGATTAAGAATAACATTTTATAGGACAATTAATCGTCACCCATTACTGTATATATATATATATATAGTAGTTTTTTAATAAAGATCCATCTTATTATAATAATACTTTATCAAATAATATTGGATTCTACAGCAGGCCCAAAAGGACAGTAAATTATATTATCGTGAATGCATATGGAGTAAGAGCTTAATTATTTTGCTCTATTGTAGAATATAATGTTGTTAGTCAACATTAATAAAGTGTTATTTTAATAGTACTGATCAGAATTAAAATTTTCAAACTAGAGCTTCAGTTCTTAAGTCGCACACCCTGTTATGCTTTACATAAGATTATAAGTCACAGACTTTATAAAATGTCAAATCAAACAGACATTAATAAACCAATTTCTATAATCTATATATATAACCAAAAAAAAAAAAACAAAAGGGAGAAGGAGAGAGAGAGAGAGAAAGAGAGAGTAATGTTTAGGCCACTGATGTAGGTGGCAGAGCCTTCATTTATGTGTGTCATTTGAAAGGGACTGTCTCTGCATTGCTGCCTCTCCTGTGAAGAGAGAGAGAGAGAGAGAGAGGAGTTAATGCTATCATTTGAAAGGAGCTTGAGTTAGAGGGGAAAAGGGAGAGAGATCACGTGGAAAAGTGTAACCTTTTAGGTTGAAACAAGAGAAGGGAGGTGGTGGGGGTTTAAATGAGGATGCATTTGCATGGAGATTACATCCCTTTGCCTTAAATGAAGCCCTCATTGAAACCATTCATGGGGCCTTCATTTTACAGGCTTCCCTCCTTTGTCTCTTTCTACAACTTCTCTTTAAGCATGTACTAATGCTACTATGCAAGCTCGCAAATAATTCTACAAATTTCCTGTAAACTCGCTTTAATTTATATCTTATTGATGGATATGGTCTCTGGTTCAGATTGGTCCATCATGGCACGACACAGTTCATATCAGCTCGGATCAGGAATCATATATTTACGGTTTAGAGTGAAAAAGTTAAGATTCGTAACAGGCATTAGTAATTTGAGATTTTACTTCTAATAGTCTAATAAAACTACAACCAAAAAGGATAAAATTATCCTATTGGAATTTTCTTTTTAAAGCTAAATTGAATAGTTTATGTTGTTGTTTGGTCACATAGTAGGTCCCATTAATTGATGGTACCCTTATTTGGTACATGCAATCTTTTCTGGTTTAGTCACATCTAGCTTATTAACCTGCAGAATAATTATTCCAACAAAAAAAAACGAAAAGAAATTCACTAAATTTTAATTTAAGGCTAAATTACAGAAAATCTTTTTATAAATATCTATTTTTTTACTTTTCCTTCTTAACTTTCAAAAATCTATATTTTACCCACTCAACATTTCAAGTTGTTGCATTTAGCCCCCATCTGTCAGGGTTTCATCACTATTCCGTCCATTTCTTATAATTTATACCGAAAATATCCATCAAAATGATAAACATATATTAAAAAACTATTTTTTTTTATATAAGAAAAGGTAATTTGGTCGTTTTGCCCTCTCCATTAGCACTGTACCCCCGTGAAAATATTTCTGAAATTTTTTTTTTGAGAGAAAGGTAGCATGCTACCCGCTTCGTTTATTTCTTTTAGAAATAAACTTAGCTAGAAATGTGAATCAATTAGGATTCGAACTCGGGACCTCGGGTACCAACCACCAAGCCCTTTGCCACTTGCGCTAAGGACGGTCGGTAATGTAGGTTTTTGAAAGTTAGGAAGAAGATGTGAAAAAGTAAGTAATTACAAGGGGGTTTTCTGTGATTTAGCCGGACACTAATCTAAGATCTAAACAACTAAAAAGTTTAGGTAAAAATATATAAAGATCCTCTCAACTGAAGTTAATAATTTATTTTTCTTATTTGTTTTGACTGAAAATTTCGCATTCAAATACAATTGATGAGTTAGGTTTTAAATACAGTATTAAATATATGCAATTTTACAGCATGCACTCTCTTATACAGAAATTTTTTGTGCACAAAAAAAGTTGCACCAATATGCACCCTAGAGTGCACATCAAGTCTCACACTAATCGACAAACTTTTGTGGTAAATTATAGGGTATTCATAACTAGTTAAGCTTACAAATTTAAGTCAACCCATAATATTATTTGAACTTAACTCGGTATTAATATTGAGAAAACAAAACTATTAGATATATATATAGAGAGACATAAAGTATAAATATATATATATATATATATATATATATACATAAAAGGTAAAATTCCTTGAATTTATATGGAGGTCATATTATAAATATTTTCGAATATTTGTGGTAAATAAAATTTGTTATTTATTAAATATATATAAAATTCTTTTCAATTATACTAAGTCGGATCCGTGGCGCAATGGTAGCGCGTCTGACTCCAGATCAGAAGGTTGCGTGTTCGATTCACGTCGGGTTCAAAACCCCGATCCAAAGCGGATCTTTTTTTTTATTTTTTTTTGAATATTTATCTTTTCTACATTTTTATTTTTAAAATATTTTGAATATTTTACCCAAAATGACCCCCCTCAACTTAAAACTTTTTCTTCCATTGGCCTCTTCTGAAATTTAAGTTTTTGAAATTGAGTAATTTTAGTTAAGTATATTATAAATTTTATAAAATTCACTAATAATTCGATCATATTTTATAATTTTGAAAAATTAACAACAACCGACTAATAGAGATATTAAATTTAATAAAATTTTAGTTTAACTGCTTAAAATAATTCAAAAAAAAAATAGATGTTGAGAAAATGTCAAGGGGAAGAAGCTAAAAAGCCTATTTCTGAGCGTGCTACTCGATCGGCCGTTCGTTTTGGTACAATTTAGCATCATGTACCGATCAAACGGAGTAAATTCGATCCAATGTATTGAATGTGCCAAGAGGCTCCATAGGTTTTTTTTTCGAATAAATTAGTACTAACGGGTCGGACCATAAAGGGCCTAGAATTAACCCATTTAGGGGCGAATATTAGCTAGAACATTTGGATCGGATTCGCAAAATACCATATCCGTCCTGACCCAAAATACATATCCAAATTCGATCTCTAAATCTATAATTTTAATTCGCTTTCTCCTTTAACACTAGTATTAGAATGGCCTATCTGGTCTTTCTATAGAATATAGTATTATTTGATAAAGTGTTATTTGAATAATAATATTGCGTGACGCATTGCGTTAAATGACCCTCAATAAATTTTTTTTTGCAAAAAATTATAAGTTTTAAATAAAATTTCACATTTTTACTTCCGGAAAGCTAAAATAGAAGGCCACTATTCAAAAAGGTGGCAATTTGAATCCCAAATTTTATGACATTCACATGCAAAGATTCAAATCCTTGACCTGTAAAGTAACTCTGCGAGTAACAACTAACTATTTTAAGCTAAAATAGTAGTGAATAGTCCATGTTATTTATTAGATACGTAGTTGTGTGTATGTCATGAAGCGTGGAGCAGGGATGCAAGTGGATTCGGGTTGGCTTAGCTCCCATCCCGATCCGCCCAAATAGGACAGTAAGTGAGAAACAAAAAATATAAAAAAAATATAACATGTTCCAAATCCACTCCGATCAGGCAAGTAAATGAAGCGGAAGGCGGAAGATTCTTTTCTTCCTTTGATCCGCTTCGATCCACAAAAAATTTACTAAAAATTTGCTTCTGTTCCGATCCATTCCGAATGAAAGATAAGTGATGACAAAAAATAGCATTAAAATTAGGCTAAATTATAGAAAACACTCCTGTCAATATCCGCTTTTTCACTTTTTCTCTGTCATTCAAAAATCTACACTTTGCCTCCTTAAAAAATGAAAAATATTCACTTCGCCCCCCGCCGTCAGTGTCCCGTTAGGATTCCGTTTATATCTTATTTTTTATACCCAAAATACTCCTGAAATTCTCATCCATGCCCACACATATGCCCTAGGCAGCCTCGCCCTCGCACGGAGTCAGAGTTGGGGTCAAGAGAGGTGTGGTCGAGGGTGCGGAATGCGGGATGCGGGATGCGGGATGAGCAAGATTTGGAAAGAGGAGATGAAGAAGATGATGGTATTTTGGTCATTTTGTCACACCGTACTCCCCTGTGAATATTTTTTATTTTTTTAAAAAATAAAATGTAGGTTTTTAAATAACATGAAGAAAAAATAAAAAATCGGATATTGACAAAAAATTTTATGTAATTTAGCCTTAAAATTAACCGGCTTCAATTCCATTACGACCCATTAAAAAATAGAGCAGGAGGTGGGGACCCCACTCGCCTTCGGATCCGTCCTGTTTGCATCCTAGCGTGGAGTGTTTGAAAGCAGAGCCCTCACGACTAGTCTCTTTCCTTACCCATAATCCTTGTTTTTTTTTTTTTGTTACTTGTGACTTGTCTCTCACTTTAGCTACTTTTTCCCCACTATTGCACTTGTCACGCTTTGACTCCTATTTATTGGTGATGCTTCTAAGCATCTCCTTAATAATAAATCCTGGAATAAAAATCAAATAGGGACTTTTTTTTTTTGGCTAAATTACAGAAAACTTTCCTGTCAATACCCGTTTTTTCACTTTTCTCCATATCATTTAAAAATCTACACTTTACCCCCTTGTAAAATAAAAAATGTACACTTTGCCCCCTACCGTCAGTGTTCCGTTAGGGTTCCGTTAATAAAATATTTATATATATATATTTATACCCAAAATACCCTCGAGTCCCCATCTCCTTCCTCCTCTCCGACTTCTTCCTCCACCTCGGCGCCGACCTCACCGTCCCCCGCCTCGCCGTCGGCGTCCTCTGCCAGCACGGCTTCCCCGTCCCCGTCCCCGTCCCCGTCCCCGTCCCCGTCCCCGTCCCACTCCTCCTCCGCCACAGCAGAGGCGGCGCCACCGCTCGCGGTGGAGGAGGCGCGGCAGAGGCGGCGGCGGCGGAGGAGGACGACGAAGAAGGAGAGGAGGTGGAGGAAGAGGGCCGCGGCGAGGAGGAGGGATGCTGCGAGGTGGTGGTGGCGGAGGAGGGGTCGGGGGAGCGCGGGAGGGAGAGGGTGAGGCATGAAGGGCGGAGGGCGGAGGGGTATTTTGGTCATTTTGCCATCAAAATTAACATCGTATCCTCCTGTGTATATTTTTTATTTTACAAGGAGGCAAAGTGTAGGTTTTTAAATGATAGGGGGAAAGTGAAAAGCGGGTATTGATAGGGAGATTTTCTGTAATTTAGCCTCTTTTTTTTCCCTACAATTAATAAAATTTGAATGGCATAATTGGTAGAAAACATTATTTATTTTACAGTGTGATATGCAATTATTGTTATGCTGTCATGCATTTTAAGAACAATCTGCCGAAAAGTTAAAATGAGTTTTGAAACTCAAACTTCGTATGACAATGATAGTTTGAAACTATCTTTGAGATTTTACTGAAATTATTACTACTTTTAATAACTCTGCTAAACTATCTCTAGTTAGGCAAAAATAAGTTCTTACAGTTGATCATACCCGAAACTCAAAGTTAATTCTCGTCTCAAACCAACTACACAATTAATGCAAGTCCAATAATCTCTAAAACATGTTACAGAATTTCAGTCCAGCCCAAATCTTTATGAGTCAAAATTATGATATGTTTAATAAAATCCATACAAGCCAAAAGTTATTAATTCTAGATTTAGACCCATTAGTTATATATCTTTTGTTTTGTTTTTTAATCTATCCAGCTATTATTCTATAGTGCTCAACTCATCAGGGATATCCCCAGGTACTAATTTTTGACTTAAAAGGACCCACTGATCTCCTTATAGGGACGAATAAAATTTTTCGTTCGATCGTATACTGATGCATCAAGTGCAGGGCATATTTCAATCAAATTTTAGCCGCCCTTGTGATAGAAATAGCACCCACGCGGCGCACATCTGGAACTATACCAAAAGCACATGCTTTGAAGATAATCCTCATATAATTTTGGTCTGGGCATTCCTAAATCTGTGGTCAAAGTCATTTCTTAATTGGTAAAAAAAATTAACTAACTAATCGAAGCTTGACTAATGACCTACCTAAACAACATTTATGCCAAACTTTGTTGTCCTTTTCTTTCTACAAGCTTCCTCATTTTATGATTTTGGATTAAAACAGGGGGGAAAGAAGAGATAAATTCCAAAAAAATAGAAGAAAAAACAAACTCCTTGTACTTTAGTTTATGTTTGGATTATTTTCTGTATTAAAAATTATATAAATTTTGACTCCTTTGTTTATCATAGTATTAAATTCGTCTAAATTGCCAATTAACCCCCCTAATATTTTCAATTATTGTTTGGAAGTTGTAGTAATTAAAGTTAACCTAATTTTACTTAAAAGCTTAATTAGCCTACTTTTACTTGCTAAAAGTAATTAAAGATATAATCAATAAAATTCTATAATTATAATAATAATTATTTTTTACTAAAATCATACTCCAATCAATCTTAAAGGGAGTTGAGGATGCTATTTCGGAATGACATATAGTTGAGGGGATTTTTATACATTTTAACGCAAAAGCAATGAGTAATGCTACGATTACAATCCAGTTTCAGATTGTCTCACGCGGACAAAAATTTGGTGGGCACCATCCCCAAACTATTAGTTTGGGGATGGTGCCGATGGGCGCCGTGTGGCACATCGCACGGCGCCCATCCCACCAAAAAAAAAAGAAAAGTATGCCCCTACGTTTTAGAGATAGAGAGAAAGTAGCAGGGGAAAGGGGATGGGCGCCGTGGGACCGGGCACCATGCCCAAACTAATTGGGCATGGTGCCCACCAAATTTTTGTCCCAGTTTGGCCATCTAAAGGCCAAGTTTCACCCATTAACCTTTTCAACTTTTTTTTAAAATTTTTTAATGTTATTTTCTAATACTAAGACAAAAGATGAGTTGAATTAATTCTACAATGGAGGGTTGTATGATTTCATACCCTTTTTGGATTATAGACTAAGCATTTTTCGAAAGCAATACGTCGAGCAAAATGTTATCATACATCTAAATTGGCCCTTAAACTAAAAAACTTAATGCAAATAAAATTTAGGGACTGGTAGTACAATTAAGACTTAGTTTAGTGACTTTAGCGCAAAATCCGGGACACTATACACAGTGGCCGACCGGCCGCGTAGTACACTCCCATACGCCAGAGGCCGTTGCACCAATCTCTCTCTCTCTCTCTTTCATCGTCGAGCTCGAGCTCGAGCTGGATCCCCCGTCGCCATGGCCGGTGAGCTCCGAGCTCTCTCTCTTTCTCTCTCTAACCCCTCTCCTCGCTCCTCATCCACAGCTCCATTAATGCGCCTACGCGCGGCCATTACCTTCGTCGTCCTCCTCCTCCTCCTCGTCCCCCTCCTCGTCGGCGCCGTCGCCTCGCCCCGCCACGCCCACGCGGCGGCGTCGCTCCGCGGCGGCGCCGTCGCCGCCGACGACGGGCGGTGCTCCGCCGTGGGGAGGGACGCGCTCCGCGAGGGCGGCCACGCCGTCGACGCCGCGGTCGCGGCCGCGCTCTGCCTCGGCGTGGTGAGCCCCGCGTCCAGCGGCGTCGGCGGCGGCGCTTTCATGCTCGTCAGCCTCGCCCGCGCCGGCGCCGGCGCCTGCGCCCAGGCCTTCGACATGCGGGAGACCGCGCCATTAGCGGCGTCGGAGGTGAGCGAAACTGTTTGAATATAAATAAATATTTTTAAAGGGCCTAAATATACCATAAGTTCTATTAGACTCGGAATGAAATTAACTCGCGGGGTTAATCTGAGATCAGCTGACAAAATGATAGAGAGAAGTAACGGAAAAACTTTAGAGAGATAGATTTCATCACTTAAACTTTTTAGGAGTAAATATGAAGGCCGGATATTTTTTAATAGTATGTAGGTTATTATCCTAAATATTAAAAAAAAAAATGCCGTTCTCTAATATGGTATCGAAGCAGGAGGTCGTGAGTTCGATTCCCACCAGGTTTTTAGTCTCATATAATTTCCTCAAATGTAATCTTTAAGATTTCAGAGAAAAAACGATTGTTTAACGAAAAGCCGACTATTGATAAGGAAGAGTGCATAAGACAATACATTTAAAGACTCAAAATCTCAGTCAATCATCACTTTTTAAAGGGAAATGATAGTTGAGGAACAGTTTGCAAATCATTTATCAATCATTCATATTTTATTTGTTAGTGCATCTTTCACTTGAGAGCTGCTCAGAATTACTTTTGGACTACTTTTAATTAGATTGATTTTTCAGACAATATAGTGTTGACGACTGCCCTAAGCGGCTAAGCCCCTAGGTTTCAAGAGGTAAAGGGTTCAATTCTTTACATCAATCATATAAGTCACTATTCTTACACTGTTTCCTGGTAATTAGGATTACTAAAAAGGTGGGTATTGTTTATATTGGTGTCTTTTCTTAGTTGGTGCTATAAAATTGTTAAATTTTGTCAAGTAGTTTTTTTGTTGTTGTCTTTTAGTGCTATGTATCTGTTAACTAATTTAATGGCTTCTAGGCATAAGATGGGTTATATGCTATTGGGGCTTTTGCCTATTGCTTATTTTATTGTCTGATTCCTTGAGCAAGTGTTCATAGAGGAGTTAGTGAGGTACCATTACTTGTCTTTTTCTTTTTTTTCTTTTGTCCCTGAAAGTGCAGTGAAGAGGAGTTGGGTTCAGAGTGTGAGCCAATCTGGAATGGGTGGGGATATAGAATGACTCTTTAATGATTTATACAATTTATTGTTATTATCTCCTTCTGTACTTAATCCTAGAACAATCCACTACTTTGGGGGTTCATTGATTGTAGAAGATTATGTAGGATTCTTTGGTACATTTTGTCATTGCTATTTGGTTCTTTTTCTTTTTAACTTTTACTTTTGGGTCTTTCTTTTGTTCTATCATGCTTGATGAGTTGCAATTAAAAATTCCATTTCTTTTTTCCCTCCCCTTCTCCTTTTACTGTTTTTGCCCTTCAAACAAATAAAAAGAACCTCTAATTGGCATTTAAGAATATCTCTACTCCCATATCCTTCATTCCTATTCGAGAATCAACTTTATTGAAAAAACTTGGAAAATGTATGATGTATATGTAGAGCATGTATGCGAGAAATTCCGCTTTAAAGTCAAGCGGTGCTCTATCAATAGCTGTGCCAGCGGAAGTTGCAGGTCTTTATGAGGCTTGGAAGCAACACGGCAAGCTTCCATGGAAACGGCTGGTCCGGCCGGCCGAACAGTTTGCTCGAAAGGGCTTTCGAATTTCCCCTTACCTCCATATGCAGATGGAGAAGACAAGATCAGGCATTTTAAATGATAAGGGCCTTCGAAGTGTGTTTACGTCAAACGGAGATCTCTTAAAGCCCGGTGATATTTGTCGCAATATAAAGCTTTCTCGAACGTTAAAAGCTATTGCGGGGCTTGGACCAGATGCACTTTATAATGGGTCGGTTGGGATTAACTTGGTCAGAGATGTTCGCAAGTTAGGAGGTATCTTGACAATGAAAGATTTGCAGAAGTATCGAGTAAAGGTTCAAGAACCGATAAAGGCGGATGTGATGGGTCTAACAATATTGGGCATGCCGCCCCCTTCGGCCGGTGGTGCTGGAATGATTCTTGTAAGTGTTCTTCTTGGTTATTATATGCTAGGTTTTAAATTTACAATATATAACTTGAAATTAAGTCTTGAAAATTTATGCTTTGGACTGAAAAAACAGGTATCATGAAGTGCCCTAGTAACAGATATTTCCCTTTTCTCTTCCTTCTGTTGTTGGCACAGATATTAAATATTCTTGCCCAATATGGAATTCCTTCAGGTGTTTCTGGCACCCTTGGTCTTCATCGGTTTATTGAATCATTAAAGCATTTTTTTGCCGTAAGAATGAATCTCGGCGATCCTGACTTTGTAAATGTTTCTGAAGTAATATCTGATATGTTATCTCCAAAGTTTGCGGCAGATTTGAAGAAAACCATACTTGATAATATGACTTTCGGCCCTAGCCATTATGGTGGAAGGTAAGCAAAACTCTAGTCTCCTAAATTGTTTACATAAAAATTAGCAAAGCTTTACTGTTATCTACCAATAGAAACTTGCAAAGTGCAATATTCGTGTTTTTTGTAATCAAACTTTTCATCTATTTTGGTGATATTGATGTGTGAAGTTGAAAATTCTGACACCTGAAAAGTTGTGTTCTCTATTATGTTTGTCCATCTATTAAGAGCCACGTAGAATTGTTGTTTATAAGAACAAAAGGAAATAATATGCATTTTCTAATCAGCTTCACATTTTAGGTGGAACATCCTTCATGATCACGGAACCAGTCACTTGTGCGTTGTCGATAGCGAGCGAAATGCTGTGTCAATGACCAGTACAGTAAATTCATACTTTGGGTCCCAAATTATGTCCCCAAGTACCGGGATATTGCTAAATAATGAGATGGATGATTTTTCTATTACCACAAATGCTTCTGCTAACACTCCACCACCAGCTCCTGCAAATTTTATCAGGCCTTTCAAAAGGCCATTATCCTCCATGACACCGACGATCATTCTTAAGGTGCTCTCTTTCCTTTCATAATATATATATTTTTTTCATTTTAGAACAAAATCAAACTTGATGTATCAAGGCGCATTGAAATGCGCAAAAGATTGAAGATATCTACATATCTTAATTCCTATAGTATGTAATACATGAATGATTTTGCTTCTCATAGTTTGGACATAAATTTATGCGTATTCCTAATTGATACATGCATGGAGTTTAACAACGTCAAAAGTAGAATTTTTTTTTTTTTTTTTAAAGAACTTGTGAGCAAGGCTAACTAATTTGCGTATCGAAGTAATGAGGCATGATAACAACTATTTCCATCTAATTAAAGATCGCAATTTGCTATAATTTTTTCTCTTCTTTATTAATGCCTTTGTAGGATGGGCAATTGAAGGGTGTTGTCGGGGCTAGTGGAGGGGCCATGATTACTGCTGGAACTGTTGAAGTGTTTTTAAATCATTTCGCCAAAGGAATGGATCCATTATCTTCCGTCATGGCTCCACGAGTGTATCATGAGGTTTTATCATATACCTTCAACTTCGCCATTTTTTCTCAATAAAAGTAATTCTTTGCTAGCTAAAATTTTAAGTCTACTTTTATAAATCATGCTGATTTCTTCTTCTATGCGGTATTGCGGTGATACAGTTTTGCGCAAAGAAAACATGCGGAAGTAAAATTTTCATTCTGGTGAAGATAACATAACTATTCTAGTCTCTTATATCGGACTCTCCTGGGTTTAATATTGACTTGTATAGTAGTGGAGCTTTTTCCTTTTCATTATTGTGACTTTTTTAGTGACTTTTGATCATAATTAACAAACCTTTTGCAGTATGCCAAGATCCTAATGGAAAGAAAAAAGCCTCAAATATTGAACTAAGTTGACTCAAAAGACTCCACAAATCCTGAAATTCAGTAGTCAGATAATAGTTTGAAGATTAAATAGCACAGGTTGTGATTTGAATTTTATTTTTCTTGTACAAAATAGAGACCTTTAAAAATATATACATATGTTGTTGGGAATCCGGTACTCACCCCGGTACCGGATCTCGTGAATCCGCAACCTGCTCCGATACCGACCGCCTTTGATCCGGTATCGATTGTTGGGATTCCGCAACGGAAGCGTCGAATCGGGTTTTTACCGTAAACCCGTCTCCTCAGCAAAAGCTGATACAATCATAAAAGAGAGAAAAGCCAAACAGAAAATATGCGGGTAAAATAAGATTCACTAAATAAGAGAAGATTACATCTGACTCCTCTTCTGCACAGAGTAGCTACAACCCGAGCCCTCTTTCTGAATCTCTCCTACCCTTCTCTCGTCTTCTATAAACCCAAGAAGACTTCTCTCTTGGTGTATGCACCTACGCACCAAGTGCAACCAACATGTTGCTCTCTCTCTCTCTCTCTCTCTCTCTCTCGTACGGCGCACCACAAAAGGCACCTCTCTCTGCCGTACTATCTCTCAGGCTCAATTTAGCTAATTAGTCTCCAATGCATTATATAATGCTCAACTAAAGATACACCCAAATCTAATATAATTAGGATTCCTACTCCAAATAATATTTAAATCTATATTAAGTTTATCTCCAATAGACTTAAATATTTATCCTAATCTAATTAGATTTATACTCTAATTAATATTTAAATCTTAATATATCTCCAATAGATTTAAATATTAATTCTTATCCAACTAGGAATCATCTACAAATCTAACCAAATCCTAACAATCTCCACCTTGGTTTGATTTGTAGTCTTCAACCGCTGCGTCGAGCTTACCAAGCAAGCTCCACCTTGAGCTTGTCTCCTCCACTCGATGTCGCTACGTCCGCCGCTCCATCTCTGGCGACTGTACCTCCGCGAACTTTTGGAACCCAAACCGTCTTCACTCCCGCTCTGACTGTGCTCCCGCTCAGAACGTATAAGTTCCCTCGCTTGTTCGCCTCGCACACGACCCGATCTCGCTTTCGGACCCTCATAGCTCCACCTGAAGCCGAAAAATCGCAACCCTTCGAGTCCAGCGCGCCTAGCGAGATCAAATTCCGCTTCAAACCAGGAATGTGCCGCACACCCGTCAGCGTCCTCACGACCCCATCGTGCATTCGGATCTTCACCGTGCCGACTCCCATAACTTTGCACGCCGTCCCGTTTCCCATCAGAGCCTTTCCACCCTTGATCGTCATATAGGTAGCAAAAGACTCTTTCTCCGGGCAGACGTGGAAGGAACACGCGGAATCGAGCACCCACGCATCATCCGAAATTTTAGCACCGCCGGTCGCCGCATATAGCACATCAGAATCGAACATCTCCGACTCTGTCGCTTGCACCATCGCTGATGTCGCCTCGTCCTGGTTCACAACAGTTTTCTCCTTCTGTCGCTTCATCTCCTTCAGATCATTCTGAAGTTCTCAACAGTTGCGCTTTATATGTCCTTTCCTGTGACAATAGAAGCACTCCACCTCGGATAACGGCTTCTTCTGTCGATCTCCGGTCGCCGATGTTGTCGCCTCCTTCTTCGCTCTCACCATTAGAGCTGTATCACGGCTCTGCGTGTCGGACTCCTGAGTCATCTTCCGCATCTCGTTCGAGAGAAGCGCCGCTGTGACCGCCTCCACGCTTATGGTCTCCTTGCCATAAAGCAACGTGGTCACCAGATGCTCATACGCCGCCGGTAGCGAAGATAATAAAATCAGCGCCTTGTCCTCGTCATCCAGATTGACTCCGATGCTGGTCAACTGGGCTAACACTTTGTTGAACTCATTTAGATGCTCGTGTAGGCTCACCGCTTCCTGCATCCGCAGCGTAAACAGTCGCTGCTTCAGATACAACCTGTTCGTCAGGGATTTGGTCATGTACAGATCTTCTAACTTCTTCCACAACTTTGCCGGTGTCGTCTCGCCGGCTACATTGTAAAGAACCTCATCTGCTAATAATAGATGAAGCGTGCTCAACGCCTTCCGCTCTATCTTCGTCCATGCCGCATCCGTGACCTCCGCCGGCTTCGCCTCCTTCCCGTTCAACGTTTCATCTAACTCTTGTTGTACGAGGATTGCCCGTACTTTAATCTGCCACAAGCCGAAATTGTTCTTGCCGTCGAACTTCTCGATTGCGAACTTCGTGGCCATCTCCGTCGATCTCTCCCGCGGATCGGTAACCTTCGCTCTGATACCAATTTGTTGGGAATCCGGTACTCGCCCCGGTACCGGATCTCGAGAATCCGCAACCCGCTCCGATACCGACCGCCGTTGATCCGGTATCGATTGTTGGGATTCCGCAACGGAAGCATCGAAATCGGGTTTTTACCATAAACCTGTCTCCTCAGCAAAAGCTGAACACAATCACAAAAAGAGAGAAAAAACCAAACAGAAAATATGCGGGTAAAATAAGATTCACTAAATAAGAGAAGATTACACCTGACTCCTCTTCTGCAACAGAGTAGCTACAACCCGAGCCATCTTTCTGAATCTCTCCTATCCTTCTCTCGTCTTCCATAAACCCAAAAGAAGACTTCTCTCGGTGTATGCACCCATGCACTAGGTGCATACAACCATGGCTCTCTCTCTCCTGGTACGGTTCCACCCAAGAGGGTGTCTCTCTCACCGTACAGCGCACCACAAAAGGCACCTCTCTCTGCCGTACTATCTCTCAGGCTCAATTTAGCTAATTAGTCTCCAATGCATTATATAATGCTCAACTAAAGATACACCCAAATCTAATATAATTAGGATTCCTACTCCAAATAATATTTAAATCTATATTAAGTTTATCTCCAATAGACTTAAATATTTATCCTAATCTAATTAGATTTATACTCTAATTAATATTTAAATCTTAATATATCTCCAATAGATTTAAATATTAATTCTTATCCAACTAGGAATCATCTACAAATCTAACCAAATCCTAACATATGTATCTTGCAAAAGTAAATCTTTAAGATGCTGAATAAGCAACAAGATAATATAAAGGGGACATATTGAGAGAATGACTTTATCGCATAAAAGTGATTAGCATGTGTTACCAGGATCACAGTTTCATGTTCATCAACCATCGAAGCGAATTATCAGAGAATTTGTTTAAAAATCAAGACGGCTTCATCTTATTAATTACTTGTCAACCAAATCTTCATTTATTTTTCATGGCAGTGCAATTTCTTTCTTATGAAACTCTACCGTTTCTAATTTTTCGCAGCTGATCCCAAATGTGGTTCAGTACGAGAACTGGACGACGGTGTTCGGAGACCACTTTGAAGTTCCTGCGGCGACGCGAGCACAACTGCAGAAGAAGGGCCATGTTTTACAAGCACTAGCAGGTGGAACAATATGCCAATTTATTGTTCGCAATTTGGAGAGTTCGCGGACACGAAATGGGGTTATGTTTGGAGATTTAACTGCAGTAAGTGACCCAAGAAAAGGTGGTCTCCCAGCTGGTTATTGAACCAAGTAGTTTCCTCAAAAAACAAGCCATGAAATGGGCCCAATCTCCTATATTAGCTCAATTTGGTGAAGAAAAAAAAAGGTTGAGCATTAAGTTAGGTAGTGTTGTTTCGTTAATATGGTATCAAAGTAAGGAAGAAATGTTCCAGAAAAAATGCAAGTGCTCTTTGCATTGGTTGATGCATTTTGTAACTAATTTAAGGGGATGGACCTGGTTATTCTTTTAAATGATGTGTTTTTTCTGAGAGGAATTAAAAAAAAAAAAAACTTTATAGACCTTGTTTGGTTTGTATTCCATTTTTTTATATTTTGTTCTTTTTTTTTAAGCTTCTGACCTAAAAATTCAATTTCTCTACCCAAGAAAAGAGCACAGGTGAAACATTGTGATTTGCTAAACTTTGCAGCAATTAGATTGCGAAACTTAATAAGTAAACTTTATCTAAACTCGAGCTAGGCGAAAAATTTAGGTTTGGCAAGTTTAACATCAAGCAACTTTTGTCAATCCCAAATTTAATTCTAGTTATACACAAAATATGGCTACATCTTTGCGCCCTTCTATATATAATAAAATTTAACAGTAAATAAGGGTGCATCTAAAAAGACGTGTCTGATAGAAAATTTCTACACAAATTCTTAAAGGCGCTTTCTGCAAATGCAGTTCTTACTTCTTAGGGTATAGAATGCTATGGTCTACATAAAAAATGAAAATAAAAAATTAAATTAAATTAGAAAAACTGAAAAAATATATAGAAAAATCTAGTTGCCGACTCTTATAATCCAACTCTAATTTCGGCCGCCAAACATCTTAAGTTGCCGAATCCAAATTAGAAAAAGAAGTCGCCGACGAATTGAACTCCATTGCCGACTTTGCACCTCGCTATATATAACCTGAAAACTCGCACTTTACCCGCTCCCCCATTTTGAAACTCCTCCCAAAACCCTTACCTCCATTTTTTTGAAAAAAAATTGTACCGTTAAAACTCTCCTACTCTCTCCCGCCAAAATCCTCAACCCAATCTCCAAACCCCCTCCCAATGCTCTCATCTCCTTCTCTCCCACTCCCCCTCTTCCAAATCCACCACCCTTCGCCTCTCCCCTCCCCACGCTCCCCACCATTCGCATCCAAAGAAGCTCCCAAAAGGCCCATTCACAACACGCCCCACAAGAGAACCCTCAAATCCCAATCTTTCCCTTTGCAAAATCCCTCCTTTTCGACAAAACCGGAAGCGCTTCCCCCCTCTCCGCAGAACCCAGAAGAGGATTTTGTTGGCTCCTTTCGGTTTCGAAGGTACGACCTCGAATCGTTTGCCGCCCATCTCAAGTCCTGCTCCAGTTTGAAGCAGGTCAAATGCGCGCACGCCGTCGCGATTAGGCGATTCGATCGGTGCGTACCTTTTGTCGCGAACAATCTTATTAGTGCTTATGTTAGGTTTCGTGAATTATGGGATGCGAGGAAGGTGTTCGACGGTATGCCCGAGAGAAATGTCGTTTCGTGGACGGCCGTTCTTAACGGGTTTCTAAACATGGGTCTTGATGATGAAGTGTTGCTTCTATTTAAGGAAATGGTTGGTAGTGATGTCGATGCGAACGGGTTGACCTTCGTTTGTTTACTTAAGTTCTGCGGCAACAGGTTTGATGTTGATCTCGGGAAACAGGTTCATGCTTGTGTAGTGAAGGGTAGATGGAGTAATTTGATAGTGGATAGTGCACTTGTATACTTCTATTCGCGATGTGGTGATCTTTTGGGGGCATTTAAAGTGTTCGATAAAATGCCCGACAAAGATGTTGTTTGTTGGACTACGATGATCACGGCTTACGTTCAGCACGGGCTAGTAGGTGAAGCCTTTTCGATGTTTTCGTCAATGCAATATCACGGCTTTCACCCTAACGAGTTCACCGTGTGCAGTGTTCTGAAGGCTTGTGGGGAAGCAAAGGATTTAAGATTAGGAAAGCAACTACATGGTGCTGTAGCTAAAGGTTTGTTCAAGCAAGATGTATATATCGGTAGTTCGCTTGTGAACATGTATGTTAGATGTGGGGAGGTTTTAGATGCTAGGATAGTGTTTGATTTAATGCCCAAAAGAAATACAATTACGTGGACTTCTATGATATCGGGTTATGCTCAAAGTGGTTTTGGAGAAGAGGCCATCTCGTTGTTTCAAAGAATGAAGAGAAGGCGCGTATTTGTTAATAACCAAACGGTTGTTAGCGTTCTTAGTGCTTGCGGTTCTATAGGATCTCTACACCTCGGAAAAGAAGTTCATGCTCAAATAATAAAAAATCTTGTTTTGGACAACATTCATATTGGGAGCACTCTTATTTGGTTCTATTGTAAATGTGGAGAGTACAGTTATGCTGTGAAAATTCTCGAATCAATGCCTGTGAGAGATGTTATCTCATGGACGGCCATGATTTCGGGATACAGCAGTCTCGGATATGGGTCGGAAGCGCTAAAATTGTTGAATGATATGTTATGGGACGATGTGAAGCCGAACATGTTCACTTACTCTTCGGCATTGAAAGCTTGTGCGAGACTAGAAAATGTGAATTATGGAAAATGGATTCATGCATGCGTGAGCAAGGATAAAGCTCTCGAGAATGTGTTCGTGGGAAGTTCATTGATCGATATGTACATGAGGTGCAGAGATGTAGCCGATGCTCTAAGAGTGTTCGATGAGATGCCGGATAGGAACTCGGTCACATGGAAAGTAATGGTGATCGGGTACGCGAAGAATGGGCGTTGTAAAGAGGCTTTGAAGCTTATGTATCGAATGAAGGAAGAAGGGTTTGATGTCGACAACTTTGTTCTCGCGACAGTTCTGAGTGCTTGCGGAGATGTTCAGTGGGAGTCGGAGCGCGCCTCGACTTGTTGCTTGATATCTGGTTGTGTAAATGAAACAAGATAGTGATAAACAAGGCATGGTATTAACTTGTTTGTTTACAGGACCAAAGTGCAAAATCTCCAGTTCAAAACATCTTCATGAAGATTTTGGAGTAAAGAGTGAAATGAAAGTGTTTATATGTTACTAACCCAGTTATCTGTGGGGTTTTTTTATTTCTTTAATTTTTTTGAACTAAAAACTAATGAGATAAAAGTCTCTGATTCTCTATTCTTTTGTTATAATGATACTCACTAGTTAATGTGAATGCTTTCTTTTTCACAAAGAAAGAAGCAACTCCCTTTAAAAACATACATGTTGAAGTATGCATTTCTTTGTTTTATTCAAAATGTTCCAAGATGTTTATCTTGAGTTCATCAACCACAAAATCGATTCTAGTTTTTCATTACTATTTGTTTCTTTTTTTAGCACTATTTGCAAAATTAGAGTTCCCAAACAATCAAAATTTGAATATCCACAATTTCCTTCGGATAATTTATAATGTCTCTGTAAATTGAGTGAATTAATGAACTCAAACACATCCTTTTGGAGAGCAACAACTTTTCCTACCAGTAGTCCTTACATGAGCAAAATCCATCCCTGAAATGATGGAACCGAGTCGCGTCTCTCACTATGATCTCCCTATCGACGACCTTGGATATGAATTTGATCGCGGTGTGACAATCGTTGCACACGCGTAAGTTCTTCATGATTCTCAAAGTGGTCTTCTCCGGAGTGCTGATCAGCCCGTAAGCGATCGCGAGCTTCTCGCTGTGATGACTAAGTAATTGCTCTTTGAGTTCATCGTCGACGTCGTGCAACACGGACTGGATATCGGGAACAAACCCTGCTTTCTTGATCTCCTCCCATACGTTTGCGGCCGTTTTGTATATCGCCTCCCTGTCGGGGTGCAACCCATCTTCGACCCCGAAAATGTGAACTTTGTTCTTGATCTGAATCCAACTGAACCCTTGCTCCTTTCTCACACACCTCTCCTTCATCAATTTCCAAGTTTTAGCAGCATCATCCCACCTCCCACAAGCAGAGTAAACATTAGCAAGCGCGGAATAAGCCCCACCGTTTTCGGGATCGGTAGCTAATAATCTTTCCGCAGCTGTTCTCGCCAAGTCGGCATTTTTGTACACTTTACAAGCGGAGAGAAGCGACCCCCACGCAATGGAATCAGGCTCTATCGGCATTCTCTCGATGAATTCTTGGGCTTCTCGGAGCCAACCGGCTCGTGCAAAGAGATCGATCATGCACGAGTAATGGCTCGGCGTGGGCTCGATCATGTGCTCGCGCTGCATCTGTTCAAAGTACCCTTTTCCTTCTTTTACCAATCCCCCATGCGTGCACGCCGAAATCACCCCCACGTAAGTTATATGGTCGGGCTTCACACCTATCTTAAGCATTTCCTCAAACAGGTTGATGGCTTCTTCCGCCAGCCCGTGTTGAGCCAAAGCGATGATCATCGAAGTCCACGTAATCGTTTCCTTAAGCCAATATATTTGATCAAACACCCTTCTCGCCCACGAAATGCTCCCCGAACGAGCATACATGGTGATAATCGCATTACTTACAGAAACAGAACATATTTCCCCTGATCTTATGGCTTTACAGTGAATTTGTTTTCCGTGATCCAGCGTAGCCAAGCTCGAACAAACACTTAGAACTGCAGCAAGAGTATAATTATTTGGCTTTGGGCCTTTTTCAAGCATCAACTTGAAGAGTTCCATAGCGTCACTGTTAAAACCATTTTGCGCATAACCAACTATCATAGCCGTCCACGCTACCACATCGCGGTAATTCATCAAGTCGAAGATTTCTCGAGCCGGTTGCAGGTCTCCGAGCTTGACATAACCTTCTAATAAAGCTGTAAATGATATCACATTTAGATCGGAAGCGACCGTTGTCTCCACAATTTTTCGAGCACTTTCGACGCCACCCGACTTTGCATACATTGAGATCAAAGCATTCCCCACCTGCCCATTATATGGCAATTCGCTTCTCATTACATATGCATGTATTTGCTTTCCCATTTTCAATATACCAAGATTGGCGCAAGAAGATAACACGCTCGTCAGCGTAAAATTGTCGGGGATCAAAGAAGCGTCTTTAAGCATAAATGAAAAGAACTCCAAAGCCTTTAGATCCGAGCCATTTTGATTGTATCCCGCTATTATCGCATTCCAAGAGACAACGCTTCGTTCTCTCATCTCCTCGAACTGGGCCACCGCGAGATCCATCCTGCCCAACTGAGCATACAAGGAAATCATCGAGTTCCAACTCGATATGCTCCTCAGTCTCATCCTATCGAAAACAATCTTTGCCGTCTCGGCGTCCCCGGATTTCCCATACATGTTTAGAATTGAATTCGCGACGGGAACACAACTACTAAACCCTAGCTTGACCACAAATGAATGCACCTTCCTGCCAACATCACGAGCCTCCGTCGCCGCGCAGGAGGAGAAGACATTAGTAAACGTGAACTGGGTCGGAGGGATCCCAGCCCGAACCATGCCAAGGAACGTGTTTACGACCTTTTCAAACCGACCCATCTGATTAAATCCGACGATCATCGAGGTCCAAGAAACAGAGTCCCTCTCGGGCATTTCATCGAACACCTGACCGGCTAACTCGATCCGCCCGGCCTTCGCGTACATAGAAAGAACAGAATTCCAAGAGAATATATTCCTAAGAGGCATTTCATCGAACAGGCGGTTGGCGTCGGTAAAGGAGCCATTTTTGGCGTAGTAGTTGATGAGATTGTTGGTGAGGTAGACACATACATAGAGCCCAGCTTTGACGACACGGGCGTGGACGGATCGGCCGAGACGCGAGGTCTCGGATTTGAGGCTTGTTTGGAGGAGGTAGGCGTAGCGGTCGGCGGAAGAGGTGCGGAGCGGAGGAGGTGGGGATTGGTGGGGAAGCATTGGAGGAGGAGGAGGGAGAAGAGAAGGGGTGGAGAGCATTGTGGAGAGTGTTGTTGTGTATCATCTATTTGATGTGAGTTTTTTTTTTGTAATTGTTTGTTTAAATGTTTGAATGAGAGGAGGGAGATGGGTGGTGGTGAGCTCCAACGGTCGAATTGGGAGTGGCGGGAATTGGATTTAGTAACGGTAAATTAGAGCCATGGTATTTTGCGTTTTAGTCCGTAACCTTTAACTTATTTTATTTTAGTTATTAAACTATCTAATGGGTACCCTTTGTCCTCTCGTTTTCATATTTCAATCCTCAATTTAAAAGTGGTTCTGTCAAATTTTAGTTAGAAGGATTAAATATTTTGCACCATTGGTCCCCAACTTTTAATCGATTTTTCATTTTGGCCAGGTGATCCCCAACCTTTTGGTAATCAGGTTCCCAACTTTTATTATTATTTTCGCTAAGCTTCTTACTATTAAGATATACATTAATTCTAACGAAAACTATTATGTCAGCACCAAATCTTACCAAGTGACAGTTTTTGTTAGAGTGAACGATTTTTATTTACACTAAATGATAAAGGTTCCAAACTTGTTGTAAAATTGCAAACAATAGAAGATTGAGGATCAAAGTATGAAAATCGAGTAAAAATTAGGCCACGAATGTTGCAATTAACCCCTTTTTAGTGAAAGATGGCTTAGACCTATTCTCTCTTTTTTCTTTTTTTAGGTGGGGGGGGAGAGTTTCGTTTATTTTTAAAAAAAATAAATTTAGCTGAAAATATAAAATAACTAGGCTTCGAATGTAGATCTCAGGTACCAACCATTAAGCTATTAGCGTACTGCGCTAGGTACAATCAGTATCTTTTTTTGTTTAGTTTATCTCCAACATTTGGGTTGAATGGTCCTTTTCACCTGACCAGGTCAACATGAATCATGGACCTAAAAAGATTCGAGTCCAACGCAGCCTCTTATTGCTCTTCAATTATTAGTTAATACGTCTAAATTGACCACCACAACACTATGTTTTACTTGGCACCCAAGTTATGTATAACTCATGTGTGAAGCCCTATAAATCCACTAAAAATTGGCCTCAACATAATAATAGAAGAAGAAAAACAAGAGCCTTTTTCTTTCTAAGTAGTTTTTTTTATTATCTATTCTAGCTTTGTTACAGCTTAATTCCATGGGAATAGAAGCAGCAGAAGCATATGTAATAAGAAGAAGAGCAAACAATGAAGAAACCAAGAGAAAAGAGATCTCTAAAGAGGAGAAAATGAGATGTGGTCTCATTAAAATGCTAAGAAAACTCTACATGGACACGAAGAACAACCGAAAGCGGCGATCTACGACAACTTTAGTAGCATGTTGTTTTGTTTCCCCACAGATTGTAAGTGAATGAGAACATGGTTTGTGTAAAGTACATTGAATTGAAGCATTAGTTTATTTAAGCATTAAATCATGGTCAATGCAAATAAGAAAAATTAAATCTGCTTAGTCACGAAGAACCGAAAGCGGCGATTGACGACGACAACTTTAGTAGCAGGTTGTTTGTGTTTTCCCACAGATTAAATGTGACTGAGAACATGGATTGTGAAAAGTAGAGTGAATTATTTGTGTGTAGTGGATTGAATTGAAGCATTAGTTTAAACATTAAACCAAGGTCAATGCTATAATAAAAACTTGTTGGTGATAATTGCATCCTTCTTGTCCACTAGGTTTATCTAATTGTTTTCTACTTTGTGGAACAGTCGATTACCATGTGGCACACATTATGAAGGTGGAGTAGTAGTCATTATGCATGAACTAATTATCCCCACATCTCCTCTTTGTATTAGGTAGAGTCACTTAATTACTATTTAATGGCATAATAGTAGGTAGGTAGGGACTATTACACCAATTAATAGTTTATATATGTATATATAGAACTAGGCTACTATACTATTAATAGCACCAAGTCATTGGTGCTATTAAGTTTCCGGCCCTTGGATTAAGGGATGTGCGGTTAAGGATGATGGTTGTCCCCTTGGGTTGAGTGGGTGGTTGGTTAGATAGTATGATCTAACGGGTGAAAATAGTCAAACGGGTAAATCTAACGGCAACAAATTTGGTAGCACCAAGTGCTTCGTGCTATTAATAGCATAGTAGCCGGACTCAAATATATATATATATATATATATATAGAGTCCGGCTGGTATACTATCGGTAGCACGGAGGCCTCCGTGCTACCAAGTTGTTTTCGATGTTGCGGCTTCCAAATCGACGATCGGCTCCGCTAGACTTGATCTACACTATTGAAAGTGTTTGGAAACTAAATTCAATAATTTTTCGACATTATTATATATATATAGAGCTAGGCTGGTATACTATCGGTAGCACGGAGGCCTCCGTGCTACCAAGTTGTTTTCGATGATGCGGCTTCCAAATCGACGATCGGCTCCGCTAGACTTGATCTACACTATTGAAAGTGTTTGGAAACTAAATTCAATAATTTTTCGACATTATTTGGCTAGTGATCAAAGGGTCTAAAAATTGACAATTTCAATGGTAGATGAGATACGTTTGTGAGTTTAACGGTGTAAAACAATCCAAATCTGATGAAATTTTTATAGAAAATTCTTTAAACTATTTAGAGTAAGATCAGTATCTCTGATCTTAAATTTAAGTCTTTTATCATCATTTTTTATGAGATTTTTATTTTCAGCCGTTCATTTTTTGACTACTCGTTTGATAGGTAAATGATATCGAAAAATTATGAAATTTAGTTTCCAAACACTTTCAATAGTGTAGATCAAGTCTAGCGGAGCCGATCGTCGATTTGGAAGCCGCATCATCGAAAACAACTTGGTAGCACGGAGGCCTCCGTGCTACCGATAGTATACCAGCCTAGCTATATATATATATATATATATATATATATATATATATATATATATATATATATATATATATATATATATATATATATATATATATATATATATAATTAGGCTGGAATGCTTCTAATAGCACCAAGTCATTTGTGCTATTACGTTTTCGACTTTTGGATGAAGGGATATGCGGTTAGGATGATAGTGATTCCTTAGGGTTGAATGGGTACGTGGTTGGTTGAATAGTATGATCTAACGGACGAAAATAGTCAACGAGGTAAATCTAACAATAGAAAACTTGGTAGCACCAAGTACTCTCTCTCTATATATATATACACACACACACACAAAATCTGAGTTATTACTTTCGCCCCTTAAAATGTGTAGTTTTTAACCAAAATGCTAGGGCGCAAAGGTTGATTTTGTTAGTATATATATTTTTGGATCTGTTTTCAAATAAACTGATCTTTTGGATAAATGAAATAAGAGTCAATTATAAATCTCTTTGTTCTGTGAGTTTGCGGATTCGACCTTTGCATTATATTTAATGAGTTGGAATGTTAATATATAAGCACATGAGATAGGATATTAATATATACTCTTGGCTCTGTTTTCCAACTAGATTGATATTTTGGATAAAAATAATAAATTAATTTAAAAAGTCTTTAAAAGAGGGACACTATTTATTGTGAAAATTCAGTTTGTGAGGTAGGTATTTAGGCAACAGAGTTTTTTTTAATATACATATATATAGAACTAGGCTACTATACTATTAATAGCACCAAGTTATTGGTGCTATTATGTTTTTGGCCCTTAGATGAAGAGATGTGCGGTTAGGATTATAGTGGTCCTCTAGGGTTGAGTGGATGGTTGGTTAAATAATATGATCTAACAGATAAAAATGGTCAAAAGGGTAGATCTAACGACAGAAAACTTAATAGCACCAAGCACTTGGTGCTACTGATAGCATAGTAATCGGACTATATATATATATATATATATATATATATATATATATATATATATATATATATATATATATATCAAAGTATATATCAAAGTTTTGACTTTTTAGAAATTTTTCATGTAAATGAATAGCTTAAAGGGCGTATCACCTGCTCTTAGCACAATCCAATAAGCACTTAAGTTTCCATTATGGCCACCACAATGAGTAGTGGGCATATCTAGTTCCATGATCTATTTAATTAGTTAGTGCACTAATAAGATTACACCCATATTTTTCTCATAAAGGAATGATGATAAGCTTGAAAAAACCCAAAAATACCATATTTTTTTCATAAAGGGATGATGATAAGTTTGAAAACCCCTAGAAAATATGAGAGAGAGAGAGAGAGAAGGGGGGAGAGGGTAACCCTATAGCAAATGATTCAGAAATAGTCTTAATATTTTTTAATTATATATATATATGATGGAGATAAAAAAAATCATATCATGTGCATTAAAAATCAACATAGTGAGAGAGACAATATAGAAGAATTTAAATCATTACGACATCTGTGGGAGTTGAAAAGATTTTTTCAAATTTTATGAAAAAGTCTTCTTTTTATCTTCTAGATTTTTTAATTTGAAATAGAAAGTTTGTTTCTGGGAAAAAAATAATTTTTCATAATTTTTCGAGAAACAGAACATTTTAATTAAGTAAGTTTAAAACTAACTCGCTCTAATATTATGCTGTATAAAAAATTGATCTCATAAAAGAGAGATAAGAAAGAGAGAGAGAGAGTACATGTCCATTGAGATCTATAAATACCCCCATGCCCAATCAACTCCCATCACATCTTTGCACAAAGTCTACTTATATCCAAAACCCCCTCAAACACTATTCCATCTAAGCCATGAGTTCCATGGGCTTTTCCTATGGCTACATCAACTCCCTAAAAGAGCAAACCAAGAAACAAAAGGAGAAGAGAGAAGAGGAAGAGAAGGTGACTAGTAACCAAAAGGGCTCAAAAGGAAAAGTAAATCCAAGTGCCTCGCCTTCGCCGTCGACGGCGGTTTCCATTAATGGAGAAGAGCATGGAGCTCATGTTACCAAAATCCAGGAGTAAAATGAGCAAAAATGTATGATATGTGTGTGGGTGTATGCTTTTGAATTTAATTGATGCAAGTTAATTTTCATCTTGTTTGGGCACCTGATTCCTAGTTTGCCAACAAATTACAGCTCTTGTTTATGTAAATCCTTTGTTGGAATCATTAATGTAATGTGATTTTGATGGATTCCTTGTGATATTACCAAATCCATATATTTAAGATAGGATTTCCATAAAATTGCTCAATATCCCTTTCTTATTGAACAATAAAACTCAATAAATTTCAATTCAAAAAGAAAATTTTATGAATAAAAGTCAATTGAGCTCTTTTTAAGTGGTTGTAAATAAAGTATTCAAGATTGGAAGCATTAATCTTCACTCAAAAATTAGATTTTTATTTAATTTTGATCAACTCGGTCGACTAAAATGATAATTAGAAGTTTAATGCATGATATATGCTAAGAAAAAAAAGAATTTAATGCCCTATAAAAGGGTTTTTGGATCAAATCCTGTTTGGAGTTCTCCAAATCACTAATTTGGTTGAAATTGCAAATCATAATTTAGTATATTCTCTGTTTGGAATTATTTTATTTGCCAACATTTGAGATAATTTTAGTGAGTATAAGCAAGTCCTATAATTAGAAGGTCGGATTTGCAATTTTTCATTATTTTTTTTCCTTTTTTGCTTCTTTTTATTACTAGAGGAAACATTAAGTTGCCAGCTTTGCTGTGGGCCCTCAAGAATATTACTTTTATGAGTATATATATTAAATTGATCTTTTAGTTAATATGATATCAGAGTTAATTCGAAATCTCTTCATTTCATAAGGTCGTGGATTCAATTCTCACTTTCAACATTAAACGTGTCTGTTTTATCCATCATGCCACGTGGATTTGCTGAAACAAATCAACTACCTAGACAGAGACAACATTTTGACTCCATTTTTTTTTTATAATCCATTTGATAAGAATAAAAATAGATATGATAAGATTCTTTACAAAAAGAACACAAAGTCAAAATCAATCTTTTTTTCTTGTAGACAAAGTTTACTTGTTTGGTTTAAGTCCACATTCCACCCACTTCATATGTCGTCACCAATGACATTTCCCTTATACCAATAAGCAAAAAGTGTGAGAATTAACACATAACATCACAAACTTGTTCCCCAAGTTTATTTGAGCATATTCCAAATCCTTTGTAACACTATAAATACCCCACCAGTTTTGAGTCTTCAATCCATCACAAAGTAGAAGAAACAATTTCCTGATCATGGCGTCGATGGGCGGAGAATTTATCGAAGCCTACGTTATGAGGAACATATATAAGGAGAAAGCGAAGGCAATCGAAGATGCTGCTGAGGAGAAAAGCTCGAAAGAGACGAAGCGCAGAAACGGCTTCTTGGGGATGAGAAAGAAGGTTCATCCAAATGGTTCGGCTTCGTCGAGCTGTTCGGAGAAGCCCCATGCAGCTACAAAGTAGAGAGAGAGCTTAATTTGAGTGATCATAGAATGGCTTGTTTCAATAAGTTTTCTCAGATGTAAATATAGCTTATGATCTTGTTGTTCAATGTACTTGTTATATATTCTATTACTAACATTTTAGCTATATGGAATGGAGTTATCTTTATAAGTTACAAATCATACAAGTAAATGGAAAAGCATAGAATGAAATTCCGGAATTCGACACACAATTGTTGACAAATAGAATGCGAATAAACGAATGTCGATACGTGAATGAATTTCGCATGTTATACGAGAAAAATGTCATCTAAGTATGGAACTTTTTTGCTTGAAAACTTAAACTTACTAATGTCTCTACAACTTCTTCGATTCTCGCATGTGAGTAATCTCCAGCAGTAAACTTCTCCACAATTCCCTTCGCCTCGATTACGCTGTGACCAGGCTCCTTCTTGACCCTAACGTCCTTCAACAGCTTTCGCACTTCGGCAACCCCGTCCCATCTCGCGTCTAACGCGTATAGATTCGACAACAGTACAAACGGCGAACTTGTTTTAGGCTGAAGATCGAAGAGTTTCTTCGCCGCACGCTCACCAACGACGACATTCCTATGCACGAAACAAGAGGAGAGAAGACTGCCCCAAATGATGGAATCATTGGTAAATGGCGATTCGCGAATGTAACTTTCAGCTTCCTCTAATCTCCCAGCTCGACCCAACATATCGATCAGACAAGATAGATGCTCGATTTTCGGAGATATGTTGTAATCCGCTTTCATGGAATTGAAATAAGCTAAGCCTTTATCGACTAACCCCGCATGGCTGCAAGCTGTTAAAAGCCCAACGAATGTGGCGGAATCGGCGCAAATTCCTTCTACCTGCATCTGCTGAAAAATCTCTAGAGCTCGCTTTCCAAGGCCGTGATTTCCGAGCCCGACTATCATCGTGTTCCAGGAAACCAAATTCCGGTTTCGCAATAGATTGAACACTTTGCTTGCGCACCCAATCTGACCGCACTTTGCGTACATGTCGATGAGAGCATTGCTGACTCCGACATCTGCATCGAACCACCCGGTTCTTGAAACATAAGAATGAATCTGACCACCGTATCGAATCGACGCAAGCTCCGCGCAGCAAGCCAATGCACTGGCGAATGTGAATTCGTCAGGGCGAACACCGTCGGCATTTTTGGTCTCGATCATCTCTTTATAAACCATAATGCCTTTTGCATGGTCTCCGAAATGCGAACATGCGACTATACGCGAATTCCACGTGATAACATCTTTTTCTCTTATCGAATAGAAGACCTTCTCGACCTCTTCGATTGAACCGCATTTGCAGTACATGGTCAAAATGACATTCCCCACAAAGGCCGTGATATCAAGCCCGAGCTTTATACTTTGGCAGTGAAGTCCAACTCCGGTGTCCAAATCCTCTTTACGCGTGCAAATTCCGACCACGGCCACATAAGAGAACTGATCGGGTCGTAATCCTCGCCGGTTCATAAGTCGAAACAGCTCCAAACTATTCTCTACATGGCCATTCTCTGCAAAACCTGCGATCATAGCATTGTATGACACCGAATTCGGCTCCACAATGGTACCGAAGATCGAGTACGCTTCGCGAAAGCAACCACATTTCATATACATCGAGATAAGCGAATTGGATACGAACGACACGTCGAAAAATCCTGTTTTGATCGCGTCGGCGTGAACCTGTTCGCCTTGCGACAGGGCAAGTAAGCTAGCACAAGCACTTAGCACACTACCATATATATACTCGTTCGGATCGAATTCCAATTGGGCAAAGAGACAAAGAGTCATTGAAGGCTCCCCGGATTGATCGTAGCCCGAAATTAGCGCCGAGAATGAGACGAGGTTTCTCCTGGGCATTTCATCAAACACCTTGTGGGCATGTTTAAGTTTACCACATTTTGCATACATGTTCAGGAGGTGGTTGGAGAGGAAGAGGTCGTGTTCAACACCTGATTTGATGAGCGCACAGTGAAGGGAAGCGCCATGAGAGAGGGATTTGAGCTTGGAGCAATGGTGGAGAAGAGAACCGAGCTTCTCTACTAACACCATGTGTTAAAAAGGAACATGTAGTATAGCGTGTTGGGGTAAAAGAAAATGAAGAGCTTATTTCGAAACGTAGTATAGTTGAGGGGCCTCCATATAATTTTACCCCGGAAAGTTTGGGATCGTGTTGTAAATATACATATCCTAAGGTCCCGTAAAGGAAAAAAAGAATATCTAAAGGACTCGTTGAGGGCCACTTTACTTTTCTTCCGGGAAATTTTGGCCCATTGCTTTACATTATGAAAATGTGAAACAACCAAGTTTCTTTTTCCCTTCCAAATATATATATATATATATATATATATATATATATATATATATATTATTTCAAACGAGGGATTCAAACTTTCAACCTCATGAATTACATTTTAGATAATAAACCACTGCGAATAAGCACAATTTTTCTTCGGGAAAAAACCCTAATTGAACACAAATTGGAAATTTTTGGACGGAAATCGATAAATGTTCAATAAATTTATCTATGCACAATTGGAAATTTTGGCATATAAAAAAGGCCAAAGTAGTACATGGCTAAGGTGCACAAATGTACTAAATTGTACTTCTCTGTTATAAGAGCCTCAATTTGTAGTACATTTTTGTAGTACAACGTCAAAGGAACCAAGTGCGTGGTTATAAATTGATATGCAAAAGTTGTTTTTTTAGGTTGGAATAGGAGGAGACTATTTGGGATCTTCAAGCATCAAATAAGCAGCGTAGAGTTGAGAAATTTATGAGTTTTGTAAACTCGACCCAGCGGAAGTCGAAAAGCAGATATCGTATAATTGTCGGCGGCAAAAGTTCGGATGATTTCGTGACTTCGGTGTCAGAACAAAGATCGTCATCGACAAAATTTTTAAAGGTCACAACTTCAATTTCCGAATTCCAGAAAAACAAACAGGTACTCTCTCTCTCTTTACGAGATTTTGTCATTTCACATTGAGTTAACTTTACTGATATTATCATGATTCGCATACAAATCATTCTTTTTTCCCAAATAAACCACAAGTTGAAAAGATACAAGATCCAACAAAATTATCATCAGTTAATTAAATTGGCTAAAAATTTGTAAGCAACAACTCAAAAGTTTACAACCAAATCAAATCAAAATCAAAATCAAAATCAAAATCAAAATCAAATTAAATTCAAATCAAAACCCTCACTTAAGGGTTCCTCAAAATCTTGGACTCACCACACCCCAGAATCTCTTCTGGGAGCCGCCCCACTTTTTCCACGCCCTCCTCAAACACGATCCCCATCCCCATAAAAAAGTGGGACTCAATGTGGCAGTGAAACGCCCACACCCCGGGGTTATCCGCACGGAACCTCAGTGCGGTCCAACCCATAGGGTGCAACGCCACCGTGTTCTTCATTATCGGGTCCCTCAAATTATACGACCCCGGATCCGCGCCCGGGTTATACTTACCCGACCCGTACCCCAGAACCCAAAAGTCGTGCCCGTGTAGGTGCCACGGGTGCGTCTCGCTGTTGTTGGGCGTCAACGTGTTCGCGTTTTGGAGCACCACGTCCACCGTGGACCCGAACGCGACGCGGTAAATCGCGTTGCTCGTCGTCGCGTTGGGGTACGGTGGGGGTACGCGTATGTCGTAGCTTTTGTAGTCGTACGTATCGGGGGGTGGGGCCCGGTTGTACACGTGGCGGAGCCCGTGCTTTAGCGCGACGAGGTAGGGAGTATGCGGGAGTTCGTACGAGACGTTGTTGAGGGCCCACCGCATGCGACCGTTGACTTTGTTCTGGGTGTTGAGGAGGATTATGACCCGGTCCGGTTTGGGCGGGACCGGTTGGATGTGGTCCGGGTGGGCCCGGACGGACCGGCTCTGGGCGACCCGGGCTCGGGTGTCGTTCCAGGCCGGTCCGGGCGGGGGAGCGGATCGGGGGCTTTCCAACGGACGGTTCGGATAGTAGTTGATGATCGCGGTCGCGGGCGGGGTCGCCGGCTTGCGGCTCACCACGTGCGACACGGCCCAGTAGTTGCGGGTCGGGTCGCGATCGGCTTTCAGTAGAACCGAATACGTCTCGCCCGAGTAGACGTACAGGTTCTGGACCACAAACGGGTCCACGTAGTTCCCATCCGCTTCAACCACGGTCAAGTTGTGCCCCTAAAATTAGCACAATCAAAATTTTTAAAAATCAGATAATTAAATTAATAATCTTATTAATTTATATTTTAAAGAGTCAAAGAAACTGGGACTTTGTGTTAGATCTCCGTGATTAAAGCCTTAAATTAAGTTATCATGTTTTGTTCTCCAAGAAAAAAAAAAAATATACTATTAAAGATTTTTTTAATTAAACAATTCAAGGGCATTTTAAAAGCACATGATCGTGTCCATTTCCTCTTGTATTGCGCGTTGAGGGTGAACATAAAGTACATATAATTAAAATATACATCAGGAGAGGGTGACAACCACTAATTAGAACTTTATAATTAATAGATTAAGAATAAAAACAAAAATAATACAGCTGGGCCGTGCATAGGAGACTTTCTCGAAAAATAGGCACGTTACAGGTAGGGGATGAAAGGGTTACCTCAATTTCGAAGCTGAGCGCGGAGAGGGAGGAAATGCTCCCAATGCGGAGGCGGTAAGTTTTGCCGGGGACGACGGTGAAGACCGGGGACGAGCACTCCGGGTTGCTCGCGTTGCAGGTCCCGCTCGTCGCCAAGGAGCAGTTGAACCTCCCCCGCCCGTTGATCAGAAGCGACTGCAACGTTCAAATCAAAAAGTTCAGAGTGTCGAATGTCGAATTCAAAAGTTCGATAACTAATAAAAAGAAAAAGTTAGGACTAAAGTGCAATTTGTGAAAAGAAGGGGAAGCAAGTTGCAAAATACCTGGGCCTCTCCAACAAATACGAACGGAACGGAGGCGAGCCCAACGGCCTGTTCGTACGTGCTGCTGTGCCACCAATCGTTGAGGAGAATGGTGTGCTCGTGATCGTATTTGAACGGCTCAGATACGCCCTTGGGGACCATCACCTTGATCACACCGTTGAGCCCCGCGGATCGTTGCATCCCGTAGTGTGCATGGTACAGGTACGTCCCAGGCTACATTAAAACCCAAAAAAAAAAAAGTTGAGGAGTTTTTTCAAAATACATATAGTTGAGAGGGTTAATTTTTTTTGAAGTTTCACCAACATCTTTTTAAATTTTGTATGTATATAAATAAATACTTACTCTATCGACAACGAATCTGTAAATAAAGGTATCCCCAGGGACTATTGGGCATTGTGTCACCCCTTCAGTTCCATCATACCACGGCGTTCCAATCTACAAAGTAATTTTTTTAAAAAAATATTAAATAGTTGAATTAGAAAAAGTACGAGATATGATGAACGATAGACAAAAGACAAATCAAGAATGTATGAATATATCAGGTGCAGTTAATAATTACTTTTATTCTTCTTTCGCGAACGTTACCTGTCGAATCCCGTGCCAGTGGATGGCGACGTTCTCGGTGAGCAGGCTATTCTTGACCTCGATGACGACGGTGTCGCCCTGCTCGGCGACGATCGTCGGGCCGGGGGTCTGCCCGTTGATCGTGATGGCCAGCTTTCGGTAGCAGTCCGACGACTTGAACTGGTATGATATCTCCCACTTGTGGTGGTGAACTCTCGCTTCGACGAAAGCTGCTGATGCGCAGGCACATAGCAGTAGAAGCAGCAGCTTGGCTTCTGCTGCGGTGAAGCACTTTGATGAAAAGCTCATCTCTCTCGTGTTAATGTTGAGAGGGTTATTTTTCAGAATATGTGATGAGAAGCTAAACACTATGTATATATATATATATATATATATCTAACGATACTTGCAAGGAAATTACAACGAAAAGGATAAAAAGTGAGTTGACTGGTCAAAATGTGGTGCCCCATAGTAAAGCATTCGATAAAATAATCAATATTTTTAAAACAAAAAATTTATCATTGGCCCCCTGTACACCTGAACCCTCTGTTTCCAACGTGGGAAAAAATAATACATAATTATCGACACAAAATCTTAATAATTAATATCTAAAAGTTTAAATTCGAAAATTAGTTGTTTTATATTTTCAGTTAAGTTCATCTAAAAAAGAAGTAAATGTATGTATAACTGTTATATTTTAAACTGCATATATCGCTAATTATACTGTATTATTAAATACATTCAATCAAACAGTCCTTAAGATAATCTCTTATTTTTTTACATACATTGTATACTTGTTTTAGAAAACAATGAATTGGTAAAAATTTAATGTTCATAACAATAAGATTTTTATATTAAAAGCCTGATTTTGTAGTCATAATTAGTTGTACGCGGAAAGGAAAGTGGGTGTCCGTTGCATGTCCAATTTGACATTTTCTATTGTTAGTTGCTTTGGAAAATAATATTTTTAGATGTTGTGAATTGTGATTATCCTTTTGAGAAAAAAGTCATGAGGAACAACGCAAGGAAAAATAATTTTAGGTAAAAATGTATGGGGACTCCAAAACTATATGCTATTTTGAGATTGCTCCCTCAACTTTTTACTTAGACTAATTTTAATGAGAAAAAAATTAGGAATTTTATTAAACTTATGAATAATTTCATCAAATTTAATAATTTTAATAATTTTTATTAAATAAAATTAAAATAATTAATAATTAATCGCTAATAAAACTATATATTTCAACAAATCTTTTAACTAAAGTAACTAGAATAATTTAATTCTAAGAAATTAAAAGTTAATGTGTGTTCTTACTCCAAAAAAAAAGAGGTAGAACATTGAATTTGAAAGAGTTGGGCATAAGGTCATAGTACAAGAATGATTCATACACTTTACATAAATATTGATATACTTTAAATAATAATTTATCAATGTGAAAGTGTTGGGAATGTGTGAACGTTGCAGAAGCAAATAAGACAAAAAAAAAGAAAAAGGAAATTTGAATACTGAACACTTCACGTGGGATGGCTTTAATTCAAATTCCACGATATATATATAGATATATAAAATAATTAAATAACTGATTAATTTATATATAGAAGTAATTTGAATTCAAATTCCACAGTATATATATATATATATATATATATATATAGAGCTAGTCTCCTATACTATCTATAGTACCGGGGCTCCGGTACTATAGTCGATTTTTCGATCTTAGGGTATTCAAATCAACGATCCACACCGTTGAAACTGATCTAGGATATTTGAAGTTCTTAGGAATAAAATTTTATATTTTTTCGACGTAATTTACTTTGTGATCAAACCGTTTCAAAATTATCAAATTTCAATGGTTATTATGGCGAGTTTGTAGTTTAACGGTGGAGAAGAATATAAATTTATTCAAATTTTGATAGAAAATACTTTAAACTATATAGATGAAGGTCAACATCCTTGATCTTGAATTCGGAACTCCTATACTCAAATTTTAAGAATTATTCAATTTTCACCGTTCATTCTGACATGATTTATTTACTAAGTAAATGATATCGAAAAAAACTAAAAATTTATTCCTAAAAACTTCATATACCCTAGATCAGTGTCAACGGTGTGGATCGTTGATTTGAACACCCTAAGATCAAAAAAGTAACTATAGTACCGGAGCCCCGGTACTATAGATAGTATAGTAGCCTCATTCTATATATATATATATATATATATATATAACAATAATTCAAATACTTGAATTATATATAGAAATAAATCAAACAATTGAGCTATAATTGTAGATAAGTCGGGATATTGTAATTTAATGACATAATGTTGCAGCTCAAGAGTATCAAATTGTATGATTGGAAATTTTAGTAGAGATATAAAATTTATATATGTCTATTTTTGACTATTGAGATAAATATAAAAGATTCAAATTATAGGGATAAATATATAATGATTTAAATTTACTATTATGAGACAATATACCTAAATATAGTAGGATAATAAAAGGAATAAATATACTAACATAGGATAATAAAAGGGATAAATATACTAACTCCTCTTGAAATTTTCAACATATAATCCCCTAAACTTTTAACTTTTGTAGCAATTAATTAGCCCACTCAAACTTTACTTTGGAGTTTAATAGCTGCTTCTCTTAATCCAACCTCGTGTTTTGCATATAATATTATAAAGCTTCAAAGCACAATATATATAAATCTGATGTTTAGCTACCATCTATATATTCTTTGAATTGTGAATCCTAAGCAGGTTTGAAGGTTTTTCCGCATTTGGAGGGGAGTTATTTACCTACTCCCCTCATGCGTCTGATCGACTCTCGCTCTTCCGACTCTCGCTCTTCATTAATTCTTTTGATCTTTGGGTGAATCCTGAGCAGATTCGGAGGCTTCTCCGCGTCTGATCGACTCTCGTATACCATAAAAGTCGAAAATACAAACCCTTATGTGAACTTAAAAGTTAAAACTCGACCTCGTGTCCCCAGCTTTATGCTAATATGATATATATATTTAGAATAGTTTTTGTAAATAAAGAGATTACGAGCAGAATAAAAATAATATATATATATAATAAAATAAGGTAAAAAGAATTAGAGGAAACACTTATTGGATGCGGCCCAGGTGACTTAATTCAAGACGATTTATAAAGATACAGTCGATCTATTGAAAATGATCTATAAAGATACAGTTGATTCAACAGTTATGATATATCTGGGCACATTCTTAATGAACGAACGTGATTAAATATCCTTGCATTAGGTTATATATAAATATATGTAACATACTAGAGTCTTGATCTAATTCTAATCCTAATTTTCTGTGACGGTTCTATCTCCGGAGATAAGGGAATAGACTCGAAACGTTCTGCTCCTTTGCAGATCATGAACGAGTACGAACCACAAGCAAAAATTGCCATCTATAATCCGTGTCTGAAAATCGAAGTCATGACAGATGGTACCGTTCTAATTTTTATATGATTTAACATGTGGTATTAGAGCCAAATTTTTTATCGAATTTTTATTTTTTTAAATTTTATTTGATTTTTTTTATTAAAAATAAGTAAATAAATAAATTTATCGATTGGTTTGTATTAATGGTGATGTCCGGCCGCAACCTAGATCGACGTTCGGAGGAATAACGTTGCCGCCCCGACGGCATTAGGAGGCCCTCAAGGAGCCGTGCTGCCCCGTGTGGGGCCTACGGCGGAAAAAAAAAAAAAGGTAATGCGACCCATTGTGGGCCGTAGGACGCGCGATCAAATCACCAAAAAAAAAAAAGTTATATTTATTTATATATATATATATATATATATATATATATATATATATATACACGTATGTATGTATGCATGCATGCGTATTTATTTTATTAAAATTCTAATAGAAAAAGAGGTAATGCGGCCCATTGTGGGTCGTCCCACGCAGCCCCATGTGGGGCTGCCTTGAGGTTAGCGGTTAAATCACAAAAAAAAGTTTTATTTATTTATTTATTTATTTTTTAATGAAATATATATATATATATATATATATATATAGGCTTTTTTGCAAAAAAAAATCTACTAGTTTTGGACTTTTACAAAATTGGGTCGCTATTTTCGATTTTGCAGATTCGATCCGGATTTTCAGTAAACTGACCAAAATACCCTTCTTACTTTTTCTCTCTCCTCTTTTTTTTCTCTCTCCGCATTTTTTTTTTGTCGCTCTTTTTTTTTTTTTCTCTCCGATGAAGGCGGCGGAGGCGTAGGCGGAGGCGGAACGCCTCGCCTCTGCCCCTCACGCCCTCGCCATCGCCCGCGCACCCCCGCCCTCCTCGCCTCCGATCCCGCCGAGGCCGCGCCGCGCCGTGACTCTTTTTTTTTTTCCTCTCCGACCCTCCTCCACCCGCCGTCCCCGCCACCACCGCCGGCGACGAAGAAGAAGTGCTTCTTGGGGCCGAGAAGCACGCCGGCGAGGGAGGAAAAAAAATATAGTTACACTCCGGCGAGGGCGGTGAGTCGTGACAAAAAAAATTGTAGAGAAAAAAAATAAAAATAAAAAATATTGTTTCCCTGCAGAAAAGAATAAAAAATAGAGAAAAAGAAAGAAATTGATGAAATTGCACTGTTAAAAAAAATTACACTATTTTAAAAAAATTGCACTATTTTAATAAATATTGCACTATTTACGAGAGAAATTATACTCTTTTGGGATAAAATTTATACTTTTTAGACAAAATTACACTATTTAGGAGAATTTTGCACTATTTTTTTCTCTTCCTCTTCTTCTTCCTTCTTCCTCCACTCTCCATCCTCATCCCCCCTCTCTCTCCTCTCTCTTTTCTCACACTCCCAAAAAAATTTTGAGCCGGTGCGGTCGAAGCCGGAGGAGGAGGAGCGGCCGTAGTCGCGGGGGCGGCGCAGGCTGCGCCATTTTTTATATTTTTTTATTTTTACTTTTACCCCTCGGTAAAAAAAAAATTTTAAAAAAAGAAAAAGAAGAATGGCGCAGGGGGCACGTCCCCTGCGCACCCCTAAGCCCCCGGGCCGCGGGCGTGGGGCGGGGGCCCGGGCCGGGGCCGGGCCCGGGCTGGCGCGGGGGCCACGTCCCTGCGCCCCCTGCGCCCGCGCCCCCAGGGAGGAGGAGGAGGAGGCCGCCATCGCCCCCCCCCCGCCTCTGCGCCGCCGGCGCGTGCGCGCTCCCCGGCGGCGGGGGTGGAGACGGTCGCGTCCTCGCCGCCGACGTGCTGCTCCCGCTCGCCTTCGAGATCCTTGCCCGCGGGGAGGTGGACGAAGAAGAAGAGTGCAACGAAGGTGCAAAATGATGCAATGAAGGTGTAAAATGGTGAAAAATAGTGCAACGAAGGTCAAAATGGAGCAACTCATTGCACTCTTTCTTCGATGCGGATGATGACGACGATGACGTCCCCGCCGCCGCGCCCGAAGCCGTGGCGGCGTCCATGCGCCGCCGTAGTCGCGGGGGTCGAAGAGGAAGAGGGGGATGAGGGAGAGGAAGGCGTCGGCGGTGGCGCAGGGGGCGCGCGGGGCAGTGGTGGGCGGGCGCAGGGGGAGCGGCGAGCGCTGGGGGCTCACCCGCGAGCGCAGGGGGCAGGGGGCACAGCCCCCTGCGCCACGCCCCCGCGCAAGCGCAGGGGGGGCGCGGGGGGTGGGGGGGGGGGCGGGGGAGGGGGCGGGGGCGGGGGCGGGCGCAGCCCGCCTCGCGCGCAGGGAGCAGGGGCAGGGCCCGCCCCCTGCGCCCCGCGCGCAGGGCGATGGCGCAGGGGGCGGGCCTGCGCCCGCCCCGCGCGAAGGGCGCAGGGGCAGGGCCCGCCCCCTGCGCCCCGCGCGCAGGGCGATGGCGCAGGGGGCGGGCCTGCGCCCGCCCCGCGCGAAGGGGCGCAGAGGTGCCCCTACCCGCGCCCGCCCCTGCTCGCGCCCGCGCAGGCCCACGCCCCTGCGCCCGCTTCCGCGCCCGCTTCTGCCCCCCTGCGCCCGCGCTTGCGCCCGTCGTCGTCGTCGTCCTCGTCCTCCTCTTTTGAGGCTTCCTCCTCGTCATCGTCGTGCTCCTCCTCCCCGCCTTCCCCGATTCCGAGTGCTTCCTCGAGATCCGCCCAGCACCGCGCGGCCCGGAGAGGGAGGTGATCGGATCCGAGTTTGGTTGGAAAGAAAGAGTGCAAAAAAATAGTGCAACGAGGAGAAATAGTGTAACGAGGAAGAAGAAGAGAAAAGAAATGGTGCAAATTTTTCTAAATAGTGCAACGTTGGCCTAAAGAGTGCAACTCTCTTTCCAAAGAGTGTAATTTCTGTCTCAAATAGTGCAACTTTCATTTAAAACAGTACAATTTTTTTTTAAAACGGTGCAATTTTATTTTAACAGTGTAATTTCTTCTTCTTCTTCCTTTTTGTATGATTTTTAGTCTTTCCTTTGGGAAAAAATATTATTTTTATTTTTATTTTTTATTTTTTATTTTTTTCTCTCTATAATTTTTTTTTTCACGATCCATCCCTCGCCGGAGTGAAACTATATTTTTTTTCCCCTCTCTCGCCGGCGTGCTTCTCGGCCCCAAGAAGCACTTCTTTTTCGTCGCCGGCGACGGCGGTGGGGACGGCGGGTGGAAGAGGATCGGAGAGGGGAAAAAAAAAATCGCGGCGCGGTGCGGCCTCGGCAGAGTCGGAGGCGAGGAGGGCGGGGGTGCGCGGGCGAGGGCGAGGGCGTGAGGGGCAGAGGCGAGGCGGGCCATTTCCGCCTCCGCCTCCGCCTCCGCCGCCTTCTTCGGAGAGGAAAAAAAAAAGAGCGATTAAAAAAAGAGGAGAGAGAAAAAAAAAGAGGAGAGAGAAAAAGTAACAAGGGTATTTTGATCAGTTTGCTGAAAATCCGGACCGAATCTGCAAAATCGAAAAAAACGACTCAATTTTGCAAAAGCCCAAAACTAGTGAATTTTTTATGCAAATTGGACATATATATATATATATATATATATATATATATATATATATATATATATATATATATATATATATATATATATATACACGCCTATGCATGCATGCATGCGTATTTGTTTTTGTTAAAATTTTCTTTGTAACGTGATTCATTCTTAAAGAAGTCTATATATAAAAATCATATATAACGTTTGGTTTTGCTATATATAATTTTTATACTATTCGTTTGTTTATTTATTTCTGCTTATAAAGTAGTGTGTTTAAATTAATTTTTACGCTATAATTTTTGTATTATTATTCTAAACACACATAAAATTATGAAAATTTAGAGTAGAGTATATAGACTTCATACAGCTTATATATTTTGAATCACATAAATTTGTTAAGAAAATTATTTTGTTCGTATTTTAAAATCGAAATCATTACAGAAGGTACGGTTCTAATTTTTATATGATTTAACAACACTCACATAATCGCAAGATGAACTTCACCAATCTCGCAGTTTTAAGTACCAATCGAATTTTCCACAATACACTCAAGCAACTCTCTTTAATTTGTGAAGTATAGGTAATAGAAGCTCTCAAAAGAGTACATGCAAAAAGATGTATATTTAGCTACCAGATTTTTAATTCTAGTTTGATTAGAATTTATATCGTATTTAATTATGTATCACATCTAATTAATAAAAAAATAAAAAGTCCAACTAGTATCATGAAACATATATATTTAAGACCATAAAATTTGTTAAGGATATATATGTGTGAAATTTTGATTTTATCCAGGCTATATATGTACTATAGAATTCCTCAACTATTTTTCTTTTTAATATACCCCTCAACTCTTAATACACTCGATTTAATTATTTTCATCACCTATATTCAACAATTTCGGCCACTACTTTAGTCGGTAATTGCTAATTTCGTTAATTCAAAATTTTCTTAATTTGTAAAAATTAGAAAATTGTCAAGCTGAAATAAATAAATAAATAAATAAATTTAGAGGGCCTATTTCAAAATGCGATTTAGGTTCATGTCAAATTTCATGAAAACTAATTCCAGTTTTTAACCCAAATCATTGTTAATTAAGTACACATTAATAAGTCTCAGTAGATCATTTTAAATTTAAATAATGATTTAATTTTTAATTGTTGACACTTAGACCCTGCTTGCATAACATGTGGCGCACGTCAATGCATGCATGCGGCGATAATTTAGGGGTCAGATATATATATATATATATATATATATATATATATATATATATATATATATATATTCTAACGTCAAAGTCACTTTGATGTATACTTTTGACTTAATTATAAAAAAAAATCCTTCCTCTCCGCTTTATCTCCTATTTCAAATTTTTTACAAAAAAAAAAAAAAAACAATATTAGATTTGAACTTCAGTTTTATTTTAAAAAGACACTTTCGTTAGAATTTTCGTTAATTTTAACAGCAGCATACTGAGATATATAGTATATTTTTTAAGTCCATTTAAGCTCCTTCAAGTATACCTTTAAGTATCAAAACTCAAGAAAAATTATGAAAAAATATTTATATGCGAGAACTTAAGCGTTTTTAACGTCAAATAATTTTGTCACATCATTTTAATATTTCTTTCAAAAAAGTAAACGAAAATTTTAAATTATTGAAACTATTTGACACAATACTAAAGTGTAGGATTGATGTTGTTTAATTAAATTTTTTATACACGAAAATGTTTGAGACATATAATGGAGCGCAAGTGGTTTTTATAATTAAGCCTATAATTATAATTACATGATGTGAATTTCGCTATGAAAAATAAGTTAATTGATTGAGTACAGGTTAGCTAACTTAAAATGTTCTCATCTCCAGCGTAAAGCAAGTGAAAATTTCTTCTTTGGGCACATGCTTAGTAATGGTGTACTTTGACTTGGAATAGCAAAGATGATAACTGGGGAATTTGTCATGTGTGAACCTGATCTGTGGTTGGTGTTTTCTTTTCTTTTTTTTTGGAACCAGTGAGGTATCAGTAATTTTGCTTTAATTAATTTGTTTTTTATTTAGGCTCCATTTGAATATATAGACAGTGTAAAAATTTTATGGAGTACTTTTTCTGTGATTTTGAGTTATCTAAAATAAAGAATACCACAGAATCGTGCAGAAAATTATACTCTAAATTATGGATTCCTGTGAAATTCAGAGTTTTTTTTTTTTTTCTCCAATAGATAACACTTGCATGAAATTCAGAAATTTTTTTTTTTAAGCTGTTTGATTATTCTAAGTTACGTACTCCACAATATTTTACAAAAAAAAGGAGAGAAAGGAATGCATCAATACACCATAAATATTAAAATCTTAACTCTTAATTAGTAAAGGGTATATATAGTTGGGTTTTATATAAAGTAACTTGTTGAACAGATTACCGATTTGGATTAATTAATATGACAATATTGAAAAAAAAAATTAATAGTATATACCAAATTTGTTAGCGTTTTATAAATATTAAATATCTTATTTTCTTTTGTTACTTACCAAATTAGATAATACCCAATTTGTTAAGTATCCAACTCAAAAAAAATATTAAATTTAAATTTAATTTTTGAAGTTGGTATTGTAATGTGAAATTTTAATTTTGAAATTTATATTAAACTTTTAAATTTTGAATCTAAATTGTACTTTTAATCTTAAAGTCAAATTTTAATTTTTGATTTAAATTGAAAATTTGAATTTGAACTGAAAGCTTTATTTTAAAGTTGTGTTTTATATTTTAAAAAAATTAATCTGATTTATAATTAAGTTTTTTATATTGTTTTGAATTTAAATTTACAGATTGGTTGTAATTTGAATTTCATCTATTGTTGTAGGTATTTGAGAAGGGTCTTGTGGACCAAAATATTTTACAAAGACCAAAATACTCTTTAGATAGGTACCTGGTGAAATGATACCTATGCCTCAACATAGGTCACCTCTAGAGTCATATTACATCTAGATTTTGAACTTCGAATATCTGATGCCAATCGTCAAACTCTTAGCCAACTGTATCAGGTACGGCCGGCAACTTTGTGAAACTTCCATGCAATTAGGGTTATTGACGAGGTACGTAGTAGGTAGCAATATCACTTTCTAAGTTTGAAAATATCTAATACCGAAGCTCTCTCCATGGTTCCATCTGATTGGTTTTGAGGACTTTCTCTTTCCAATATTGGTGGAAACAACCAAAATTTTCAGTACTGTTGAAAGTGTCATTACTTTTTTCTTGTGTGGATTAAGTTACAATATAATGTCTGATGATTACTTTGACTTCAAAATTAAAATAATTGAATAAAAAAAATCAAAATTTTAAAAAAACTAGATAGTTGATTCAAAATGATCCATAATTCTGATAAATTTTGTATGTTTTTACTTTTTTTATTCTTTTTTTGAAACTTCCATACAATTGACAGTAGCAGGTAGCTGTACTTTCTAAGTTGAAAATATCTAATATCGACACTTTTTTGAAGGTTTCATCCAGTTTGTTTTTATGACTCTTTCTCTTTCGATATATATTATGTGGAAAAAAATCGAGTTTTTCAAATACCGTTGAAAGTGTCATTAACTTTTTTTTGTATACTAGAAATTAATATAATGTTTGACTATTAATTTTTTAATTTTCTACTGCGCACATACTCGATCAACGGTCTCGTGAATGTGTCGTTGTTTCGCGATTTAATTATAGCATTTTAGAAATACTATATATTTTACATTTCAAAATGGCCAAGAAAGTTATTTTCATACCATCTGAGTTGGAAAGGCACAAGAAAAACTTGCATACTCTTGTTTCAGAAATGCTCGTTCGATCTCATTGAGCAAAAACATAATAATATTTTCTAATTTATCATAGAAATTGAAGAGAATTTCTAAAATCTTACAAATCTGCAAAACGAACGGCCCCCGCCCCTAACGAGAAGTTGTTTTCTATCTGTACTCGATGTATCTGCACATTCCATACAATATCGACGTGCGCTTCGTCAGCTCTTCATTCTATCATATACTTCAATTTCACCGGTCCATTACTTGGTTAGAGCCCTACGTAGGTACGTACGCACGCACCCTTGTTTACGAGATGATCTTTTTTGTCACACATGCTGACATGCACCACAAAGAATATGTATCATCTAATCAAATTCCTTCTTTTGGGATAAAAGTATAATAAAATTTATTTTTAAAAAAATCATCATATTAATGAGTGTACGTACTACAAGGGCACAATTTGATTGACTTGAGAAATAAATGATGCGTGACAGATGTAGCACAACTGTAACGGTTTAGACTTTTTTCTTCTTTACGTATTGGATTGATGTATCATACAAAATAGAACGAACGGAGACGTAGTATGGTGCACGATATGTATGAATGCATGTGCAGTCAAAACTTTCTCTGGATATATCGCGTCTCAAATGGGCCCGATAAGTACTAAATCTTGGTTTTTTGTGGTTGAAAAGTCTAAGAAAGGAGAAAGTCTTCTTCGTAACCGTTAAACTAACTTAATTATCACAACTAAATTATTTATGTTTACATATCAACTAATCCATTAATTGTACTTCATAAGATATAAATATAAAAAATATCAGTATTTGATAGCTCAAACTGTTAAAGAATAATGGTTGTTTCATATTGCTATAACATCATATTAAAGTAGGAAGTTTTGATTTTTTCGAATTCCACCATGCTATTACTATTTATTAGTTTCCTCATGTTTAGATATGGGCCGAAGCGCATTTATTGTGTTGCATGCATATATTAAGCGCATCATTTTTCGCTAGCTTAAATTTTTGAAGAATAATTGTTGTTTTATATAATATAATATAATATTAGAATAGCAGTTCCTAACTTTATTTAAGTCCCTGTAGGCTCCTAATTATTTTTAATTTTCTTTCATTTTATTCAAATCCATGTCTTAGACCTATCCGTTTCTAGTCCTGACATGAAATGCCGTTTTTTGATAGCTCAGACTTTTATAAAAATAACAATTTCAAGTTCTTGGACATATTGAATTATCTGTTCTTTAACATATTGAACTATCTTTGGTTTCCTTTTGGAATAAGATCATAAAACCTTTTTAAGTTTAGGATGGGTCCACAAGCATTGAGAAAAAAGTTTCAAAATACTTGGAGATTTTTATTTTTGGCCCTCTAAATAGCAAAATGTTATCTGTACACCTATAAATAGGTGTAAATCTTATACCTCCCCCGTCTTACGGTTTATAATAACCCTTAAGATTTTAAGTGTGAAAAAAAAAACAAAAGAGCAACAACATATCATCAAAACAAGAGGAGATAAGCTAATATATATATATATGTAATTGGTGTATACAATACAAACAAGAGTTTCCAAACTTTATCCTAATGCATATCATTCTATATAACATCCAATTAACACACTCATTTCATGTTGTACAAATTAAGTTGGTAATTAATCTTTCTTTTTTTTTGAGAGAAAGGTAGCACGCTACCCGCTTCGTTTATTTCTTTTAGAAATAAACTTAGCTAGAAATATGAATCAACTAGGATTCGAACTCGGAGCCTCGGGTACCAACCACCAAAATCCTTTGCCACTTGCGCTAGGGACGGTCGGTAGTTGGTAATTAATCTTACAATAAGCGTACATATATGCTCGCTATATATAACAAGCTATCAACTCGACTTAATTCCCTATCACGACGGCATAGAGCAGCTGGTTTCTATCCTCCACTCCGAATTAAGAGACATTCAAATCCAGCATTCGTCGGAAAACAAGTATACACGCTCTGTGATCTACAAACATCTTCTTTAAAATAAAAAATATATATAAAAACACGCGCGCGCACATACACACTCAAATCTCACCCCCTTCGCTCCACCCTAACCCAAAGTCCCATATCGACGCCGTACTCTCATGCAAAGGGAAGAACACGTCGCCGACGTCGCTTCCGTCTCCTCTCCCCAAACCCCTGCAACTCATCAACTCCATTATCTCCTCCCTCTCATCACCACCACCCTCTTCGCCATTACCATTCTCTCGCGCATCGTAATACAACCTGACGATCTCATTAATGGCTCCCTGTTGGTCCTCATCCACAATCACCCCTACACCATTCAACCCCACCAACCCGGCCTCCAAAACCTCGCCTCCGTTCCCCGCCTCCCGCTTCCGCTTGTCGCTGCCGCGGCCACCCTCCTCCGAAGCGCTTCTGATCAGGAGAAGAAGCGCTTCCTCACGGGCGACCACCTTTGACCAGGCCTCGGACTCGGTCGCGCTCATCTTGTTTTGGAGCCTCTTAGAGGACCTGACGAGGTTCCTCATGCGGTCGAACCTGGGGCTCATGTGATTGATTACAGCAGCTAAGAGGCTGAGCTTCCACCCCTTCCTGAGGTCGTGGGGCTTCTTGTAAGGCGGGGGCCCAAGTGCTCCCGCTTCCCCCTGGAGCCCCCACCAGGGCTCCAGCCCCGTGGGCCACCACGGCGGGGGGAGCCCCTTCTCCAGCGGGAACCTCCGCTGCGGGGGCTCGCAGTGTTGGATCAGCGCCGAGAGGATCGAACCCAGCGTGCTGTCGCGTATGTCTCGGAGACCGTGCAGGTACGAGGAGGTCAACGGCAGGTCAACGGAGGAGGAGGAGGAGGCGGAGGCGGTGGCGATTGCGGGGGGAGCGTTGCGGTCGAAGGCGACGGTGTCGCGCCACCACTCGCGGAGGCTCTCGGAGGCGCCGGTGATGGGGCGGCCGGTGTCGGGGACGACGCCGTAGACGAAGCCGCGTGCGTTGCACGCGTGCATCATCTTGAGCATGGACCGGAGCACGCCGTCCTGCGCCCGGCCCATCATCTTCCGCCGCCGCGACCGCTCCCGGGCCGTGGACCGGGCCGGGCCCACCACACCATCACTAGGCCCGGCCCAGTTCACCTGCTGCTGCTCCCTCTCCTCCCTCTCCTGCAGCTTGCGTAGCAGGATTTTGTCCCTCCACATGCGCTTCTTCAGCTCCTGGATGTCGATGCCCTCCTCCGAATCGGCTTCCGAGCCGCTCCCTCCGTCGTCGTCGTCGTCGTCGTTGTCGTCGTCATCGCCATAGCAGCTTGCGGGGAAAGCGCTTTTCGGCTCAGCGTCGAGATCCTTCTCTTCGGAGAAAGTCATGAACGTAGCACCCAAATTGCTCTCTTCATCGCCGCCGCGGTGGCTGGTGGGAAAAGCGCTTGTGAGCTCAGCTGTGAGCTCCTTCTCCTCGTAGAAGGTGACCATGGCGCCTTTTACCATTTAGTTTTCCTACGTGGAGGATCAAAAGCCCTTTTTAAAACTTTGGGGTGGTATTATATACATACTTTGTTAATTTCAGCAATATTCGTAAGTGTCGCTGATACACTAACAGTATTATAATTTTAGTAAGTGCTAAAATTTATATATTAATCGATTAAAGAATAAATTTTTGGAGCTTTTGAAGAGGCGGAAGGGTCACACTGGGGTGGATGGGGTTGAGCAAATTTAGGGAGAAGGAAAGAGTACGTGGTGTTAAATTGTTGATGCATGGGAGCGTTTCTGCCCTGTCCACTTGCATGTGCGCCACGTGTACAATTCTGCATGGTGGCATGGGTGTTCACGTGATGGATCGGTGACGAATAAAATTAAGTTTAGCGGGATGGTTTGTAGTGATGCAAATGGATCCGGGTAGGTGAAAATTGTGTCTAAAGATAACACAAAATAATAATTTATCTCGAATTTGTCCCGATCAGTTAAAAAATGGAGCGAGAGACAGAGGACCCTTCCTCGCGGCCCATTTTGGCTCGAAAACTTTGGCCGGTGCTAGTCTGGCACAGCCCAAATTACACCTCTACCCCAAAGTGTCATTCTTTGAGAATCAGAAGGATCATTTTCGAGTTTTAATTTGTTCATTTTAAATCTGGGCTTTTCTATCTTCTACTTATTTTTGATATTTATTGTCATGCAAATTGCACGAATTTGAAAGAGATGAATTTATGAGCAATTGGATAAATAATGATGGGCTTGGGCCAATCTTTAGTTAAGGCCCCATGAGTCTTCGCCACATTGGTAAAAATGTTTAGAGACACCTTCACCTATATAAGACATTTTTAAAATTGGCCCCTAAACTAACTTTTGTTGGTTTTTATTCGACATTCTTTTTACTTCTAATTATTTTGATTTGAGCTATTCAGTTAAGTTAGTCATGTTCAGAATGTTTTAAATTTAGTGGCTCGGTTAGCGATTACCCGTTAATAATTTTAATTTTATTTGCTAAAACTATTAAAATATATAGAAATATTGATGCTTTTGATAAAATTCAAAAGTCAGAGAGTTTCAACCAAAAAAGTAAAGTTTAGGAGTTCATTTAAAAAAGACCAATGGTTGAGGGAGTTTCCATACATTTTTACCAGTGTGATCTATACGCATTTATATACACATTTCCAAAGACAAAATCAAGTAAAATATTTCATATGGCACTAATGCTAAAACAGGTACTATTTAATTTGGAAAAAGTAAATTTAAAGAACCCCTAGATCTATTGCTTTGTGATTTGTGAAAGCCATAGTAGCCTAAATGATCCCAAACATCCAAATTGCAAAAGGTTATTGACATATTAAACAATTAAACAAAGAGTTTTAGCTACATATAAATAATATTATCTAGCACATATTATGCTCTTTGCTTGTAACTAACCCTGTCCAACTTAATAATGCCAAAATAATTAGGAATTTTCCAATAATATCTCTCACTTTATAAACGTAGTAGCCCTTGTACTCATCGATCGGCGTATAAATTACAATGTCCCTGCAAAATCCAATGTAGTGGTTAATTATATATTTGAGTTGTTTTCTTTCATTTTTGCTCTTTTAAGTAATAAGGTATTAGAGTAAATTCTAAGCTCTTTTAGCTCTACGAAGGAAAGTAGTGCTTTTGTTTTTAGAATTTTGAATCAAACAATAAAGTTGTGAAAAAGAGTATTTTTTATGAAACACTTTTTTTCTTTCAGAAAATAATTTTTCACACTTTTCTGAGAGCAAATACTCAGTTACCTTATGTGGTATTATTTTCTATCAGATTAATAATTTAAGTAAGATGATTCTTTATGTAATTCATTTAACAAATACTAGTAAAATAAACTAATCTCACTAAAACAAAAAACTAGGGCCTCGCTCGTTTGGTATCGTCACTATTTTTTTACTTTTTTAAACACTAATTCTATATACTTTTATATGTTGGTGAAAAGATTTTTTTTTTTTTGGTATAGTTGGTTAGCTTACAATTCATCCAGCTCAGAGATATATGACAATTTATTTTAAAAAAAACTTGGAAGCAAAATTTTTTAATTTTTAATTTTTTTATTATCAAGTAGAGATATTGAATATAATAATTGCAAACAATCTACTGTTTATTCCCGCATCTTTTGATATACAAAATTTTATTTAAAAAGTTATAAAATAAATACGATATCAAACGAGGCCTCGACACTTTTTTTTTTCAAAAAAAAAAGTAAAAAAAAAAAAAAAAAAAAAAAAGAAAAAAAAAAAGGAGAGAGACCATAACTTAATTTGTTGTTTAGTACCCTTCTAAGAACACGTTGCTCACTATGCTAACGCACGAAGAATATCCCAAATCCTCTTAGTTCTTAGCACACCCACCTCATTTAAACCAATGTTATATCATAGCTGTTGCTCTCATTTTAATTATTATCCTTAGGTGTTTAGCTTCTCAAGCATCATTTTGCACTCAACATGCACTCAACTTCTCACATCACTCCCCACCACCACCTCCCTCTCCTCCTCTTCCTCCTCGGCTCCGCCCTCGTCGACGAATGCTTCGGCGAAACCGTGGCTCAGCAAGAACACGACGCGCTCACCGCGCTGAAGCTATCCTTCGGCAACCCCCTTCTCAGCGCCAATTGGAGCGGATCGCAGTGCACGACGAACAATTCGACGTGGTTCGGTATCGGTTGCACCGACAACCGGGTCACGTCGATAGCCCTACAAGGGCTCGGTCTCTCCGGTCGGATCGACGACCCCCTCACTCTCGCGCCTCTCACCGAGCTCGCACTCCTCAGCCTCCGAAACAACTTGATCTCCGGGCCCGTGTTGAACTTTTCCTTCAATCTCAAGCTCACAAGCCTTGATCTCTCCGCGAACTCACTTACCGGACCGATCTCCGACTCCTTATTGCGCCTGAACAAACTGGAGTTGTTGCAGCTAAGCGATAACAAGCTGAACGGTTCGATCCCGCCGTTTAACCAAACTAGTTTGAGGGCTTTTAATGTCTCGAACAATGAGTTGACGGGTGAGATCCCGACGACTACCGTTCTGCAATCGTTCAATCAATCGTCGTATCTCGGCAATCCAGGCCTGTGCGGCGAGCCTATTTCGATCTCGTGCCAAAGTCTAGAATCGGCGAACGACAACAACGCGAAGAATCAACATGGTTTGTCCTCTCTAAAGGATCTCTTCATCGTTGCGGACTTCGTCCTATTTCTCGCGCTCTCGTGGAGCCTCTTCGCCCTCTACAGCAAAACAAGAGAATGTAAGGCGATTGCGAATGTGCGTAAGGGCGCGGGAGAAGCGGATAAGAATCGAGATGTCGAGACGAATAGTGTCCAAAACAGTATCCAAAATAGTGTCCAAGATAGAGTCCAAAATAGCATGCAAATAAGCATCCAACAGAGGGTGGAAGCCGCGGAAGAGAAGAGGAAGCTGACATTCGTGAAAGGCGACGGAGGTTTCGACCTCGACCACCTTCTCAAAGCGTCGGCCGAGGGATTGGGGAAGGGAAGCTTCGGGAGTTGCTACAAGGCCGCGCTCGACGACGGGCGCGTGATAGTGGTGAAGAGGTTGAGAGATTTGAGGCCACTTACCAAAGAAGAGTTCATCCAAAAAGTATCATTTCTCGGTGCACTGGAACATCCAAACCTCATGCCATTGCTTGGATACTATTACTCACCTGAAGAGAAGCTTCTCGTTTACAATTTCGCGACAAAAGGGAACTTGTTCAACCGAATCCACAGTAAGAACATCTACTTCTTCGTATCCGATTACTGTCCCAGGGAAATTTCATTTTCGTCGTCGAACTGAACTTCAATTTCTATTTCAATCTGATCCAAATGCCGTTTCGAAATACCGTTTTCGATATGATGTCGCGATTCTAAACTGATTTGAATCACATAGGAGGAAGAGGAACTAATAGAATCCCGTTCAAGTGGAGCTCGAGATTGGCGGTGGCGGTCGGCGTGGCGCGAGCAGTGGAGTACCTCCACCTCCACCTCAACGCGACCGCACCGACCGCGATTCCTCACGGAAACTTGCGGTCCCCGAACGTTCTCCTCGACGAGGACGACGCGGCGAGGGTTGCTGACTACGGTCTCATCCCCCTCGTCTCGCCTACGCTCGCCGCCCAGCGGATGGCCGCCTACAGGACGCCCGAATACGACCACCAACGCAAGGTATCCAAGATGTCCGACGTGTGGAGCTACGGCTGCCTCCTCCTCGAGTTGCTAACAGGGCGATCGCCGGGTCCGAAGGGGGGAGAGCTGCACCACTGGGTCCATCGGGCGGTTCGGGAGGAGTGGACCGGCGAGGTGCTCGACCGGGAGATAGCGACCAACAGAGAGGCAGTGAAGGGGATGTTCGATCTGCTCAAGCTCGCGCTCTCGTGCTGCGAGGCGTCGCCGGATAAGAGGCCTGACATGGGGGAGGTGGTGAGGGCGGTGGAGAAGATTAAGAACAGCATGGAGGAAAATGATTCTACCGACGGGTCATCGTTGATGGATGAATCTGGATCGTCGAGCGGAACAATCAGATATGTAAGGTAGTGGAACATGTGTCTCACAGGATAAGCTTTGGTTACGTAGCTTGTTTTGTTTTGGTAATACAATGTACCAGTTTGATTAAAAATAAGTTTTTCAAGTGTTCCTACATGTAATAATAAGAGCATCTCCAAATGTAAAATCGGCTCCCTAGTAAATATGGACTCTGATATCACATTACTTAAAATATCAATCTAGTAGAAAACAAATTGAAAAAAGTTAAAATATATTTTAACATTTAGGGCAGGGGATCCGAAAGTAGATTTGAAAGAAAAGAAACTTAATTATCCAAGGATAATATGGTCATCAAGAAGAAAATTACTGTATTAACGCTCATTATAAGCTTTACTGGTCCCTTTCCAGCTTGATCGGCAGCAATTATCACCGCAAACTTTGCCAAATTAGGCCCCAATTTGATAAATTTCAAAATTACGCTTCGCACATAAGGAAGTTGAAGTGTAACGATCATGAGATATCTACAGTTAATGATAAAAGATGCTACATGTGCACCTAAAAACGAAATATATATCTTACACTCCACGCGGTCCAAAATTTACAACAATCCTTACATATTTTTATTAAATTTGTATCAAACTTTAAACAATATACCCCAACAAGTAGATCTTAGAACTCAAAAAATATCAGATAACAAGAGATGAAAGAACACAATAAGATTGATAGCTCAGCTCTTTGGCATTCAGCCACTAATCTAAGAAAGAGAGAATATATCTTACCTTCATCATTGCAATTCTTTTATATCAACCAACAAAAGCTAAAAACCAAAACATATTACCAAAAAAAAATGTTTAGGTACCCTGGTAACTTCAGGTTTAGCCTACACTAACACAGTAGAGCTAATATTGCCTGAGGCGAGAGTGTCAACTCCATAGATTGTGTGATAAGAACACAATAACAGCAATTATAAGGAACCGCGTAAAAACATAATCACAGCAAGCAAGAAAAACCATGAAACACTATATTTATTTCTTAATACGAAAATAGGGGGAAAATATGTTTTTCCCGACAACAAGCAAACTCAACCAAGACTCTTCAAGTTAACATCACAAAACAGTTTTTAATTAAAGCGAAAACAACACGAAATAGTAAAAGACAAATACATTCAACAATGCCACCGCCGATCGAGAACCCAGTTCTGCATCCAGACACCCGATACCTTGTTGATCAACTCATGGCGACAAGAACAAACCACACAATGACGACCTCTACTCCCGACAGACCAAACCGATAAGGCATTATCGGTTCATTTCTTTTTCTGAGCAGCCTTAGTCACCTTAGCCCCGGTGGGATCCTTCTTCTCCACATTCTTGATGACACCGACGGCAACTGTCTGCCTCATGTCCCTGACGGCGAACCTACCCAAAGGCGGGTACTCGGAGAAGGTCTCGACCACCATCGGCTTCGTGGGAACCATCTTCACTATACCCGCATCTCCGTTCTTCAGGAACTTCGGCTCCTTCTCGAGCTCCTTGCCAGATCGCCTGTCTATCTTGGTCAAAATCTCAGCAAACTTCACAGCAATGTGACAGGTGTGGCAATCAAGGACGGGGGCATAGCCGTTTCCGATCTGACCAGGGTGGTTCATGATGATGACTTGCGAAGTGAAGTTGGCAGCCTCCTTCGCGGGGTCGTCCTTAGAGTTGGAGGCAACAAAGCCACGCTTCAAGTCCTTCACAGCAACGTTCTTCACGTTGAAGCCTACGTTGTCTCCAGGATGGGCCTCCTGAAGGGCCTCGTGGTGCATTTCAACAGACTTGACTTCAGTTGTGAGACCAGTTGGGGCGAAGGTGACGAGCATACCGGGCTTGAGGACCCCAGTCTCGACACGGCCCACGGGGACAGTACCGATACCACCAATCTTGTAGACGTCCTGAAGGGGGAGGCGCAGGGGCTTGTCTGAGGGGCGCTTGGGCTCCTGGACCAGGTCCAGGGCTTCCAAAAGCGTGGGGCCCTTGTACCAGTCGAGGTTGGTGGACCTCTCAATCATGTTGTCACCCTCGAAGCCGGAGATCGGGACGAAGGGAATCTTATCGGGGTTGTAGCCAACCTTCTTGAGGTAGGACGAGACTTCCTTCACAATTTCATCGTACCTTGCCTTCGAGTACTTGGGTGTTGTGGCGTCCATCTGCCAAAGCCAAAGACAGAGCATATTACAGTCTGCAGCATGAAAGAGGGAGGATGAACCCCAAAAACACATATTTACAGATATACCCTGATAATTAATCTAATTTCTAATATTCCTATAATGCACTGCAAAAACTTGTTTTATCATGTATTCACAAAGAAAAAACCCCAACTCAAAGCACTTAATATAAGCCAAAAAAAGATACTTTTTAGAGAAGCCACGATTTTTATAGGTAATGCTGGAAATTCAGATTTAAAAGGGCATATTGAACTAGTTGATTCCAGGGGCATAATAAATGTAATGGACCGAAAAAAAACAAAATTGTATTTGCAGAATATTATCACCTTGTTACAGCAGCAAATCATCTGCCTGACTCCAAGAGTGAAGGCAAGAAGAGCGTGCTCGCGAGTCTGACCATCCTTGGAAATACCAGCTTCAAAACCACCAGTGGTGGAGTCAATAATGAGGACAGCACAGTCGGCCTGAGAAGTCCCGGTGATCATGTTCTTGATGAAATCACGATGGCCCGGAGCATCAATGACCGTGCAGTAGTATTTGGTGGTCTCAAACTTCCAGAGAGCGATATCAATGGTGATACCACGCTCACGCTCAGCCTTCAGCTTGTCGAGCACCCAGGCATACTTGAATGACCTCTTGTTCATCTCAGCCGCCTCCTTCTCGAACCTCTCGATCACACGCTTGTCGATGCCACCAAGCTTGTAGATGAGGTGTCCGGTGGTGGTCGACTTGCCAGAGTCGACATGGCCAATAACAACAATGTTGATGTGAACCTTCTCCTTCCCCATGGCTTACTGCAAAAAGCTGCAAGGAAAGATAAGAACCTTTAAACTTCAAATTTCATGTAAATAATGCTGTTCCCAAAAGAATAAACAGCATAAGAATGCAATAACTCCTGCATAAAACATTCTATGATGGAATGGAAAAAATCAAAGAATAAAGGACACCAATAGTATAATATAAATGTAATCTACTTAACAAATTTGAAAGAAAAAAATTATCAACATATCACATAACAGTTCTGACTATATACAGTAGCATAATTAAGTATCTTGATACCTTCATAAAGAGATGAAGTACAGAACAATAAGGCAAGAAAATAGAAAAGATTCATAGCTTAAAACGCAATCAATCTAACTGTGCTGCAAACGACCAGGACTAAAAATTAGGCTATAATTTCTCAGATCAGTTCATTATCAATCTAGAGGCAGGAAATTCCCACTTTCAGATCACTAAATCTTAGGAACTTGGCTAATGTTTTGAAATGGCACCTTGTTGCAATAAATGTAGACTCGAACTTAGCCAGGCCCAAGAGTACAATGAGATCACAACAAAGCCCACAACATTTTGTACTTCTAGTTCCTATCTCCAACACTATCGATACCCATGAGAATACTGAAAAATCCTGCCTATCTAATCTAACAATCCCAAAAAATCAAAAAATGGAGAAATCATATGCAGTTTATTAGCAAAATGGATTATACCGGTATAAATATTAGATATATTTCAACTAGATTTTGTATTCACTAATTATTAATAAATGAAATCTATCATGTGTTGAAGCAGAACAGACCCATATATTATACATAAACTCGTACGTTGACACACAATTAACTCAAAATAAGCATCCTACAAACAAATTATCTTAACGACTTAAAACATAAATCAGATTACTAGGAATACGAATTTGAAAGTCGATTCCACACATCCCACACAATAAAAGCAAACACTTCTCAGCTCTCACCGTGTAATCACAACTTAACATCAAAAGCCTAAAAAATCATCGAAAATCCTTAAAAATTTAATTTTTATGTAACTCGTTAGCTCAACAGAAACAAGGCAAACAAATCGCTGATATTGAAAAATAGATGACAACGAAGCACATAAAAAATCATCACTAAAGAACGAACACACATGATATAGACCAAAAAAAGCAAAATTCTATCTTTCACTCCGAACCAAAACTAGATTAACGATAGCACCCATATGGCCGAAAAATGAACCTTAAATACCCCAATACTCTAATGAAACCAAGATCGAAAGAATAAACGAGCTTAAAATCCACAGAATCTACGAGAAAACCTACGATTCCACCGCAACAAGTAACAATCCGCGATTTAGGTTGAATCGACAGAAAACTTAACAAATTAGACGACTATAACAGATCAAACAAGGAAACATATCATCTCTAATCGCGATTAAGCAAGAGAAATTACTCAGATTATGAGCAAAGGAGATGAGAGCTCACCAAATGAGAGCAAAAAAGATATCAAAGAGAGAGAGGGCAAAGGGGCGCCGCTTCCGCTGCTCGAGAGCTCCGAGGACACGACCAAACAAGAGGGAGGAACCCTAGTTGAGCTCGTGAGTATTTATACCAACTGTGATTACCGAAATAGCCGGGTATGTAGCAGTGTTTCTGGGGGTATTTTCGTAATTTCGTTACGACAAGGGAAATGAACGGAGGATATTCGGCAATTTGGAATGGACGAGGATCGATGCAGATATAATTTAGACGGCAAATGAGGTCGCAGAAGTTGGGACGGTTCAGGCCCATGTGAGCCCACGGGCCACGCCCGACCCATCTCGCGGCGGGCCCGCGTGCACAACCTATCCCGCAGCGTGCCCGCATGCTCAGCCCGCCCAAGAGCGGGCGCGCGAGCCCGACGGTCGCACCGGGCGCACAGGCCGGCCCGAAAATCAGCGGGTCAGCGGACTCGGCCCGTCTAGCAGCCGGCCCTCGTGCCCGGCCTTCCAAGAAGGCCTAGGGGCCCGACCCGGCCGCAGAAGGCCGCCGGCCCGGATCGGCCTGAGAAGTCCCGGCCTGCTCTGCACCGGGCTCGTCGCGCAGCCGGCCTGCGAGCCCGGCCTGCTCTGCACCGGGTGCGGAGGCCCAGCCCGCTGCGCTGCGGCAGCGCGGGCCGGCCTGGCCTGGCCTGCACGGGGCCCCTCTTCTTTTTTTTTTTTCTTTTTTTTGGTTTGTTTACTTAAATTATTTCTGTGTGGTAATATTTTTTTTGCCGAGAACACAAAAAAAAAAGGTACACCACAACACACACACACAAAAAAAACAACACAAGTATTAAGGGTATTTTCATGTACATCCTTGCAATGAAGAACTATTAATCATTTATAGTATCTATTTAAAGTGACAATATTATCCTAAATATATCTTCATAAAGTTCAAAAGCTTATAAAGATACATATATATATATATATATATACACTTAGCTAATGAGTTCAGCTTATATACCATTTTACTTAAGGTGCGTGATTGGCTCAATTTCGTGAGGAATCATTTTACTCAAAAAACAACACAAGTATTTGACAAATATATATGTATTTATAAATTTCGTTGTGACAAAGGTTCGATTAAAATGATTTTCGGTGTTTAAGAAGAAGCCGCCACAAGTTTGTTAGTTTGCGTCATAAAAACTTTGTTCTAATCATCAGCACTTCTACAGAAGTTTTACGTTAGTTACAGTCAATTCACGAGCATGCCCTCGCTCATGATGTAAGCTATAACTTTAACATGCCCATAGATATATAGAGATAGAGAGAGTGATAGAGAGAGAGACTTGAGCTCTTATTTTTTTAAAAGTACAAAAATATTTGTGCTTATGACTTTTTAGCCATCGAATTACCTCAAAATCTGTACAGTACTATAAACGGTGTGTCCTATTACGTCTTCTTTACTAGTACCAACTTTTTCTCTCTCTCTATATATATATACCTCTCTCTCTCTCTTTATACATATATGCTTTGAAACACCACGTAGACAATGATGGACTAGGCCCGCTTGGTCACCGACAAAAAGAGGACACATAAACACTCATTTTCCACTTTGCTAACAACTCTATCTCCTTATCACATCAATAAATAAAGTACAAAATAAGCCTCCATATGAACAAGCCCTACCTTGCTTCTTAAGCATACATGCTATGTATGTTGCCTATAGTTTTTGTTATCCTCATCCATTTATAGTGTAAAATGAGCCACTATGGACATCCTATCCTATTTGCTTCTTTTGTTGTACACACGTTGGATGTGATATTTTGACATGTGGTGAACCATGCATGTAATCTCCTTTTAAATACTTAATTAACCACATCAACTATACTGTTTGTTTAGTTGAAGAAAATTCTCAATCACACTTCCTTTAACATATATTTTCTTTCATTATATTATATGAATAATGATAAGAACACGGATTGGTGCACATTTTTTTGTTACACAAACGATTGATTTGATTAACATACGAACAGTTATAAAATCTTCGCTTTTGTGTATGATGGAGTACTGCATACTGACGAGGAAATTGAATCAATTCTCTCTTGAAACTAAAGGGTTTATATAACACTGAGTCTAATACTATGTAATCGATCTAATAAACTATAACGCTCCACTTTTCAGGGATTCAGTACTAATCCCAGAACTACTCTAGCCTTAACACGCTTTACTTTCTTAACCTCTTGGGCCTAATTACTACCCAATATATTATAATCGGGTTAAGTGATTTGAAATAGTAGTTTTGACACTCTATACTGCAGATAGCAAAGGAAAAGAAGATGCTGGAGCTAATGCGTCCAAAATCTGACATATTGGCTGGAAAGATAAACCCTAGCTTATGTGGATCCAAGGATTTGTTGCACCACTTTTTGCTTATTTGAGAGAGATGAAGATGTATATTATCACCCCTATCATTTGCTAACACCTGAAAAGAGACCTGATAAGGTTATCACCAATCATTTGCTCAACCATGAACATTGCAGCAACAAGTTAAATCAGCTACATTCTAAAGCATGCTCAATTTAAAGTTTACTTTATACATGCATCTTTATCCTAGACTTTTTTTTTTTGTTCTTTTAAGTGTTTATCCTCTTTTTTTTTTAATGCCACATTTTTTAACTTTTTTTTTTACATTATCCTATTCCAGTGCCCGTATCTTTTTTCGCTCATATAATGATTTTCTTGTGTTACTTTTGTATAGTTTGCTAACTGAAAAGAATCATGATTAATTAGTTACTCTGCACTTTGTATGTTTCTAACAGTTTAAGCTACTTTATTACTGTGTTTTTTAAACCATTGAACTCAATATATAAACAATATGGAAAGGCTTTTTTAGCAAGATCATGCAAATTAATTACCTTCCATAATCGCATCTTCCATATCTTATGGATCATTAAATCATAGAAAACCTCTATAAATTAACTTGCCAAAAAAAAGAAAAAGAAAGAATCCTTGCATTGCAGATTTTCTCATTGGTAAATTTGAATAATTTAGAGTTTTGTAATGTTGATCTATTTTGATACTTTTTTGAAATGTAATGTCCACTAATAAGAATTGTGTCTATGTATGGAAGCTTTGAGTGGGCAAATGCTATGATTTTACCTCATCTATATGTACATAGGTTCCCAATTAATTTTACAACGCATCATTTTACCCAATGAATAAAGTGGGTAGCTCGCTACTTTCTTTGGGGAAAAAAAAACTTACTGAATTTTACTGATTCTTCCAAATCATAACGTTGGATTATTTGAGAGAAAGGTTTCTGATACCACAAAGTTCATATATAAATAATAATGTTCATTACATTTAAACCTTGTTCTTATAATCTCTTTATTATTAATATCATGAGGTTGACAAAGAAGCTTTTTTTTGTTGGTTAATTGTTGCCACATAGGAAACACGTAATTAATTTGTAGCTAAAAATTAAACATTACTACATTTATTACTCATGTCATATTCTCATCTATATATATATGATCCGATTTGTACTCATTAATAACCACTACTTAATGTTATTAATTTGACAACTTGTTATATAATAAAATAATTATCACAGTTCGTTAAGAGGCAAAAAATAGCATCATATTTTGACATCAAGTAAAAAGAATATACTGAGAATATTTGTCCAGTGATACACTGTAAGTAATTGGTGCTAAGGTAGTGCTTAAATATATATTTTTTGTTTTGTTTATGATCTTAAAGAAAAAGAACCTTGTAGAAGTAATAATATAAAAATAGTAAAGTAAAACAAAATAAAGGAGATATTGGCTTTTTATGCCAATAAGAAACAATATCTGCTCCATAGGATCCAACCCGAAAGTTATAAGAATTAGAGAAAAATCTAATAAAATAGTGAAAAAGATGAGAGCATCTAGATCCTCTGAGATCTAATCTAGTTTAGGGTAATGTTATAGGCTCTCCAAAATATCATCTTTATATATTATTAATGTTTAATCGGCATTTATATGTAATACGTATCTAGAATTTTAATTGTTTCGTGCATGTTTTATAATTAAGTTGTTCTTTTACCAAGAGCAAGATGAACCACTACTGCTTTAAATAGTTTTGTTGTTTTGTGATTTGGGTTTGAATTTTGCTTCTTTCCGTCTTATTTACTATTTTTCTTGCTTGATTAGAATAGCAAGTCTGACTTACTAAAAATAATCTCGAATCCAAGCATAAGGATGCGCGTGTATTGTTGTGCGGTCATGTCCTGCGTGTACGTCGTAATCTACAGACATCTTACTAAAAGAAAAAAAGAAAAAAAGAAAAAAAAGAGGGTCACCATGCATGGTATTGGTGGGGTAGGTTGAGTCATCAATGTACAAACATATGCGAGTGAAATGTACAAACCAAAAAGTGGGGCCCGGCTCGAGAACAGCTCACTCGTATTCAGACTTGCTAACAACTCGAATATATATATTTATATTTATATATATAAATAAATTATTATATATATAAATATAAATTTTTATTATTTGATATTTAGTCCAATCTAAATATAAAGCCAACTCAATTATAAAAAGTCAATTTATATTTAAAAGTTTAACTATTAGATGAAAATCTAATAGGTAAGATCTCATAAATTTATTTTTAATATATATATATATTCTTCCTAATTTTTTTAATTTATTGTTTATGGGCCAGTTCATGTTCGGCTCGTTAATAAATGAGCCGAACACGAGCCGAATTTTTCGGCTCGATATTTAAACGAGTCGGCTCGTGTTCGACTCGTTGACACCCCTGATCTACAGACATTATTAAAAGAAAAAAAAAAAAGTCATCATCCATGGTATATGGTGGGGTAGGTTGAGTCATCAATGTACAAACATATGCGAGTGAAATGTACAAACCAAAAAGTGGGGCCCTGCGTACGTGGCGAAGCGACTCGGGGAAGTGAGGCTCGTACTTTGTGGGGCCCAACCAAGGTTAGGTACACTCTTTTTCTTTGTCATTTTTTGAATAGTTCTTTTTTTGGGGGGAAAAAGATAATTCATTTATGTTGTTAATTTTTGCTATATTCAAATTTTTAAATTTTGAAAAAACTAAAATTTAATAGTGAAGGTAGATAAATAATTCCGACATCAAAAAAAAAAATTGTACAGAGCACAACTAAATTAGAGTGTTTCACCAAAAAAAACTCTTAGAGTAATATATCGCTAAAGCACATGTAATGATCACTAAAACTCGTCAGCAAACAAACTACAAAAATAACTACAACATATGCTCCTAAAAAATTCAAAAAACAAAGAAGAATAAAAAACTGTCAAGATGCATAAATATCATGATCCCAATTCTTTGTGGTTGAGCCAGAAGTGTTATTTCTTCTTGATCTGAAAATATAAGAATTCCTTTCTTTGCTCTTCAACAAGTTATCTGCCCATATTGAAACTCCCGACCTCTTAGCCAATAAAAGGTTAGTTAAAATGGTTATTAAATTTGTTATAAATTCGTGACATACTCTAATACTGGATTTGTTTCGACACGAGTTTGTTATGATAAAATAAAAAAAAATCTAGTTCTTTGACGCGAAAATACAAAAAAAATATATCAAGAAAGAGAGAACAAAAATATTTACGCGGTTCGATCACTAGCCTCCGTCCACAGGCTAAAATGGAGTGGAGACTTTTATTGCAATTAAATTGAAGTACAAAATATGTCTCTGTCATAAAATTTTAATCCCATAATATATCTTATACTTTCTCTCATTCGCCGCCCCAAATTTACAGTATAAAAGGTATATTTATAATAGTAGTTAAATCTTAATACAATTAAATGTATCAATCCACCAAGACTAATAATAATCTCAATAAGATTAGACATAATTTAAACTTAACTTTATAAAATAATCAAAACAGAATAGAATAAAAAAAAAACTTGTGGTTTCAAAATTCGAGACATATATAATAAATTTTCTTCTTTTTTTATCAATCTCTTTTGTCTTTTTGTCTTTTTTCTTATTGATCTTCACCTCAGTGGCAACAATGAAAACTATTAAACCTGTCTGATCCATCTTAAAATCTATGTGTAGCCCACAGGAATGAAAAAAGTGATCTTCATTAATATTGCAACCTAGTTGTAATTTTTTTATTTGGCATGCATATAAAATAGTTCTAAGTGCTAGGGGTGTTGGCGAAAAAAGTATGGTTAACTGTACCAAATTTGTGAATTTTTGTTTTATACCAGTTTTATTCGAAAATTTTGTATCAATCTCTTAACTCGGTTCAAATCGATTCGAAATATCGATTAATCAGTTTTAGCGTCGAGTAAAAATTAACTGTTGTTGTAATCCTTCCAATCTAATTAAGCAAAATGTAATATTACATAAAAAAAAAACTTTAAAGCATCTACACTAGTAATTTAATAAAATAAAAAAAATACCACAACGTTAGTCAACAAAATAAGGAAATATATATATCAAATCAAATTAACCAATATGGATGAAAACTTGTAGAATTTATTTATTCTATCATTAGAGATGTGTACTTGTATCCTAAATAACTAATATATATTCGATTCCGTTCAGTTAACCAGAAAAATCAGTTCTCCAAAATATTTAATGGTACTGAATTTTCGTTTTTTTTTTTTTTTTTTTTAGGTACGATTCGGTATTCAATTTTTTTAGTACAGAGAAACATCCTCGCTTGTAAGCGCACATAACATTACTCTAGTGAAAATACAATATATCAACTCTTTATTATCATGTCAAAAGTAAATTTCTTTTTGCGCGAACACAAGAAACGAGTTTTACGCTAGTACAGCGCTCGCGCCAAAGCAGGAAAGACCTGCACTATAGAATCCATCAACCATACTACAATTTGGTCACATGGTTAAATCATGTCAGAACTTTCGTAGAAAACACTTAAAAGCAGATTCCGAAGCAATAAAACTAAATAACTCGGTATTCGCTCTGATACCCCCCGTGATCAACGCTTGATCACGCTTTTCCTGGGCCTTTTTCGAATTGATACTGCTTTAACGGCCATTGGTTTTGACTCCATTTTAAAGAACAAGTTACAATTTTTTAAACACGTAACTTTATTAGATTAGGTGAAAAGATTCGAGTAATAAATTGTGTTTGATGCTGTAGCATGTGAGTTATTAGCAGGAATAAGACTAAAAAATGGGCTTCAAATATTCTTAGAATCGCATGCTTTTTTTCTCGAACGATTCGAAACTAATACTCTGTGACAAAGAATCTGTGTTTAAAAGTCTAAAAAGTGGGGGACAAGTTCATATTTGGTCCCAAAGAGATCAAAAAAGAGTCAGCATAATGCATGGTTTATTAATTTGGGATTTTGTTCTTGCATGCGTCGTACTTTTTAATTCCATTCCATGCATGGTTTTGCTTCTTCCCCAAGTTAGAATCAAATAATTGAGAAAATCTCTTTCTCTGTAAAAAATATATATATATATATAATTTTTTTTTTTGGTAAAAAGCGTATGAGACACCCTCAACTATAGGTAATTTTGAAATAGGCTCCTCAACTTTAATTTTAGGGATAACTTCAAATACCACCAATGTGGTTTCGTGCTTTCTCACTTTAGTGCCATGTGGTTTAAAACTTATCACTTTAGTACCCTATGGTTTGGTTATTCTCTTTTTGTTATCTTTTCGTTAATTTTTTCGTTAAATTAATGAGAAAGTTAAAACTACAGGATAGTAAAGTGAATATTCGATAAACCATAGGTGGGATATTTGAAGTTTTTATGTATAATTTAACGAAAAAATTAACGAAAAGATAACAAAAAAAGAGAATAATCAAATCACTGGGTACTAAAGTGATACGTTTTAAACTATAGGGTACTAAAGTAAGAAAGCACGAAACCACATGGGTGATATTTGAAGTTATCCCTTAATTTTATTATCACCGCTATTTAGGGGTGGCAATTCAGCTCATGTTCTACGCGAAATGAGATCGAGATCGAATCGCTCGTTTAGTAAACAAGCCGAACGTGAGCTGAATTTTTCAGCTTGTTTAATAAATGAGCCGAACACGAGCTGGGGTCGGCTCGCTCGTGCTCGATAACATGCAGTTTGAATACATATAATTTATATTTATATATATAAATAATTAATTATACATATAAAATACAATTTTTTATTATTTAATTTTTAGTCCAATCTAAATATGAATTCCAAACTAAATTATAAAAAGGCTCATTTATATGTAAAGTTTTAACCATTAGATTAATATATAATAGGTAAGATCTCATAAATTTATTTTCTATATATATTCTTTCTCATCATTTTAACTTATTGTTGCGAGCCCGCTCGTGTTCGGCTCGTTAATAAACGAGCCGAACACGAGCTGAATTTTTCGGCTCGATATTTTTACGAGTCAACTCGTGTTTGGCTCGTTTCATAAACGAGCTGAACACGAGCCGGTTCCAGCTCGCTCGTGTTCGACTCGTTAACAGCCCTACCGTTTTCCAATTTTTAATTTTTTCAAAATTCAGTGAATTTAGTTCGTGAAATTAGCAAAAATTCACTTTTTGATTATTTTTTAGCAAATAAAATTAAAATAACTGGTATCAAACAGCTAATGAAATTACTAAATTAATAATAATTTTAAACTTAACCAACTAAAATAATTCAATTCCAATAAATTAAAAAGGAAAGTTTGAGGGGCCTTTTTTAAAACGACTTTTAGCTGAGGGGCTTCCATGCATATATCTTATAGGAAATAGGTCCACAAATTAATGGTTATATTTAATTAAGTGCCTAATTTTAAATTTGGGGCGAATAATTGAAGCTTAATTAACTTTGTTACATAGTAGTGGTGTGACACCGACCAACTCACAAGTCAATAACGAGCGACTTCTCCTTCCCGTGAAAAGATATTTCCTTGTACTTTTTTTTTAGAATCGCATGCATGCTGTGAATAGAATGTAATTTTTGGGTGTTTGATGCCAATACTTTAATTTCGTACCTCGCTGTCTCTTTTGTTTTTATTGACTAGACTTTGACGTAGCAACGACAAAGAGCTTCCTATTCACGCTTACTAGATCTAAGTAAGAACTAATTTCATACGGTTCTCTGTAAACGTGTCGAATAACAAATATATTTATTTAAAATTTAAGTGATTAAATATATTCATCAGAAAATTCTATAATTGTAAATATATATTTCCAAAAATTTTAATACGTTCTTATTTATCCTGTCGTTTTATTCTTATGAATTTATTTTTATAAAAAGTTATCTTTCTTTTTCCATCGTCTTCACCACTCAAAGTGCGGCATAACTCATTTTCCTGCAGCGGAGGGCCTCGCCTTCGACACCGTAGGCCTCTCGCCACCCCCACAGACAAAGAGAACAGGAAGAGAACGATGGCGAAATTTAATATTGTAATACAATATATATATATATATATATGTATATAAGATTAAAAAAAAAATCATTTTACTCCTTACATCATTGTGGTTAAGTTTTGTAATGGAAGAATATATTTGTAGACAGAAATTTTTTTGAAAGAATAAATTTGATCACTTAAGTTTTATAATTTCTTTGTTATTTCATATTTTTTGCTCATATTTTTTGCAGAGAGTTACATGCAATCATTCCTAGAAATAAAGCTTTCCGATCTAGACACGAAAGGTATTAGGGAGCTCACTGTCTCAACGAGGTTTCACTAAGACGCTCAACGTCTACTCAAATTTTTCTAAATAGCATAATTTTTTTTAAAAAATTACAAAAATAAATAATAAAATATTAATTTATCTCTCACATCTTTAGTTTTTATATTATTTACTTTTTCTCAAACAAACAGCAGAACTGAAAAATCAAACTTCTATTCTACAGCTATATAAATAAACAACGAAAGAACAATAAATTTTATCAAAATTATAGTTCATCCAAAAATCTACTTCCATTTGAACTTCACATTCGGTAAAAGAAACGGACCATATAATACTGTAAAGAGGTGGAGTCACTGCTTCTTTGGCTCTTTGGTTCATATGAGAAAATACGAAAACATCACGTAATATTTAAGCAAATCAATTACCGTTCAAAAATGGCGTATAGAAACCAAACAAATTAAAACTAAACGAGCATTTAAATTTACATATAAAAGACTCAAACTACCGAATCTTAATGAGCAATTAATATTCAAATAAAAATGGAGTAAAGTTTTTTTTTTTTTTTGAGAGAAAGGTAGCACGCTACCCGCTTCGTTTATTTCTTTTAGAAATAAACTTAGCTGGAAATGTGAATCAATTAGGATTCGAACTCGGGACCTCGGGTATCAACCACCAAGCCCTTTACCACTTGCGCTAAGGACGGTCAGTATGGAGTAAAGTATTATTGGCACTTTCGCCTTATTTAGCTGGCCCAAATTTATTCTAGCTAGAAATTTTAAAGAATTAATTTTTTAGTTTTTCTAATTTTATTGTTCGAGATCATTAATTAGTTAATAATGAAATTTTAATTTATTCAGAAGGATTTTGTTGGATTTTTTTTTTACAAATAATTTTCATTCAATATTTTTCACCATTTGAGGCCAAACTCATCTTTTACATAACTTTAAAAACTTCAATTAAAATATATATATTATTTATCTTATTAATTATTATACGGCTAAGGATATAGTTGGGAAAGAAATTATACTAAATGTATTGAAATGAAATATCATATTTTGCAAAACAATAAAGCAGAATAAAGCAGAAATGAAATATCTTCCGGTGTTTACAGACAGTGCAGGACGTACTGACGATCTGGAGTAGACTGACCAGAAATATTAGGTCGGAGGAGATTCTGCAGGATCTGATTACTGTACCAATGAAATATCCTCCGGTGTTTACAGAGAGTAGAGGACGTACTGACGATCTGGAGTAGACTGACCAGAAATATTAGGTCGGGGGAGATTCTGCAGGATCTGATTACTGTACCAGCATGCTGATGGTTAATTTGGAAGGAAAGAAATAATGCGATTTTTAGAAACCTCTTTACTGACTCTCTTTTCGTAGTCAGGCGTATCAAAGAGTTGGTAAGAGAGTGGAGGGACTTTTGTTGAGCTGGTTAACATGCCAATTAATTTTGTTGTTATTTTTATTTCTTTCTGTGAGCTATGTTTTTTTTTCGAGGCTATGTTGCCTCACTGTTTGTAGCCAAGTTCATTTTCCAAATGAATGAAGCGGGTAGCGTGCTAATTTTTTTTCAAAATAAAATAAAATAAAATAAAGCAGAATAAAATTTAACTCAACTAATTTATTTCAATCAAAAAAATTTATTTTAAATAAATTCAATTAAAATCTTGTAATTTGAATTCTATTAAACTCCATTTCCATCCGGTGCCAAACGGAGTGGTGAGGTTTAAAAAAAAAAAAAAGTAAAAAAATGCTACAGAGCAGTAGAGTACGCGCATAAAATAATTTCTAACCGAAAAAAAGAAAAATCTCATTTTCACGCCTTTGGAGGACCTACGTGGTGGCCCACTCGATATATACTTCTTATTGGCCCATTAATTTATTTTTTCGTTCATTCTCTTTGGAGGGTTTCGACGAGTCAGGTTCAGAGCAGATTTTTAAAAGTTTGAATTTGAATTGACAATTAAAATCAAAATTCAAATCCGTCAAAAATCCATATCCAAGTTTGAATCTGATCTAGAATTCGAAATCCGAACTCGAATCTGAAGAAATCATTTCTGCTTATCATATTTCAAACTATTATTAAATTTAAATTTAAATTTAAATTATAAATTTACATATAACATCAATATATATATATATATATATATTGATAGGACAAAGACTTCTATACTCTTAAGAGGATAGTAGCCGGACTCTATATATAGAATCCAGCTACTATCCTTTTAGGAGGATGGGAGCCTTCGTCCTCCTAAGTTTTCTACCGTTCAGATGAAAAGATGTGCGGCTAGGATGAGAGTGGTTACGGTTAGGTTGATAGTGGGCCCCCTAGGGTTGAGTGGGTGGTTGGTTGAATAGTATAATCTAACGGTTGAAAATGATTAAAAGTTAGATCTAACGGTGAAAAATTTAATAGGACAAAGACTTCTATACTCTTAAGAGGATAGTAGCCGGACTCTATATATAGAATCCAGCTACTATCCTTTTAGGAGGATGGGAGCCTTCGTCCTCCTAAGTTTTCTACCGTTCAGATGAAAAGATGTGCGGCTAGGATGAGAGTGGTTACGGTTAGGTTGATAGTGGGCCCCCTAGGGTTGAGTGGGTGGTTGGTTGAATAGTATAATCTAACGGTTGAAAATGATTAAAAGTTAGATCTAACGGTGAAAAATTTAATAGGACAAAGACTTCTATACTCTTAAGAGGATAGTAGCCGGACTCTATATATATATATATATATATAGAGTTGAGCTAGAATACTTTTGGAAGCACCAACCCCTTGGTGCTTCCACATTTTTAGCCATTGGATCTACTTTTTTATTACTAATAGCCTTTGGATCAAACACTATTCCACCTACCACCACCTACCACCACCTACCTTCATCATCCCAACCCTCCAAATCTCAATCCAAAGGCTATAAACCCACAAGCACCACCTCCTTGATACTCTTAGAAGTATTCTAGCTCAACTCTATATATATATATATATATATATATATATATATATATATATAGTTTTGCTAGAATACTATCGGTAGTAAACCGAGCGGTTTACTACCGATTTGTTTTCGATGCTGGAGCTTCCAAATCGACGATCGGCACCGTTGAACATGATCTAGACAATTCAAACTATCTGAAAATTAAATTTCACGCTTTTTCGATATTGTTCTCTTGTCCATCAAGTGAACAGAAAATGAATGGCTGAAAATGAATATCCTATAAAAAGTGATGATAGAAGTCTTGTAATCAAGATCAAGAGTACAGATCTTATTTTAAATAGTTCAAAGAATTTTCTAACAAAAATTTAGTTGATTTGGATTCTTCTATACCGTTAAACGAGCAAACACACCATATCTGCCATTAAAATTACAGATTTTGTAACCCTTTGATCGTTCGGTTAATGATATCAAAAAAGCATGAAATTTAATTTCTGGATAGTTTAAATGGTCTAGATCATGTTCAACGGTGCCGATCGTCAATTTGGAAGCTCCAGCATCGAAAACAAATCGGTAGTAAACGGGGCGGTTTACTACCGATAGTAGCCCAGTCAAGCTCTATATATATATATATATATATATATATATATATATGCTAGGGCTACTATACTCTTATGAGTATAGACCCCTTTGTACTCATAAGTTTTTGATCGTTGGATGAAGAGATGTGCGGTTAGGATGATAGTGGTCACCTAGGGTTGAGTGGGTGGTTGGTTAAATAGTATGATCTAAAGGGTGAAAATGATCAAAATGGTAGATCTAACGACCAAAAATTTATGAGTACAAGGGAGCCTATACTCATAAAAGTATAGTAGCCAGATTTATATATATATATATAGGGTCCGGCTACTATACTCTTATGAGTATGATCGTATTCGTACTCATAAGTTTTTCTCGATGATGGAGCTTTCGAATCGATGATCCATACCGTTAAATATTATCTAGAGCATTTAAAACTTCTAGAAATTAAATTTCATAATTTTTTGACATCATTTGCCCTATGATCAAAAGATCTCAAAGTAGACAATTTTTAACGGCCGGTATGGGATACTTGCTCGTTTAACGGTGTAAAAGAATCGGAATCTGTTGAATTTTTGATAGAAAATTCTATTTACTATGTAAATAAAGATCAATAACTCGGATCTTAAATTGAAGAATCCGATCATTTATTTTTAGGACGTCGTTCAATTTTGACCGTTCATTTTATGCCCACTTGATGGACTTTATAACGATTTCGAAAAATTACGAAATTTATTTTCTAGAAGTTTTAAATACTCTAGATCATATTTAACGGTGTGGATCGTCGATTCGGAAGCTCCATCATCGAAAACGACTTATGAGTACGAAGGGTCCTATACTCATAAGAGTATAATAGCCCTACCCTATATATATATATATATATATATATATATATATATATATATATATATATATATATAGAACTAGGCTGTAATACTATCAATAGTACCAAGGGCTTGGTGCTATTGATTTTTTAGCCCTTGGATTGAGAAATATGCGGTTAGGATGATGTGGGCCCTCTAGGGTTGAGTGGGTGGTTGGTTGAATAGTATAATCTAACGGGTAAAAATAATCAAAGGGTTAAATCTAACGGTATAAAACTCGATAGCACCAAACCCTTGATGCTATCAATAGTATCCCGGCCGGACTCTATATATATATATAGTCCGGCTACTATACTCTTATGAGTGTAGAGCCCTTCGTACTCATAAGTTATTTTTAATTATGGAGCTTCCGAATCGACGATCCACACTGTTAAATATGATCTAGAGTATTTAAAACTTTTAGAAAATAAATTTCGTAATTTTTTGAAATCATAATAAAACTCATCAAGCGGGCATAAAATGAATGGTCAAAATTGAACGACGTCCTAAGAAAGGATGATCAGATACTTCAATTAAGATCGGGAGTTATGATCTTTATCTAGATAGTGAATAAAATTTTTTATAAAAAATTCAACTGATTTTATTTTTTTTACACTGTTAAACTAGCTAGTAGCTCATACCGGCCGTTAAAAATTATCAATTTTGAGATCTTTTGATCGTAAGGTAAATAATGTCAAAAAATTATGAAATTTAATTTTTAAATATTTTAAATGCTCTAGATAATATTTAACGGTATGGATTGTCGATTTAGAAGCTCTATCATCGAAAACGACTTATGAGTACGAAGGCGATCGTACTCATAAGAGTATAGTAGCCGGACTATATATATATATGTAGAGAGAGAGAGAGAGAGAGAGAGAGAGAGAGAGAGAGAGAGTCCAACTATGATATTTCAGAAACACCATTCATATGATGTTTCTAATTTTTGAACACTTGGATCAAACTATTTCTAATTCTTGGATTGATATTATTTCTCTCGGAGGACCACTAAATCCTAAGGCTCCGTTTGGTTCGGGAATAAGCTATTTTAGGTTATTCCTGAAATAGATATAACTTTTGGGATAAACAGGGATAAAATTAATTTTACATTTGGATGAAAATTGAGTTTTTCTCGGGAATAAGAAAAATAGCGTTTGGATGGTTAGATTGAATAACAAGGATAAGAATAATTATAGTTTTAACATAATAATATTTTATATAATTAATTAATGCAAAATATTAATTAAATAATAATTTAATTTATTTAATTCACTAATTAATCATGAATATTGCTAAATATTCCTAAATATTAATTAATAAATTAAAATTAGTAATTAATAATTTAATTAATTATAAATAATTTAATTAATTAATTAATTAATTACTTACTTACTTACTTAATAACAATCAGATAATTAAATTAGTCAAAATAATAAAAAAAATAACCATCCAAACGCTAGAGGAGTACATTTAATTAAAATTAAATAGGACATTATTTAACAAATTAAGCTAATAAACTAATATATTAATAAAAAAATTAATTAATTAATTAGTTATATTGGTCAAAATATTAATTGATTAATCAATATAGTTATTAGTTATTACATAAACACACTAAATAATTATTATTTAGCTAATATTTTATTAATTAAATTAGTTAATTATTAATTTAGCTAATTAATTAATAAAATAATAATATATAATATATTGATTTATAATATTTTATTGTTAAATTAGTTAATTATTAATTTAGCTAATTAATTAATAAAATGTAATATAATATATTGATTAATAATATTTTATTATTATATTAGTAGAGGTATAAAGAGAGAAAATTGCTATTCCACCAAAAGGGTGGAATAGCAATTTATCCCTCTTAATGGGTTATTCTAGAATAACCCGTTAAGAGTAGAATTGAATAAACTCATATTTCTCTCTAGTGTTTGGGAGAATTAGAAGGATAAAGTGGGCTATTCCCACTTTATCCCCCAACCAAACATAGCCTAAGAGTACTGCTATCATCCCAATCCGACAATCTTTTGATCTAAGAACTAAAAAGTCGGAAGCACTAACTCCTTTATACTTTCTAAAGTATAGTAACTCTACACTATATAATATATATATATATATATATTCAGGTTCGAATCGAATACATACAAAATTCATATCTGTCGAATTTTTGCTTTTTATACTCTTATTTGATATCTATAATTATATCTGTTTAACACCGAAGAAACCTATTTCGTTGGAATTCCGGTTTGAATTCAGATAAATTTTCAGATATCAGTACACGTTGACATCCTAATTCTCTCTCCTCCAAGGGCTATAAATATACTCCCCTCCCTCTCCATTTCCCACACCTCACCACTCTCTCTCTCTCTCTCAACACTCTCTTCTAAGTTCTCTACTAACAAAACCCAAACAACAACAACACTTCTAGTCATCGCCATTATCGGTCTCCCGATGCAGAAGCAGAGCGTGGTGGCACCGGAGATGATAGGGGGCGTGGTCGCGGCGGCAACACCGTCGCCGAAACCGAGCCGCGTCTTCTCCTACCCGCCGCCGCGCCAACCGACGAGAGAGGGCCGCGTGACACAGCTGGAGCTCGGCGGCGGCCGCGCCAATGCGTGGGTGGACTCCATGAGAGCCTCCTCCCCCACCCACACCAAGGCGGCCGCCGTCACAGCCGCCGTCGCGGCGGACGACGAGCACGCCGCTTGGTTGGTGGGTATCCTTCCACTTATCTATCAGCTTAAACTTTTGAGTTGAATTCAAATAACAACACTCTCAAATCAAAGAGCAGTACCAGAAATACTATATTAAAACATCATTCTCTAACGGATCAAATATTTATCTAAATTGAGTTACGGGCTTGTTGTTCTTCGTGGCTGTGAGCAGGTAAAACATCCTTCGGCTTTGGACAAGTTTGAGCAGATCATAAGGGCTTCTCAGGGGAAGCAGATAGTGATGTTCTTGGACTACGACGGCACGCTGTCGCCGATCGTCGATGACCCCGACGCCGCCTTCATGTCCGACACAGTAAGCTCCCTGTTTAGTTTTATATATATATATATATATATATATATATATATATATATATGTTACTATACTATTAATAGCACCAAGTAATTGGTGTTATTAGATTTTCGACCTTTAGATGAAGGGATGTGCGGTTAGGATAATAATGGTCTCTTAGGATTGAATGAGTGATTTTTTTAATAATATAATTTAACAGATGAAATTGATTAAAGAGATAAATCTAACTATGCTATTAGAAGTACCCCAGCTGGACTATATATATATATATATATATATTAGTTATTTTAGTGCTTTTTTTTGTTGTTTTTTTCGTAGTTAACGTTGCTTAATTTCCTTTGTGAATGATTGAGCAGATGAGGGCCGCAGTAAAGAAGGTGGCCAAGTGCTTCCCAACCGCTATCGTGAGTGGGAGGTGTAGGGACAAGGTACATTGATTAATTCTTGTTAATTACCATAAACTCATTATGATCTTTATGGTGCTTTGGCTTTTAAATATTTTGTTTTTTTTTTTTCTAATTGGTCCATGTTGCGTATAAATATTAAAAACATCGTTATCTAATAATAGTTGAAGTTTTTTTAAAACAACGATTGTTCACATTATTTAGTATGGTATTCAGAACAAAAACTACTGAGTTGAAGTTCCCACAGACTCTTTACTTTGGTTTATTTTCTCCAATTTAATAAATTCAGTTCCACGTCTTTTATCAATCAAAAAGTCTGAATATTAAAAAGCAATTCTGTGATAGGCTTAAATTTTTGGAAAAAAATAATTATTTTATATTATTTAACAGTCTCTTTGTGTGTGATATTAGGTGTTTAACTTTGTGAAGTTAGCTGAGCTTTACTATGCTGGTAGCCATGGAATGGACATCGAAGGGCCTGCCAAAGGCTCCAAACATGCAAAGAAAGTAAGTTGTTTTCTAAGAGCCTGTTTGGTCGCGCGCGTACATTCGATACAGTGCTCTTTAACTAAGACTATATGTACACTAAAAGAATTACTAAATAACAATCTTATAAACAACTTTTCCTTCCAGCAGAGCCAAAAGCTTTAAATTGAAGCCTCCCCTTTGCTTCGTGTAATATCAAAAGTTCAAATTTTTCTGTTCGCCAAGCGTTTTGTTAAAATAACTCTTACTAAAAGTAAAAGCAAAATTACTATCAAACGAGCCTCAATGATAAGTTAGACAGGTGTAGAGTTTCTACAAAAGTACTGCTCGAGTGATGGATAACTTTTTATTGCACTATAAGTAAAAATTTCGAGAGCCAGAGAAGTTACTCTATGAGATAGCGCAAATAAGCTCTAAGAAATGTCTCGACTTATCTTTCTCTTCTATTTGTGTGATTCAGGGCAAAAGAGTTCTCTTCCAACCAGCTAGTGAATTCCTTCCCATGATAAATGAGGTTGGTTTTTCATTTTTTATTGTTTTATTAATTTTTTTAATTTACTCTTCCTCATGCCTCTTTAACTACCCTACCTTTTGAATATTTTATTGCCTACCAATGTATTAATAATTATTAACACAATTAACTACATAGACCCAATAATAAAGTTGGGTTCTTATAATGCATCAAAATCTTTGTCAGGTGTACAAAGCATTGTTGGAAAAGGCCAAATCAGTACATGGGGCCAAGGTGGAGAACAACAAGTTCTGTGTATCTGTCCACTTTAGATGTGTAGATGAAAAGGTCCAAATCAATTTTAAATTCATGTACCCACTTTCTAATTTTAGCCATTAGTGGCAAAAAAGAAATCTACTTTTTGGAATTCTTTTTTTTTTTTTTTAAGCTATGCTTTCTAAATCAACTTTTTGCAGAGTTGGAAATTATTGGCTGAGCAAGTGAACACTGTGCTCAGGGAGTATCCACAGCTAACACCAACTCAAGGGAGGAAGGTACCAAGTTTTTTTTGCTCTAGTAAATATCAGACTAGTGTACTAAAAAATAATAGGTAAACATGTGGAGAAATTATCTGAACTATGAACCATCGGCTATCCAAATTTTTAATATTTTAATTTTACTATCTAATCTTTATTTATTTGATTTAAATCAGTGAATAACACTTTGATTTTAAAATTTAAGCTAATTACTTTAATGAATTTATAGTTGCGAGAATTGCATGAAGTATACTAACTAAACCTGTAAAGATAAATAATGCATTCAAATTTTAAAAGTAGGTAAACTATCTGTAAATTTAGTCAATATCTAGGCTTAAATATTTTGGGCTGATAGTTTGAGCCCAACAAATTATTAGTACTAGTGAGTTGGTCGTTGTTATAGTGGATATTATGTTTTTTTGGGTGTAAACTATATTATATGTATGCATGATCATATGACATGGGTTTCATGGCTACTTGATCCTTAGGTACTAGAGATTCGTCCCACTATTAAATGGGACAAGGGAAAGGCCTTGGAGTTCCTATTGGAGTCTCTTGGTAAGATCATAACCAACTACTTTTACCTAAAACACACATTAGATCACATCCTTTTCTCTTAGTTTGTGGACAATATTATAAGCAAAACCATCAATTTTGTCGATCGTTAGCCCTTAAATCATGCCATCTTTTCTAAAACTCTTGTTTCATATTTATTAGGGTTTGCCGACTGTGTCGACGTTTTGCCAATTTATATTGGGGATGATCGCACCGACGAGGACGCTTTCAAGGTATGTATATATATATATATATATATATATATATATATATCTTTGGTTCATTTGCATTATTTTTTCTATACTTGAGAGGTAGAAGTTAAACATTTAGTAAACAAGATGTCTGAAGTTAAATATGCTTTGCCTAGAGAGCACTACTCAAACTGCGGTTCTAAGGAAGTTCTAGCTAGGTAAAAAACGTAAACTTTTTAGCGCAACAATAACATATTTTACGTCGATATTAATTATTAGGTATTACGCGAAAGAGGACAAGGCATTGGCATTCTTGTTTCAAAGTGCCCTAAAGAGACAAATGCTTCATATTCTCTACAAGAACCTGCTGAGGCAAGTAACAGCACCATTGATCTCCCTTTATTTACATTCAAATCCTTTGTGATGTTATATAAGAACCACCTCATATTGTGGACCACTTTGATTGCAACTCATCACTAATTTCTCACATACATTAATCTCTCTATTTACTCTCAAGTTGCTCTTTTTTTATTTTTGTGGCAAATTTATATATTCTCAAGTTGATGGTTTGGTTTGTTAATTGTTTCTATAGGTCATGGAGTTGTTACTCAGCCTGGTGAAGTGGAAGCACCAAATGTTAAAGGCTCACTCAAGGGTGTAATTACAATAGGATATGTATAACATGTCCCCATCACTCTCATTTATGTTTTTGTGGTGGTTTTAAATGGACTTAGGAGTTATGTATTGTCATTTTTGGGGTTGAGGGGAAACCCCAAATAGTTAAGAGTCTTTTGTAATGCTACTTAAGTTTATTTTTCTCTCTATTTTTAAGCTTTTTCTTGGGCTAAAAAGCAAGCAGTGTTAGCTTTTTTGCCCTCACACATGAAGCTCAAGTTTTGTAACTAGCTCCATGGAAAATAGAATGAAAGAAATTAATAACAATTATTTTCTTTTTATGCATTAATGTGCCTCTCAAGTGTATTCAATTATTTATGGATATGTTGTTTCTCTTCATTAATTTCTAGTGCTTTTCAATTTAAAAACATGATAGTCATTGTAAAACAAAGATAGATAACAAGAAATATTATGATTTCCACGGTATAATTTCGAAGAATATCCACAAAATTTATTCAAATGTGGTGGGTCATTTGATGCTGTTCTCTTGTAATTATTCACATCTTTCTACTTTAAAATAAATCAACAAGCTTAAAGCAAGTGCAAGGGATCATTTGTATTAAATTATGTGTACTTATGGAACTTCATAAGTTTCCTTAGGTTGAATATGCCTCGAGTATTGCCTCTCTAATCAGTCCACATTACAAGAGAGCTAGATGAATGTGCACTAGCTTTAAAATTATCTCCTATTTGATCTGCTTTGGTTAGAAATTTAGTACCATTAAAAGATTATTAAAAGTTAAATAATTGCCAAAATGTATTAATTAACCTACTAGTAAACATTAGTACTTTTCAACTTCTAAGAGCAGTGGTCCCCATTGTCTTCTTTTTTTTAGTTTTTTAAAAGTTGGGTTACATCTTTCTTTGTAGAATCTTACAATTGTATGTATAATATATAGGGTTAATTGTATACAGGTCCCCGCAAACATGATAAATTACAGATATATTCCTGTAAAGTTCAACTTCCATTAGTTATCCCTGCAAAAGTCCTAATGTATTCAGATATGTCTCTACTGTTAGAATCTGTTAGAGAAATTTAGTTAACCACAGTTAAAATACTTAACCATGATTAATTAATAAGTTGAATTGACAATTTTGTCCCTCTCCATTTTCCTCATCCTCTCCATCTTCCTCATCGCCTCCGCCTTCTTCTTCTTCGTATCCTTCTTTTCCTCATCTTTTTCTCCTTCTTCTTCTTCTTTGTCGTCGTCGTCGATGATCCGATGGTCGTGCCCGTGTGGGCCGTCGTCACGAGCGCTTCCGACAGCATCGGCCGCACCTTCGCCTTCCGCCTCGCCACTGCGGGCCTCAGCCTCATCCTCGTCGGCCGCAACTCCGACAAGCTCCGCGACGTCGCCGCCGCCGTCTGCTCCCGCAGCACGAAAAGGAACATGGAGAGGAAGAGGAAGAGGAAGAGGGCAAGAGCAAAAATGTCATTTCATAACTCTACTGTTAAAAAATTAACAGTTCTCTAACGGATCCAAACCAGAGGGACATATCTGAATACATTAGGACTTTTGTAGGGATAACTAATGGAAGTTGAACTTTGCAGGGATATATCTGTAATTCACCATGTTTGCGGGGACCTGTATGCAATTAACCATATATATATATATATATATATATATATATATAGTTTCTAATTGACCACATGTAAGACTAGCTAATTAGTTTAATTCTTAATAATCGTAGTTTCCAATTGTTCATCACTTTGAAGATTAAATTAAGTAACCCATAAGAAACTCATCATCAAAGTATCAAAACCATTAATGGTGGAGATGTCTCTAATTCCAAGATATTAAACACATTATTAAGCAAAAAAAAGACCTTGATGAAAAGTCATACAGATTGCATGCACTTTTTATATACTTTATCTTTGCAAATTTATACTGATATGCAGAATTTTAATTGGATAAATTGTGTGATTTGCTGTTATGGTTAAAAGTTGGCAAGTAATACTACTGAAAAAGAAAAAGAAATAAAACAAAAAAGATAAAAAAAAAAGTCTACAAATTAACTAAAATATTTATCATAAAAAAATGTTTTACACTAAGGGACTGTTTGGATACACGTAGTTGCAAATGTACTATAGATGTAACTGCATGCAAATCAAAATCCGCTGTTTGATATTATGAATTTAAATTCAATTACTACAGTTAAAATTGCACGAGAATGTTCAAATGTAGCAGTTGAAACTGCACTAAAATTGGCTACAGTTCTAACTGCAGCAGTTAGAAAGAGTAACATTAAATAAAGATAAACTTACCTCTCTATTAATTTCAAACAAAAAAAAAAAATATATATATATATATATATATATATATATTTTTATATATAAGGTAATTTTACCATATCTCATATATAAAAAAATAAAATTTGTAAATGCACTTGAACAACAGCACATAATAAAATAAAGTATTTACAATTATTGTACTATACATCGAAACAAACAAAATTTATATAATTATAACTACTACATTTATAACTGTATACATCTGTAACTACACTGTATTAATAATTACATTCAAACAACTAGCTTCTAAAATTGCACAAATTTGTAGAGTATGCCTAATTTGAAAATGCGCTAACCAAGCGTACCTATTTCAATGCTTTATAAAACTGGAAGATCATACAAGTATTATATCTAGAGTTCAATTCCCGGCCATCAAAATCTCTTAACCACCTTTAAATTTTTTGAATTTTCTAAAAGCATGAAAATAAATTCGTTTTGATTTTTGCATTTTCGAATTAAGCCCAAGTCAGAACGTCCCCATGTTCAAATTCGCGTCTGCCGCCGTAGATCGCCGCCCGCACCACATCTGACCGACGCTGCCATTCCCGCCTTTCAAACCGCCGCCGCTGCGGTCCCCGCCCTTCAAACCGCTGCCGCTGCCCTTCTGACCCTCATCCTCGTGCGGCCGCCGCCTCTTCCTCTCCCTCTCCGCCACCGCCGGGGCAGCGCCATCCGCACGTGCGAAGCACATTACCCTCAAAAGCAGGGCCACGCCGTCGGCGTTCACATACCACCACCCGACACCACCGCGGCTACCGCCACCGCCGCCCACATTGTGTTCCGCACCACGCGCGGCTGCCGACGCCGAAGGTATTCGGCCCGTCTCGATGGCGGTCAGGAGCGCCGCAACAGCCGACATGGTCGGCAGCGCCGCCGCCGGACCACCGTCGTGGAGGAGGAGGTGTCTGGCGGGCTGGAGGGCGCCGGCGAGGAGGGAGCGGGCGAGGATCTTCACGGCGGCGGAGCTCCGCACGGCCCGCAGGACGAGCTCAGGCTCCGCCGTCGAGGATTTTGCGGCCACCGCCGCGGCGGCGGCGGCGACGACGGCAGGGTTCCGCCACGTGGCGGGCTGCTTCTCGATCTTGGTGTAGGCCCGGGCCCACGGATTGTCCAGTTCGTTTTTACCGTTACCACCCAGGCCGGAACCCGGAGGTACAAAATGGAATATTCCGTTAGTAACATATTAATATCGAAACTAATTGCGTAAAATATAGATGTTAAAGTTTGACAAATTAATTTGTTTCACTTATTAATAACTATCTCACAAAATTATGTAACAAAAAAAATTTATGTTAGTCCTTGAAACTTTAATATGATTACAATTTTTTTAAAAAAAATGTTACATAAAATTGAAGTAAAGTTTTAATTTATTTTGAATTATGAATTGTACCATCAAAACATTTAGAACTTAGGTGAATCTGAAATTTATTACTCACAATCAAAAAAAAAAAAATTTGAAGCTTAATATCATTTCGAAATTATGATAAATTAGATTATTTAGTGACGTACAACTCCCATAAATATTTATAAAAAAAAAAAAAAAAGTGCTTACCTTCCTCTACAGTGAGATCTCTATAAGCAGAGAAACTTGCAAAAATCTCCTCCAACATTTTTAGCTTCTCCTCAAATCCGTCACCCGTACCCGGAAACTCGAGCCCGTAAAAGAAGCCCGGGAGCCCGAAAACAAACATGCGGGCCTCGACCCGGCCCGCGATAGCGTCCTTCGCGAGCATCCACCGATGATCACCCACCATGCACGTGACCAGGGAAATGGGCCTCCCCTTGACCCGAACCATGTGGACCGAGAATTCGCCGGACCGGAAGGGTCGCACCGACTCGAACCGGTCGGCGCCGCACAAGAGGAAAAGCTTTGTGGCCTCGCCATCGCCGCCGCCCCTGCCGCTGCCGCCATCGCCGGTGATGTTCAGGAGCTCCGTGTTCGCGCCCATTCGGTACTCCGTAGTTCGGCCTACTTTCAGCTTATTGCTTGTTCCTGCTGCAGCTTCTTGAGATGCCATTTTTCATGTATGTAGGTTTCAATGTTTTGGATTTTGAACCTGCAAGTGTAAACACATACACAATAATATACACAATGGCAATGGTGTGTGTGTGTGTGTGTGTGTGAGAGAGAGAGAGAGAGAGTTTTTTCTCTGTTTACCAGAAACTAGCAGGGGCTTTTTCAGAACGCAGAGGGAGGAGGGGGAGGTTGGAAGGACTTAAATAGAAGCTGTAGATAGAAAGAGAAAGAGAGAGACAAAGAAATATAATGGAGGGATTATAGGTAACTATCACGATTAATCTCATTTCAAACCAGTAACTTAACAAAGTAGATACTAGACGAACCATACTGTGCACATATATTTGCTGAAAAGATAACGAAAAAAACAATAAATTAAATAAAAGTCTGATTATAGTGCTTCCGACTTTTTTAACCGTTGCATCAACTCTTTGGCCACTTCTGATTCTTAAACTAATATTAATCCACTAAGGATACAACTAAATCTTTGAGAGATTACTATCATCTATATCTTATAATTTTTTATCCAAAAGTCAAAAATCAAAAATACCGACTCTTTCATACTTTCAGAAGTATAGTACTCAACACATAAAATAATATATCAAAGAATTAATCGTAAAATGACTAATATGAAAGTCAAATTTGTTGGAACAGACGAGATTTAGGGATGCAAACGAGACGGATCCGGGGGCGGGAGGGTTTCCCCTCCTCTCGCTCCATTTCTTGTCGGGGCGGGATAAATTCGGGACGAATTATTTTTTATTTTATTTTTGGCTCTCACTTACCAATCCATTCGGGGCGAATCGGAGCGGGAGCGAATTTTTGACGGATCGGGACGGATCGAAGGAAGAAAAAGGTCTTTCGTCTCCCGCTCCATTTACTTGGCGGATCGGGACGGATTCAGGACGGGTTATATATATATATATATATTTTATTTTTACTTACTACTCCATTCGGGGCGAATCGGGGTAGGAGCTCCAGCAACCCGGATCCATTTGCATCCCTAACGAGGTTTAAGGGTGATTCTGATCTCATGCTATTTCAAAAGATCAATATTCATATAATATTTTAGTATTATTTAGAAAACAATTCAGCATCATTATCTCGTTCATTTTGTAATTAAATTTTAAATTTAAAATTTTAAATATTAACCATAAATTTTTTTTACCAAATTGCGCTGAATAGGATTATTATTATTATTATTAGTCATTATTCATCGCGGAAGGGCCCGAAATTCGTGGCGTGGCGTGGCGTGGCGTGGGAGTGGAGGCGTGTTCGGCATTCGGGTTGTCTCCTTTAACGGAGGACTGCCACACGGCCCGCACGCCCCTCTGACGCGCTCAGTAGCCGGAGGGCGTTTCGCCTGCACCATCGGCCAACAACCCCCCACCTCAAATTAATTTCTAGCTACGCCATGTCTTTTGTAATAAATATACATGGTGATGTTCTATTACGGTACCTGAACTTACATGAAGACTCTATTTAGATACATGAATATTTTATTCAGAATACATTTTTTTTTAATGCCAGACGAGGAATGCGCTCAAATCCTTATAATGTCGTACTATTGTTAACCCTTTTGCTGTTGATCGTGTAAATAAGTTCTCATATAACATAAATTATTATTGGATATTTTATTCCGGTGTCCGAGCTGTCGGATCTTGGCACTCACTATTAATTTTCAAAAGCTCGACTTGCTAGAAATATGCAACTAATTCACTTCACGCGTACAAACATAACGCAGACAGATTTCAATTGTGACTCGGTCCAACCAGCTTCATATCACTTTGAACATAATTTGGTACAACTCGACCTTCCATCATGTCGCACGTGACTCGCCAAATCTGACCTCCAGTCACAGTGCAGAATGCTGTTCCATTTAAGCGAACAAGAGTAAGACGGAGTGTTTGGTGTACGGACGGTTGGGGATTGCACCGGGTGCAGGGGATAAGTTTGTGGGAAGGGAGGCGGTTTTAAAACGGTTTGAGTTGGGCGGGCAACGCGGCGTCGTCGTGGCTCTCTACGTGGCAGCCGGGCGCGGGACCTGCCTGCTGCGCTGGCGCCGTTGCATGCAGCCCTTCCCTTAATTTCCCTCCACATCCCAAATTCTTTTTTTATATTTTTCTGGTAAAAACGTAACTATCGATCGCTGTGAATCGACCGCTCAACTTTTTAATATTTTAATTTTGAAATAATTACCTCCTCCGTTATTCAAAAATATCACTGTAGTTACCACCCGTGAAGTTAATTTGGATTAAACGTAAGTTAAATATCTACCAGAGTTTAAAAAAAATTAAAATACCTCTTTTGCCCTTAACTTAAGGGCAAATAAAAAAAATTGATGATGATAGATGGATATAATATATTTGAAAAGATCAAAATCAAAATACTTTTTTTGCCCATGACTTGAGGGCAAATAAAAAAAGTTGGTCATGATAGGAGGGTATATTTGAAAGGGCAAAATAGTAATTTTACAGAGATAACGACTATTACTAGCAGTTCACTAACAGAATTTAACTCTAGGGGTATATTAGAAATATGTTGGAATGTAAAAAAAGTATTTTTAATATTAGCCTCGTAAGAGGGATAAATCAGAGAGTCGAAAACTTTTCAGGAATATATAAGCAATTGCCCCCTTTAATTTTACTATCCGACTTTTCTCAATCTATTAAATTTGAGTCGGTCAACGATACATTAATTTTAAATTTTAAAATACATTGTATATTTATATAGATTTAGTTAGCATATTTTATGTAATTTTCGCAACTATAAATTCGTTAAAGTAAATGATTAGCTTAAATTTTAAAGTCAAAATGTCGTTGCTAATTTAAATCGAACAAATTAGAATGTTGGATAGTAAAATTAAAATTTTAAAATATTGGGTATTCGATTTAAAATGGTACATAGCTCGGATATGTTCTATATATTTTTTTCCTCTTCATAGAGAGTGTTTGGTTTTCGAAAAAAGTATTACACAAAATAATTTCTGGTCGAATCGTTTGGTTCGCAGTGAAAAAAAAATAGTTTTTATATTTTATAGACAAAGTGCTTTTATTTTTCAAATATTTTTAATTAAAAATGAAACTGTGGAAAGAGTTTTTATTTTTTATAAATTTTTTTGAAAACTAATTTTTTTTACTTTTTTCGAGAAACTAAACACCCATGACCCATGTACTCTGCAACTGCATAGAAACCGCTACGAAAAACAATTTGATAGTAAATGCCCTCAATAATATATTTAAAAATTAGGATTCGAACTCGGGACCTCAGGTACCAACCATCAAGTCTTTTACCACTTGCGCTAGGAACGATCGGTATATTTAGAATATATTTGGTACTCACAATTGAACTAGACAATATAAACAATATAACACAGAAGAATTAAATAGGATCGAGAGAAATGATAATCCAAGCGAGTGTTTGGTATTTTTGAAATAACACATAGGATTGCATTTATTTAATAAAAATTTAAATTTATATAAATTAAATATTTGTTTTGTACCGAAATATGAATTTGAATTCCAACCTTATATAATGCGAATGATTTTGTTATCTAGCAGCTTAATCTTTTAAAATAAGCTTGAATTCTTTAACAAAAAAATTATTTTTTAGAGTAGTACTATAATATAAGTTCTTGGGGTTCAATGAATATTTTTTTTCTGAACATGGTAGATGATATAAAAAAACATATGCATGTTTATATATAGGAATAATTGTCTATATACCCTTCAAAACTTCAAAAATATTTCATTTATCTCTACTTTTTTTTCTTCTTTCCAATATACCCCTAATAAGTTCTTTCGTTATTCAAAAATATTTCTACAGTTACCATCCGTTAAGTTAACTTGGGTTAAACGTGAGTTAAATATTTACTAGAGTTAAAAAAAATTCAAAATACATCTTTTCTTCTTAACTTAAGGGCAAATAAGAAATGCTGGTAATGGTAGAAAGGTATATTTGAAAAGACCAAAAATCAAAATACTTCTTGTGTCATTAACTTAAGGACAAATAAGAAAAGTCGCTGATGGTAGAAGGGTATATTTGAAAAGACAAAATAATAATTTCACATAAATAATAGCTATTACTAACAGTTCACTAACAGAATTTAACCCCATGGATATATTTGAAATAGGTTGGGCGTAAAAAAAGTATTTTTAATATTAGCCTTCTAATAAATCAGAAAGTCGGAAACTTTTCAAGAATATATAAATAATTGCCGCATTACTATATTTACATACAAATAGAAAAAAATATAAAAATGGATCTTATAATTGCGTGACCTCAAATTTCCTCCCACCTCGGAAACATTCCTCTCAACATCTGAATCAATGAAGATCTTTTATTACACCCTCCTCTTATTTAAATCTCCCAGGGAAAATATAAAAAATAAAAATAAAAAAAAAATTCAGTTCCGCCGCAGATTTATAGCTCTGGATAAGGATGGACCCAGAAAATTGTGGGCCTTTTCGGGTCGTTCTGTGTCGGATCGCAACGTAACTCTGAAGTTTCTTTTTTTTTTTAATTATTCGAGTTCGTCAGTACTATCCCAAAGAAAAAAGCTCGACCAAGCTCATAAGTTCATTAATTTTAAAATTAATGAACTATTTGAAGATAAAATTTTTAATTTTACCTTCATTACTTTTAGTTTAAAATTAATGAAAATTTTGAAGGTAAAAAATTAATTTTATTATCTCCCTTTCAGACCACTCTGCCAAATACGGCGTGCGGCCCCGCCAACGTGACCTCGACGTAGTTGCAGTACCAGCCGTGCCTGCCGTCGCCGCCGTGCTGGATGAACCTAACATCCGACGGTTCCGGTCCGCACCATGGCTAGTACTGCAACTACATCGAGGTCACGTCAGCGGGGCAGCATGCCGGGTGCGCGCAGACACTGTTCACCGTCGAGCAGTGGCTCGCCACCGATGCCTCGCCGTACCGGCTCTACGCCGTCCGCGACCTGTGCCCTAACAACCCCCACCATCGGACTTGGTAGTGTAATATGAAAGAACAAAAAATTTATAGGGACGATCACCAATGTAAGACCTTTCTATCTGCTGCTTGTTATAAAACTGGTACAATTATGAAATTTGTGACTGTTCTTACAAAACTTTTGTTCAGAGTGATTTTGGTACATGCATTTTATGTAATAGAGATTTACTTTGTTATTATTTGAACTTTGATGGTTTGGTGAATGAAATAAAATGTCTTTGCTATGAGTTTTTGGCTTGAAGATATGCTTGTCATTTTTGAAGATATGGTTTGGTGATTTGTTTTTTCTTTTTTATTTTCTAGTCAATAGTCAAAATATAGACTTATAATTTCTATTCTAATTTTTTCATAAAGATTTATTATTACATAGGTTAATAAAGTACTATATTTTATAAAGTATTATTTTCTCAAAAAAATTGTAATAATTAAAGAAACTTGAATATAACTCTATTTAAGCCAAATATTAAAGATTGAAGAAGAGCCAGCTTAATATGATGGGTGGGAATCATTTTAAAAACAATAAAAGCTTATTTGAATACTAATTGAATAAAGAAATATGATTTAATTAAAAAATTAAATATTCAATAATTTGAATAATTTTAATCACTTTTAATTAATAGAATTAAAATAACTAATAGTTAATAGTTAATAGATTATGGAATAAAATAAATTTTTTTACTTAATTGATTCTAATATCTTAATTCTAAAAAATTAGAAGGAAAAATGACTATATATTTTAATTATATAGCGCACATTCATTATATCTAGTTATATTTTAAATATTTCTATTCTAGCAATAATAGATATTATCTAAGCAATATTTATGATTATCAAAGTACATACATTTTATCTAGACATATTTTAAAGGTTTTTATTGTGACAAATAAATATTATTTTTGACAAATATCAATTTCCCTATTTAAATTTATATATTTTTCGCTTTTTAATTAAATCAAATATCAGTAGTTGTATGTGTCATGTGTGGTAAGGTAATAAGAGCCGTTAGGAACTTGTTTGAAAAGCCAAGCAAAAGGGGGTCTCACTCTCACCCAACCAATGAGACCTGCCACGTCATCTCGCCATTGAGCATCCCTCCGTGTAAAGTAGTTGCATCGACCCGGTCCACCACGTCAGCCTTGAAAAAATAATATTCTAAGTCTAAAACAGAGTGAAAATCATAAATCGCAATTATTTAAACAACAAAATTGAAATAATTCGCATGTAAATCCTTGGTAAAAGATAAATAAATTGTACGGTTCACGGATGACGTGGTGAACGTGGTTCATGGAGAAACTGCATTCCCGGTCCCGTTTCCTCTGCGTGAAGCGAGGGAAACGACCAACCTCGAACCAATGAGCGCCAGTGCCAGCTAAGCACCGCGACCACCTATAAATATCCCCACATCACCCGCTTCATACAACAATAGCGTATACTCAGAGAGAGAGAGAGAGAGAGAGAGAGAGAGGAGAGGGGGGGAATGGAGGGGAGGAGCGTCCCCGTGCGGAGGCCCCACGCGTCCACCTCCGACCTCCTCGCGTGGCCGGAGAATCCGCCGCCGATCTCCGCCGCTCACGGCGGCGCCGCCGCAGCAGCCAAGGTGAGCCCCTAAACCCCTCCACCCTCCCCCTTCATCCTCTTCCGGCGATGGCTTAGGGTTTCGGGGATTCCTTTCTCGCAGCCGATGGGAGGGATCAGCCTGGTGATGTGCGGGGCCCCGATGAGCGAGGAAGAGGCGGAGAGCGTCAGCAAGAGGTAAGATCGATCCGTAGCTAGGGTTTTTTTGTTGCGTGGATTAGGAGAACTAGGGCTCCTTTGTGCTCCTTAGTGCTGTGATCTCCGATCCGATCGAAATAATGGCGATTTGGATGCTGTACCACTCTTTATTCTTCTTTAAAAGACAAATGTGCTTTAATTTGCTTCACTTTTTTGGCCACATGTTCGTATCTATAATGATCTGCTGATTTTACCTGATCTGGTGAACTTAATCTCGCAGTTTTTTAGTCCCTTTTCGATGTTGTCGGTGGATTCGAAGAGTTTAAAGTTGTAGAAAACTAGATAATTAGTTGACTACTCGTACTCCGGGTACACTGTTCTTTCTTTTTTCTTTTCTCCTTCGAATGTAATTTAATAAAGACGATTTTTAGTTGTTTATTAGATTTAACAAGCGTGATTGTAAAATATCTGTAAAATTAAGTTGGAGCAGTTTTATTGAAATAATATCGATGATGACCGTATGTTTGTTTGAAACTTCTAGGTTCACTTGTTCTGCTAATTAATTTACCTCTGTTGCTGCTCTAGTTCATGTTCCACGACAAACTAATAAAAATCCTCATTGTATGGATGCAAGCTAAAGGTCAAGATGAAGCATAACAATGTTTTAGCTTATTGGTCTTCGCTCTAGAGGTAGAAATAAGATACAGGACCAAATGGAATTATGGAACACAACTTCAATGTACTGATCCCTTTAAAGAGACAATAGATGTTCTTTTTCAGCGGATTTTTCAGTTATAACTTAATGTTTGTTATATGACATTCTATGACATTGTGATTTGGATGTGATTTGTGACATTGAGAGTTCTTTTCAAGTTATTAATAAATAACTACAGTTAGGTTCCTTCTCATCCTTTTCTCTTTACTCCGGTCCCTCTGTTCCACTTAGGATTCTCTGCTTCATGTGGTATTTTTGCTGTGGATATCTTCAGGCTGAGCATTTACCTCTATGTTCTCGCTCTTTTTCATAGAATATAGTTTGAAAACTTCAGAGATAATGTTCTTTTTTTTTTATCCTCAAAAGAGAAAAAAAAATTGATAACAGTTCTTTTGCTATAATATTTGGATTGGAGCATTTTAATATGGTAACTAGTGATTCTTTTGCTTTTACTTGTACTGTTGATGTATAGGCAGGGTTCGCTTAACTTATCAGATGCTCTAAAATATATCTAGCTAATTCAACAGCAAGTTTCGATTTTCTACCACACATCATTTACAACATTACCATGTCTCATTTAATCTTCTCTTGCCAACCATAAAATTCAGCTGTGCCACGAAACATTGCTCTGTCTCGAAGTTGAGGGAGATGACTGGCAGTGGTATCTTCGCTGCCAATGGCGAAAATGGTGAATCAGAGACGGATTCTTCTCTTCCCAATCCTGATAATAAGACAGCGTTGCGAATGTATCAGGTATCATTTCTTGATTAAATGGAGTTTTGTTCTCTGACTTCCACCCAACGTGCTGTGCTATTGACATACGATTTTCTACTCTTCTCTTTGCTTTGAATATGTGCAGCTTAAACAAACCCTATTTTCATATGCCTCATGCAAAATCACCTATTCATGTATCTTCCCTTGTAAAAATCTGAATTCTCATGTATAACCCCTCAAAAGAGCATTTTGTTGGAAAATACTCTCATCCTAAGTTGGGGCATCATGCAATTCACAGGGTTTATATTGATTTTGTATTGGAAACAATTTTTAAAGAGGTAATTTTTTAATAATATTTGGATATAGATGTGGAAATCAAGTTTTTGAAGGAATATATAAAAAATTCAGATTTTATAGGGGTATACATTTGCTTCTACCTTCCATATTTATTCAAAGTTAATACTTTATGAACACTTTGTGCCTCCTATCTATTAAGGAGGAGATAGTCCATTATGCAACTTAGTCAAACTATTGAATATTAGCTAAGTGCCTGTTGCTTCTGCTATGGCTATTTTGACATTTTGTCATCTGCATTTCTTTAGTGTGCCATAATTGCTTAAATGAAATATGCTATACAATAAGTTGGGATGAACCAATCCTCTCTTCTCGTCTTCCAGCAAGTGCTAAGTGCAATCAGCCAGATCTCATTTGGTTCCGAAGAGCGTGTTTCCCCAAAGAAGCCAACCACACTAACTGAGGTAGCGAAGCAGCGAGAGCTAAGCGGGACTCAGGAGAGAGAAACCGAATCCGAAATCAAGAAGCAGATTTCAGAAGCAAAAAGCAAGGAACTTTACGGGCACGACATCTTCGGTCCTCCTCCTGAGATTCCTATAAGACCATTAGCACCACGGAATCTGGACTTAAGAGGCCACTTGGATTTTGCGCTTCACCAGCCTAAGAACATATATACTTCCGCCGAAGTATCAAATGTAAGTGAGATAGTGATTATGTTGGCCTTCATTGCATTAATCTTAACTTGAGCGTTTTTGCAAAATATTTTCATTCTCTGAAATTAGTAATATCACAGCATTTGTGCAACTTTAGCTTGCTTTTCAACCCTTTGAGATTAAATAAGTTCCTCGCTGCACAGCCATGCTGCAATTTTAAAATAAAACACTACAGAGGCATGAATCTTCTCATTTTGTTGGTTGTGATAATCGACTTCTGCAGCCAGCTGGAGATCTGAGCGGCATCATCTCTGACGAAGAGACCGCAATAAAGACCGCCAAGATATTTCATACACAAAAGTTTCAAGATCTAACCGGCAACAATATTTTCAGAGGAGACGTGTCATGTGCGGACGCACATATGCCAGGCGCTGCATGGGTTAGCCTAACTTAGATTAGTAAACTTAGATTAGTTAGTTGTTTTGGAAATTAGTTAGTTGTTTTGGAAATTAGTTAGTTGTTTTGGAAATTCCTAGAATCAAGGAGAGCCTTCTCCATTTAGGTAGGTTGTTTTGGAAATCCCTAGAATCAAGGAGAACCTTCTCCATTTAGGTTGGGCCATTGGCCATATATACTTGTAATCGCTGAACAATGAATTAAGCAAGAATTATATCTCTAATCTATCTCTCTTTCTGTTAAGCCTCCGGTCGAGGGGAATAACCTCACCGAAGAAGACGGCCGACGGCTACGAGCTACGTAGCCGCGGACCGGCCAGTCGAGGGTTCGACGCCCTTGACAACCTGGTATCAGAGCCACGTCGATCCTCTACCACCCGCTCCACCCATTCTTCCACATCCGCCGCCCACCAGCCTAGCCCTCCACCATCACCGCAGTCCTCCACCACTGCCGCTCCGCAGCCACCAGCCATGAGCAATCCCACCATCGCCGATGTGATGGAGATGTTGAAATCCCTCACCACGGAGATGACATCCATGAAGGCCGACATGACGGCTATGAAGGAGAAGTCGGCCTCGTCGTCGGACAGCGGCGCCGGCGGCCGCTCGGAGGGGCCGCGCGATCTTGATCGCCCCCCAAAATTCCACAAACTGGATTTTCCCCGCTACGACGGCAAGACCGATCCGATGCTCTTCATCAACAAGTGCGCATCCTATTTTCGCCAACAGCGCACCATGGCGGAGGAGCGCGTGTGGATGGCCTCGTTCAATTTGGAGGACGTCGCGCAACTCTGGTACATCCAACTCCAGGAGGACGAGGGCACGCCATCGTGGGGGCGATTCACGGAGCTCCTGACCTTGCGGTTTGGGCCTCCCCTCCGCTCGGCTCCGCTGTTCGAGCTCGCCGAGTGCCGGCGTACAGGGACCGTGGAGGAGTACTCCGATCGCTTCCAGGCCCTCCTGCCTCGCGCGGGCCGCCTTGATGAGGCTCAGCGCGTCCAGCTCTTCACCGGCGGACTCCTGCCGCCGCTCAGCCACGCCGTCCGCATCCACAACCCGGAGACACTCGCAGCCGCCATGAGCCTGGCGCGACAAGTGGAGTTGATGGCGATCGACCGCCCGGTGCAGCCTCCCCCTCGGGCGCCCCCGCGCGGCCTCCTCCTTTCCGCCCCCCCCCCCGCCCCGGCCAGCGCTTCCGGTGCCACAGCAGCCGCTGGCGCTCCCTGCTCCTCCGGTGGCCGCCCAGCAGGGTCGCGACGAGGGCAACCAGAGGCACCTCACCCCGGACGAGATGGCGGAACGGCGCCGTCTGGGCCTCTGTTTTAATTGCAATGAAAAATATACCCGTGGCCATAACAGATTTTGCCGGCGCATCTTCTTCCTTGAAGGCGTGGAGATCGGGGACGCCATGGACGCCGCGGGCGACGCGGAGCACGACGCCGAGGCGCCCTGTTTTTCCCTGCAGGCCGTGGCTGGGGTTCCCATGGCGGGCACCATGCAGATCGCCGTGGCACTCGGCTCCGCGTCCCTCGTCGCCCTCCTCGACTCCGGCAGCACGCACAGCTTCATCTCGGCGGAGGCGGCGCGGCGCTCCGGTCTGCCCCTCCGCAAATGCCCCCGCCTCACAGCCTTGCTCGCCAATGGCGAGCGGGTCACCTGCACCGGCGTCATCCGCGACGCGCCCCTGCTCATCGACGGCGATTCGTTCCCGGCCGACCTCTACGTCATGCCACTGGCCGGGTACGACGTCGTCCTCGGCACCCGGTGGCTCGGCGAGTTGGGGCTCATTGTTTGGGACCCCCCGGCCGCCGGCGCATGTCCTTCCAGCGCCGGGGGCGCTCCGTCTCCTGGACCGGCGTGGCCAGCCCCTCCGTGCCGGCCCTGGGCGCGCAACAACAGAGGTCGGTTCCCCTCCTTTCAGCTCGAGGACGAGCTGGCCTTCGAGGCGGGGAGAGATGTCATGTGCGGACGCACATATGCCAGGCGCTGCATGGGTTAGCCTAACTTAGATTAGTAAACTTAGATTAGTTAGTTGTTTTGGAAATTAGTTAGTTGTTTTGGAAATTAGTTAGTTGTTTTGGAAATTCCTAGAATCAAGGAGAGCCTTCTCCATTTAGGTAGGTTGTTTTGGAAATCCCTAGAATCAAGGAGAACCTTCTCCATTTAGGTTGGGCCATTGGCCATATATACTTGTAATCGCTGAACAATGAATTAAGCAAGAATTATATCTCTAATCTATCTCTCTTTCTGTTAAGCCTCCGGTCGAGGGGAATAACCTCACCGAAGAAGACGGCCGACGGCTACGAGCTACGTAGCCGCGGACCGGCCAGTCGAGGGTTCGACGCCCTTGACAAGACGCACCCCTCAGGTCCACGGAGAAAATGCAAAGCACGGCGAAGTTGAAAGAAATGAGCGGCAGCAATATCTTCGCCGACGGGAAGGCTGCCTCCCGAGATTATTTTGGTGGTGTCCGGAAACCCCCTGGCGGGGAGAGCAGCATCGCACTGGTTTAACTAATTTACGACATATGACAACAACATGCACAACTCGTACCTCGTTTTTCTTTCTTTAGTACACTGGGTGGGTATGTTTATACAGATTCGTTTGCAGACTTGTTATGTAACATGCTTGTTGTTGCTTACAAACGTCGACTGTCACGGAAAACGTGTTATTTGAATGATTTCTGATTAATTTTCTTTTGCATCTTATCTTCGGTGGTATTGATTCTGGACTTTGAGGAGAATATGAGATGTTGTGACAGTAATTTGTTAAATTTCACGGTTCGTTAATTAGAAGTACTTCTAGTTTCGCTTTTAACACCGTCTTGGAAAACAATTTTCATGGAACGTATACGACTAATTTATCTGACTAAATATACACGGGTCTTTGTAGGATGTATTGTTCAAATTTCAACAAATTTCTATGAAAATTAATAAAAAAGTAAATAACTCCAATTAGATTACATAGCTTGGTTCCCCAATCCCCATCAATGGATGTGAGATTATGTTGCAGAAAAAAAAAAAAAATTCAAAAGAAAATTCAAGTTCTAAAAGATCTCTATCGACTGAAAAATAAGATGAATCACCTCTGATAAAAAATTATTTAGTCCACGAATGGAGATGTTAATATTAAGCTAGTTTTATTATTAACGAATAAATTTAATGAACCTGGTCGTTAACTCATAGGAAAAGGATTGTTACGTGTATGATTATTTGTAAACTATTTACATGGAGTATCTTGGAGAATCTAGAATTCCCTTCGATAGTGCAGTTCCTCATTAGAAATACCCAAATTTTTAGGAGAGTCATCTAACTCGTTGGAGAAGTTGGTTTTGTTCTCAAAACAAACTTTTTAAAAGCAGAGTTTTCTAGGCATTAAGTTTTTGAAGGACATGCACGGAATTCAGATTTTATAGGGATGTGTCTATGTAAAGATAGAATTTTGTATGGTTTTATATGTATAAGTATATCCACACACAAAAAGAAAAAAAAAGAAGGAAAGAATCCAGAAAGTTTCTGATATTATTTTGTTCTTCTTTTCCAGAGTTATGTTCACAAGAAGTTATGTAAAGCCATCCTTATACATATGCCCTTCAAACCCACCCATATTCTAAAAGGATCCTATAAAAAATGCGATTCAAAGGGTGATGTATATTATCTGGAAGGTAAGAAGAGGCCATGTTGTTGTCCTGCAGTTCTATGTAATCTCTGAACAAAATTCACACTCCCCATTAGCAAAATTTGGAGCTCTTTCTCCTGTCATTATGCAACAAGAAGAGGAGCTTTATGAAAAAGCACTTCTTTTTTTTTTTTTTTTTTTTTTTTTTATTTTTTTTGAGAGAAAGGTAGCACGCTACCCGCTTCGTTTATTTTTTTTAGAAATAAACTTAGCTTGAAATGTGAATCAACTAGGATTCGAATTTGGGACCTCGGGTACCAACACCAAACCCTTTGCCACTTGCACTAGGGACGGTCGATAAAAAGAACTTCTGTTCTTTATTAGCTTCTGTACGTATGAATACAATATGCAATCTTGTGTAGTTTATTATTCTCTGCTTTAGTTTTAGGTATAGTATATCCGAGTTTCGGCATAAATAGCCAGAGAATTTAGGTGCAGGTGTTATCCAAAAGCTGTAACCTGACTAGTTTGCTTATCACTCTTTTCCGATTACTGTTGCTAGAACAATCGCTATATGCGATTCGGTATTACGTGCTAAAATAGCCGGTCCAAGGTTTTGAAATCAGAACGAGAATAAGCAAAACAACACAAAGAAGAGTGCCGATTACATACAGAGGGAAACAAAAAAACCCACATATTTAACGCATCACGAAACAGCGACTAAACACAACAACAGACATAGCAAATACAGTTTTGCTTATTTGCACACCATACACAACAAGCTTCACTCACCAGTCACCACCACTCCACTCAGGCACAACAACTTTATTCTGCATAATTCACCTCGGCAGTATAATAACAAAACTCAAGCATCCTCCTGCCCTAAGAGGGCGAGCAGCATCCTCTCGTAGTCTCCACGAGTGTCTTTCGCGATGGCGCGGTCCAAAGGCACGCTGTTTCTCTTGTAGTAGGCCTCGTTTATCACTTTCAGGTCCACCTCTGCCCGGGTAGCTATCACTCGAGTAAGGGCGTGTTCGTCCGTCCCCATCTTGTTGATCGCCAGCCTAGTGACCTTCTCAAAGTACTTTTCTGGGCAGCAGATGCATTTGATGGTGGCCCTCAGCGCAGCAAGGAACTCGTCCTTGGGATCAGATTTCAGATCCTGTGATAATCAGAGCACCACAGTTAGGAGATTGAAGTTAGCTTTGGTTGTGAGGATACGCTTGTAGAATATTGTGACATAAAAAACTGATCGAAAAGGCAAATCTCGAAATCCCTGCTTGCGTGCATGGTGGAGACGAGAGATATGCTGAACCAAGCATGCGGCACTGACAAGAGAGGCAGCAGAGGAGGTAACGGAAGGGGATTTAAACCATTAGGCGTCGGATAACAAATGATATCATAGGAGGCGGCTTAGAATCAGCTCTCACACCGCGATATCACAGGAAATAGTCTTAATAGATAATATATTCCACCCAATTTACTATTGCTTGCAGCGTTTTTTTTCTTCTCTAAAGCTTTTGGCACGAATTAATAAAATTAGTTTGCACCTACAAATATTCTTTTTCTTTCTTTGAAAGAATGCACTCGGCAAAGATAAAAGACAAATATGCACTGTAAGCAGGAGGAAAATAATGTGCCTTCACATGTTGATGAAGATTTCAAGGGAAATTATGAAGCATCTTTGTACAGGATATGCCACAACCAACCAATGACTTTGGATATACACAGTAACAATCTTTTGTAGGCTAATACTAGCTAATGAGACATCACCGCAGTAAAAGGCATCTCAATGACAAACAAACCAACAAAAGCTCAAACAACTAAAATAACAGAGCATGGACATAAATAAACAAAGAAAAACATCACATAATCCGTTTGCCTTGAAAATATAACAGAACAGCATCTTAGATTTGCAAGAAAGAAGTAGAAAATTAGAGTACAGTGGTTCATATACCTTGTTAACTGGATTGCCGAATTCATTGTTATAGTGATTCAGTGTTGCCATTAGCTGAGCTTTGCTCCTGGTAGTGAGGATCCTAATGACATCCTCATCGTTGTGAGCCTTCTCAGAGATCTTTTCGTGCAGCATCTTGGCCTCTGATTTCGCCAATGTTGCGTTCACCTCTGGTCCCTCATAGCGGTACGAGCTTACAAGTGGCACCAAAAGCTGCAAGAAAGAATGTCATTCAGTGATAGTTATCAAAGGAGTCTTGTGTTCTTCCATCAAATATTACGGAACTATTTAACTATTTTACATATGGGATACAAGAGAGTATGACTGAAATTACAATTACCGATCTTCCATTTCGAATTATCTCAAACTTTTTCACAGGAAATTGAAGAACAAGGCAGAATGGAACCAAACAGTGTGTAAAAATACGAAGATGATAATGCACAGGGATCCCCCCTCAACTACAGGCCATCTTGAAGTAGAGCCCTTAACTATTTGTGTTTTGATATACACTCTTTTTACCTTTTTATTCTTTCAATTTGAGTTATTTTTCTAAACTGAAACCCCAGTTTTATTGCAATTAATCATGATATGTTAAATTCAATTGTTCAAAACACGTTTTCAACCAATGGAACTGCTGCTTTCATTAACGGTTAACTTTTGATAGCTAACAAAGCCACTAATTTCAACAAATCCCCAACTAAAATTTAGAAAACAACTAAAATTAAAAACAAAACTCAAAAGTTTAAAGGGATTCAATGAAAAAGATAACAAGTTTTGGAGTCCATACACTTTCACCAATAACAAATACCTAAATCAACTACAGATGTTTCTGTCAAAATGTAGTGATTTAACACCATTTAAACAAGTTTACACACGAACACACAAACACACGCATGATAGGATCCACAATGACTAGTAATCAAGTTCATAAGTAGTTTTCCCTGGATCTGAGTCCCCCCAGATAAGACCAAATAACAAACACCATTACTACAAAACGAAAACAACAACTTAAACTTTCAAAAAAAGAATAATCGCCGATCAAAATCAAATTTTGACAACAATGATTGAAAGAATGGATCTCAAACCCCCCAGATATACCAAAAGAACAAACACGATGACCACAAAATGAAACCAATGGCTTAAACTTTCGAAGGAGCAGAAAGCGACCAAAATCAAAATTTCACAACGATTAAGAAAAGAATCATCATAAAAACGTAAATCTCAATTAAAAACTTGGAAACATCAGGGAAAAAAAGAAAAAAAAATGTTAAAAAAAGAGCAACTCTTCGATCGCCTCTTCCGTTACCTTACGAAAGTCCCCGGTTGTGTGCGCTGCTACATCCTCCTCGAGCGATCGCTTGTACCGCGCATGGTACGCTTGCCGCGCAGCGAAGAGCTCCCTGGACGACCTCGCGCACGCGATCTCGATCAAAACGCGGTTTCCCGGATGCCACTTCCTTATCGCCTCGTTCGCGAGCCATGCGTCCCTCTCCGGCGGATCCAGCGTCCACAGCAGCACCAACCTCTGCGCCCTCCCACAAAGCACAAAACACTAAGATCTCAAAAGAGACGACCCCCAAAGGATCGGAAGAGGAAAAACTAGGGTTCAGAGAAGAGGGAGCACCTCGAAGTCTCCGGTGGTCTCTTTGTCGAGGGATTTGAGGACATCCTCGCCGTAGGTCCCAGCGTAGGCCTCGCGGATCGCGCGGCGCTGGGCGGCGTTGCGGTGGGCGAGGATCGAGATGATCAGCTTCTCGTTCGTGCCCCAACCTGCGCGATCAAGCGATCCGATCGAAACCGATCGAGAGAGAGAGAGAGAGAGAGAGAGACATCGAGATCAAAAACCCTAAAACACCATTCCGAGAAGAGATCGAAGCAATGCAGGGGGAGAGAGATGGCTACGTCACCTTGAAACGCCTTCCGCAGCTGCTCACAATCGTCGGCGGGGGAGGGGATCGCCTCGGGAACCGTGAGAGTCGCCATTGATGAGCTCGGAGAGAGAGAGAGAGAGAGAGAGAGAGAGGAGGAGGAAGAAGACGATGGCGGGGTTTTTATAGTGGCCTCTGGAAGAGTGTAGGGGTTTAATAAGTGTCCGAGTAATGCTGACACGTGGCATGATTTGTTCTCGGTATTTAAATGCAACATTAAGGGCATGTTTGGTTCGCGATTGGAATTGGAATGGAAAATGAAATTGAATTGATTTGCAATAGGAAATGGAATGACGAATCATCCAAAGACGTTTGGTTCATTATTGGAATAGGTAATGGAATGAAAATCTAGAATTTTGAATAGAGTGTTTTGATTAAGAGAGAGAAAAGTGATGATGGGAGAGGAGGGGAGTTGTTGGTAAAAAAAACTTTTGAGTAATTTATTTTGGAATGGGCCAATCCTGTATTCAAGGCCGGATTGGGCCATATATGGATTTAGTCATTCCCATTCCATAGTAGAATGGGAGTCCGAATCCGATTCCTTTAAAACAAATAACAACTATTGGAATCAATGAATCCCATTCCGATTCCATGGTCTAAAATAGGTGAACCAAACATGCCCGTTAACTAATTAATTTGGATTATTATTATATTATTCGTGAGTTTAGTTTTTAATCCAGTGTTTTTATTTTTTCCGCGCGATCAGTTCTCTACACTTGTCGTACTAACAACCGTACATTAGTACGTGTACGGCAAGGGAGAATTCTAGCCGTTAGATCAACAATGATTGGCTTTGATCGGACGGTGTAGCATATAGTGCATATCAAATTATAGTTTTAATTGTTTTTAAAATGTCAAATCATCATATATATTTTAAAAATAATAGTAATAATAGTAATATGCTAATAGTAATAATAGTAATATATGCTAATAGCTACTATCCTATTTCAAGCGTATTTCCTAATTTAAATTTAATAAAAAAATATGTGCGAAAAAAATAATATAATTTAAAATGAAAATAAAAAATATTTGTATCTTTATTTATAATATTTTATCGTTTTTGCAATGTGGCGCTGCTTCGAGATGGTCACGACGTGGAGAGGTGGAGAGGTAGTAGGTATCCATACGATTTTTTTAAAAAATAAATAAATATTATAGGATAAAGTTATTTGAGTTATTTATTTATTTTTTGTCAGAATCTGTTTGGGAACTACTAAATTGTAGAGTATTAGTAGGAATGGTAAAATATAATTCAGAAAATAAAATAATCGAATTGAACCAAAAATTTCATTTGAATAATTCGAATCAAAATCAAATTTCTCTTTCAAATTAATATTTGAGTTGGGTGCGTATACTGTTGGCTTAAATGGGCCAGCATCCTGCCCTGTGGCGGAAGGTCATGTTGGGCCGAGTCATGTTCGAAATGGCATGAGGCTGGTGGGACCGAGTCACAATCGAGACCCGTGGACGCTATATCTGTACGCTTTAAGTAAATTGGTTGCGTATTTCTAACAGCTCGAGCTTTTGGGATTAATGGTTAGCGCCAACGATCCTACATATACTTCGGCCATATTAAATTAATTATCCATTTTCACCATTAGTTTGAATAGCAAAGCTACTTTACATTATGATTCAGTTTAGAAATATGTGTATCAAGTATCTCTAAGATTATACGAATACTTAGATTTTTGAATTCAAATTTTAGTTAACTTTATATTTTCTGTAAATTTTTTCGAATTTTGATTTAAGATCGAACCAAAATCGGGTATGCTCTTTCAAATCTCCTCCTATTGAAACATAACATACTATTCAATTTTAGTGCTCGTTTCGTACTAAGTTTCATCTAACGCTACAAGGCAAAACAAAAATTTGATAGAAAATATAAAGAATTATACTTTGTTATTTTTCGGTGCAACTATAAAAAATATTATAATCAGCTCATTGTACTATACATATAATATTACTACATGAATCACAATCTCTCTACAATTTCAAATAAAATTTTAATAATTAAATATGATATTTTATCGTGTGACTTTTATTCACGTTTGTGGCCGAAAAAATTACAAAAAATAGTTACACTAAATATTGTTATCAGAAAAATAATTTTAAATTATTAAAATTGGTAAACAAAAAACTTTTGGGCTCAGCCTATTAGGCTGATGGACCGGCCCAGCCCATTTACATCTTCTAACATAAAGGACTATAATGTAAATTGCAACTTTTTAAGGGCTAATGTATGATTAAAGAAGCCTTCGGGGACTAATTTGCAACATTTCCAGAATCTACGGAAGCGCATCTATATTCATTCGCGATAAGCCCTTGGCTCTTCGCATTCGAGAGGCTTCTCCTCCTCTCTCCTCTTCTCCGAAACCCTAACCCTAGAAACCACCCCCCCTCTCTCTCTCCTCCGCCATGTCGCACTTCGGAAGGTCGGGGCCCCCCGATATCAAGGACACCTATTCCCTCCTCGTCCTCAACATCAGCTTCCGTAAGAGCTCTCTCTCTCTCTCTCTCTCTCTCTCTCTCTGTCTCTCTCTCTCTCTCTCGTCGATTCGCATATGACCTCGTTACAAATCGGCTGCTTTTTTGTAGGTACCACGGCGGATGATCTATTCCCCCTCTTTGATCGGTACGGCAAGGTGGTGGACGTGTTCATCCCCAGAGATCGCAGGTGCCTACCTAAAGTTTCGAGATTTGGTGTTTTTGGGGGGGGGTTTCAGTTAGATCAGTTCTTGGGTTCGGATTTTTAGGGTTTGGATGTTTTTGCTACTTTTTGTTAATGTTTTAATTCGTTTCTTTAATATTTTTGATCTACAGGAGTGGGGAATCGCGTGGTTTTGCGTTCGTGAGGTATAAATATGCTGATGAGGCTCAGAAGGCAGTGGAAAGGCTTGATGGCAAGTTCTCTCCTTTGTTTTTGATGATATTTACAATTTGAATTTGATGTGAGCATTTTGTAATCTTTTATGTGCTGTGATGTTTGCTTCATCTCTTTGTAGGGCGCAATGTGGATGGTCGCAACATTATGGTGCAGTTTGCGAAATATGGCCCAAATGCTGAACGGATGTAAGTTAGGAGTTTTTTGATTGAATTCTACTATAATTGAACGAATAGAATTGCTCACGCATTTTTTTTCTTATGGATGAACTTTTTCTGTACTAGATTGTCATTTTTAGGTATTTTAGGAATTTTTTATTGAATTTTCTGAAATGGAATGTATTTTTTTAAGGTAGTAATTTTTAAAAAAAGAAACTTGTTGGTATATGGATTGTGTCCGCCTAGTTTTGGATTAAATTTGTAGTGAATTGTTCCTCTTTCGGTTAAATGAGAAGCGATTTTCCTTCTATCAGCTTAGTTCTGTCTTACTATGATTTTTAATTTGTAATTTGGTTATAGTTGATTCAGTACATTAGTTCCTATTTTGTTAATTTTGACTTTTGAGTTACTTTGTATTCACTCTATATCTTTTGAATGACATTGCCAACTCATACTCTTCAGACAAGGATACTTATCCAAGTATCGATCTGTTACATTGCAAGTCAGTCGATCTGCATTGCTGATGCAATCTACCTGGTTTCAAAGTTTTTTTAATTCTTGTGTAATTCAGACGAAGTGCTTCTCAGAAATGGAAGGAAAGGATTAAGTGAGCCAAAGGACATTTCTCAAGATCAGTTGTTTCAGACCCGAAAGTGAATAGCTTTCATTTGCATAATATGCTACTAGTTTGACATGAGCTGGCTGCCTGTTTTTCTTTTGAACAGTTGCTTAAAGATTGTTTACTGATGTTAGTATTTCTTCTAACAATTATGGTAACCATTCCTATACACTTATAAACTTTTGAATGTATTTTTTTCCCCCATAAATTAGTTTTCATACAAATGTTTTAAGTGAGATAAAGATCTCTTGTCTGCTAAATGGCAACTAAATTAGTTTTCATACAAATGTTTTAAGAGAGATAAAGATCTCTTGTCTGCTAAATGGCAACTAAATTAGTTTTCATACAAAAGTTTTAAGTGAGATAAAGATCTCTTGTCTGCTAAATGGCAACTAGAGAGAGCCATCCATTTATCTCTTATCAATATTTTCTTAAAACCTTCTTTTCTGGTTGAAATTTTTCAAAAATGAGATAACTGTATTTTTGTCTTCAAGGTTACAATGCCGAATGCATTCCTAGGAATGATATATTCTCTCTTTTCTTTTGTCTGCAGCAGGTTAATATCTGAACAATTTTGCCTTGCCCTTGTGTTTGAATTGTGCTTTGTTTTTTTGTTGTCAGTTATGCCTATTGATGCTTTTCAGTTACATTATATCCTTATTTTTGCAGTCACAAAGGAAGAATTGTGGAAGCAGTCCCGAAGACAAGGGGCAGGTCAAGAAGCCGTAGCCCTAAGCGAGGGTGAGGGTCCTTATCTTTGTTCGTTCCTATTCATATTTAGTTGTCAGAGGAGCTGATGCCTTTTTCAGTTCATTTGTCATGAAACTCGGCTTTTTTGTCTTCTTTTCTTCTTTTAATACTAAACATCAAATTTTTTTTCATCAAAGTACCCACGTAATGCAATAGTCTTTATGATGACAGACTGCCAAGGAACAATAAGTATATTGTACTTCTGTACAGTATGAAATATTTTCTTTATAAGGCTTCGAATGTTAAATTGCTAGAGACTTTATGCTTTTTACCTTTTGTAGCAAATTGCATTCGGTGATGACTTGTGTTTATCTTGATTAGAAATAGAGATGATTATCGAGACAAAGACTATGGAAAACGAGGCCGCAGTAGAAGCAGGGGAAGATCTGAGCGTGACAGGCATCATGATCGTCGAAGCAAAAGCCGCAGTTTGAGCTCTGATTATGATAGAGGCCGTGGCAGAGGGAGGGCGGATGACGATCGACGGAGAAGCAGGAGTCGCTCGTATGATAGGTACCACCATGAGGACATCTGCTGTGCTTAATTACTTTTTCCACCCATTTTCTTATTCTACCATCTTGTACAGTGCCTCACCTGCTCGGCGTAGCTATAGTCCACGCAGGAGCCGCTCATATGACAGGTAATGTTAAGATATCCTTTTGCTCTTAATGCCTATATTACCTGGTTTTGGGAACTATGAGAAGCAATAGTAAAGGTGTCTGGCAAACGAAATTTCCAGTACGTCTACCGTTATGGGTAGCTGAAATGAATTTCCAGGCTTGAAAAGCATGAAGCTTCTGTTTTGGCTGCAGTGGAAAGCTGTTGGAGGGAATTTGGAATTTAATGAACTGGCTGTTAAAATAGTTACTCGAATGGCACTTTGGCAGACAACTGTACAGTACTTTGCGATACAATTTGCTCTTATGTTGCTTTGTAAAACTATTTTGCAGTGCCTCACCTGTTCGGCGTAGCGTTAGTCCTCGTAGGAGCACTTCACCTAAAAGGACACCTCCGCGTGAAGAGAGCCCTGAGAAAGCTATGAATGGGGAACGCTCGCCTCGTTCACGAAGTGCTTCTCCAAGAGGACGCCGTGCAGACTCTCGGAGTCCACGCATCTCTGATGAGGTAGATATTTCTGTGCTTTTATAATGTCACATTTTCCAGTTTTTGTTATAGCTAGTGGAAATTTGATTAGTATTTATCCTCATCTATTGCAGGACTGAGGAAATCTTCAACTTGAGCCATCCATCTTCCTATATCTGTAGTATTGTCGATGAGCGTAATGGAGTGTGGTCAGTCTGATAGCTTTGGACTGTTTTCCCAATGTCATAAGTTTGCACTTTCTTGGACTTACTGTTCTCTGGAGTATGCTTTTTCTTTTGTTGGTCCTTATTTAGGAGTCTCAATGTGTCATTGCCCCTTCTTTAGTCCATTTTGTTTGCACCTCTCTATGAACTTCTCTCCTTAGCAGTTTAGTAAAACTCTGAACTTATGGTTGAACATATTGTGCATTTTCTAGCTATCTGTTCGTGAGATCGGTGTTGCACCTAGCTGGTGAGATGATTTCATATGGACTTGTCCATGCTGATGACCGTGTAGCTGATTCTCTTTAACTCGTGCTGATGCTTGCGTTGGTGGTGTGGTGATGATTTGAGGAGGATGATGATGGTGGTGATGTTGATGATGATGATGATGATGATATAGTTTAATCAAGTTTTTAGTCCGTGATGATGTTGAAATCTGCGTAAGGACAGATGCTGTTTCAGCCCTTTAGGCAAGATCCTCTAAATGATGGTTAGCTTACTCCACTGTTCTAATGCTTGGTAAGCAATGTGCCCAATTCTCGTGGCAAATCCTGTCCATTTAGATTGTGTACTCTTGTCATATTTACATCTTTTGCCTTTGTTATTTGTTGGCCTGAAAGGAGTAGTGCTAGCCATCGTGAGCGTCATGCACTCCCCACTTGCTGTCGCACCATCATCACCCCATCTTTTGCCATATGATGCTGTTATTGTAGCTGTTTTTGTGAATGACATTGTTGGGGCGTGCAATAACGAGCTTTGACTACATGCTCTAAGAATTTCCAGGTGGTTGGGACAAGCTAAGTACTTGGTTACACATACCTAGATACATTATCATATTTGTTGCATAATGACCTTTTCTTTTTCCTTTTGTTGATCCTATTGTGCCATGGTATGTAGCGATTGGCTCGTGACTGTAGCTGTGAAGCTTCAGTGATGGAAGTTCTTGTAGATACTACCTGTTGGGTCGTGGGAGAAAAGTACGTCCTGTTGGCTCGTGATTGTAGCTGCAGCTAGCAGTGATTACGTGTTGATTGTGAGACTGTTGCTGTGCTTGTAGCTGCAGATGCCTACATGATTATAATCTGGTTCTTGTTGCTTAGTCTGGTATTACATTTCATCTCCTGTGGATTTTGACCATTGTAGCATTATTAGTTAAGGTATATATTGGGGATATTTAGCTGATCCTTGAATGATTTCGGCAGATAACTATGATATGCTCTTAGGAGACCCTTTTTGTTGACAACTTGCATTTTAGACTAGTTTATATTTCGCCTGAGGTTTGTGGCTTTATATAAAGTACTTAAAAATTGATGCAAATTCGATCATGAAGTATATTTAATCATTGATTTCTCATTCTTAGCTTCTGTATCCTCTGTATGTCGTACTTAAGTCATTTAAAATATTGTTGCTTGTGGGATGAGTGAGGAATACAATGATTTTGCTAGTTGCAATATTACACTGCTACTTTTGTGTTGGATGTGGTTTGGATCTGATGCTTTCATGTATCGTCTGGTTGGATGTTGGTTATATATACATATGTAGGTAGGCATGTTTTTGTGTTGTGTTGTGCCCATTTTGTGGGGAATCCTTAACTGGATATTATCTTGGTTTTAAAGACGATTTTTTAGAATTTGGTATGGTTGGCCATATATGTTGAATTGTTTTGTGATAACATGTCTCTTCATAAAGATATTTTAATTGGTGTTTTCAGTGCTAAGAGTGTTTGATAGTTTATATTCTACTCTCATGCTGTATAGTTCCATCAGGAGAACGTGCACAAGACTTTGGCTTTTCTAGTTGGTGTAGAAATGGGTCGAAATATTGTTTTTGCTATTAATTCTTGCTGTGAGATGCCCTAACTGCTTTGTGAATATTAGACTTTATTTTATTTTTTAACATTTACTTCTGACTGTGTAGAACTTAAAATCATTGAGCGCCAAAGGTTTAAAAAAAAAAAAAAAAAAATACTGTTTGCTATTTGATCGAATGCGAAAGCTGCATCTCATCTGAAAAATGGGCTTACTATTATCTGCAGTCGATATTATTAAGTATTGGATATTTGATGGTTATGTTTCTGTTAGATTGAGAAGTGCAATATTTTACCTAGAGCATTGAATGATATTTGCTTCATCAGCCTCGACAGTTCTTTTATTCTTTGATTTTTAGGGTTTTTAAGTTTCATATATACATGTTGCTTTTTGAACATTGCTTCGAGAATCTCTGTTCATTAAACATGAAACTAATGTTCATGTTGGCGGGAGAATATATCTAAAAGCACATTGGTTGGGCGAAAGTAGGAATTTGAAGCTGGGATAATGTTGCATAACCACATTCATTTTTAGATGGGCAATTGGCATGCAGAATAAGAGAATCTAACGGATGTTAATATTCACTTTGAATCGTCGGCGCGCTTGTCATCGGCGACGAACCGAGCCCAGTACCAGTGACGCTCCCACACCGAGCCCATGGACTCGAGGGGCACCCCTTTGGTCTCGGGGAGGAAGGCGGCGACGAAGGCGGTCATGAGCGCGACCCAGGCGGCGAAGTATGCGAAGGTGGCGAACTTGAACCGGCAGAGCATGGCGAGGAAGAGCTGCGTCTGGACGAAGGTGCAGCCGAGGTTGACGGCCACGCTGATCGCCTGCCCCGCCGACCGGACCTCCACGGGGAAGATCTCCCCCGGGATGATCCAACTCAGCGGCCCCCACGACCACCCAAACCCGGCCGAGAATGCGCACATCAGCACCAGCACGGCTGCCGCGTACCCCTTCGGCATTGCGGCCTCGCCGTCGGCGCCGATTTTCGCCCCCATTATCCACGCCACCGCCACCTTCTCTTGCATAAATTCGAGATCAATCAGACCATAGGGAAAGAGGATTAGAAATACAAGTGTGTGTGTGAGATTATACTCGCGAGATTATACTCCCCAAATAAAAAAAGTTGTTTCCCACTTTTTTTTGTTCCTGTGGCTGCTGTGCAGCGCTGCAGTACCTGGCAAACGATCATGTGGGCCCCACCAACTATAAACAGCTTCCTGCGGCCGAACCGGTCGACCGTGAACGCGGACACGAGGATCGAGGCCAAGTTCACGCATCCCAAAATAACGGCCCCGATCAACGCCCAGTCGCGCCCGAATCCGACTGTCCGGAACAGCACCGGCGCGAAGAACGCCACCACCGTCACCCCCGTCAGCTGCTGGAACAGCGGAATCGCCACCGCCATCGCCAGCTGCGGCCGGTACCGCCGCCCCAGCACCATCCTCGCGAACGCCCCCTCCTCGCTGCGGCGTGCTTCCTCGGCGGCGCGCGCGATGTCGCTGAGCTCGGCGTCGACGTCGGCAGAGGAACCGCGGAGGCGGAGGAGGGCCGCGCGGGCGGCGTCGACGGGCATGCCGCGGTGGAGGAGGCTGCTGGGGGTGTCGGGGATGAGGAGGGCGCCGAGGACGAAGACGCAGGCGGGGGCGGCCGCGAGGCCGAGGGAGAGGCGCCACCCCCAGCTGCGCAGGCGGGCTGCGCCGTAGTTGGTGATGTTGGCAGCGACGACGCCGACGCCGATGAAGAATTGGAAGCCCGTCGTGAAGGCGCCGCGCCACCGTGCCGGCGACACCTCCGCCAGGTACACCGGAGCGGCCTGGTCATATTACATTTTTTTTTATTTTTATATGAAAAATACTAATTTTATTCTGGAGTTCTATTATTAAATAGTTGTTGTGTGAGGAGCAATACTATTCATACACCTAAAAAGTAGGTGTATATCTTACATCCCACCAATCTAATGAATGAGAGTCACTCACTAATCACTTGATATAACTAATAAAAACACCCATTCATTAAATGAATAGATGTATGATGTACCTCTGATTGGAATCTACAAGTAGCATTTATCGCTGTAGAGGTCTTATATTTAAAAATGTTTAGAAATTAAGTTACTGAAGTAAAAATTCTCAGAGCTAAATTGCAATGTAGGTAGGGTTATATTTTTTTTGTACCTATGATTAGTTCTAACCAACTATTCAACGCATAGTAGAGGCTTGATTTTGCAGTTGGCCTAGCTACCTGAAAATACTAACCTGATTGGTGAATCCGACACCGAACCCGAGGAGAATCCGGCCGAGGATGAGCATCTCGACATTGGCAGCGGAGGCGTTGACGGCGGCGCCAGTGAAGAACAGGGCCCCGCCGAGCAGCATGATCGCCTGGCGGCCGACGGCCTTTGTGAGGCGACCGGCCACCAGCGATGCAGCCAGCCCAGCAACGTACAGCGACGATGTGAATGCCGTCAGCGCCTGACTGTCATACATGCAGTACTCGTTGTCCTGCTTGGCTTCTGCCATCTTTTTCAAAACGCTGGGAAAGAAGGATCTCAGAAATGATTCCATTGTCGTCACACCCCCTATAAAATCAGGTTTGTTGTTTATCGTATTGATGATTTTTCAGGTAACATGATATCAGATGTGGTTCTAATCAATCCTTTACACAATAGAAATGTTCAAGAGAGATGAAGAGATAGAATCACCTGAGATCCCGATGTCGTAGCCGAAAATGAGGCCGCCGGAGGCCGCCATGATGCAGGTGACAACAAGGGAGGCCGTTAGAGACCCGCCGTAATCGGTGGCGGGGTCTTCAGCGGCGAATCCGCCACCTGCCATATTTTTTGCACTGCTGCTCCAAAGAGCGAGCTTGTGGTTGCAGAGAGCACTAAGTATTCGTTGAATTTCCTGGCTCCTCTGCTGCGCATGTGGGAAGTGCTATCCAAATTTGTGTGACCATTGAAGGTGGTTTGTTTATTCAGAAAGAGCTCATTTGGGCTTGTGTTTGGTGTGAGGAATATGATGTTACATTAATTAAAGTGGCAAGAATTAATGAAGTCTTGAGGGAAAACGCATTCAAGTAAAAGTGATGGAATTTTCTTTTTTTCCCTTTTTAAAGTAAGGCCATAAGTTAACTCAAAGAGCAATGCCACCCATACGCCTATATATAGGATGTAAATATGATGCTTTATTTATCCAAAATCTCTTATTCTCTTATTGATCTCATCAACATTTTTCTTAATACTAAAAATTTATAAGAAATTTATAAAGCTTAGGATGAAAAGATGTAAAATTTACATCTATATATAGGATGCACTGGTCGCAATTTTCTTTTCTCGACTCAAAATGTACTCGAGTAAAGTTAACAAATCAGTTTTCATGTATAACATTTATGATTTCATACAAAGTCAAAAGTGCTATTTCGTTCAATGTTAAAAACCATGCAAAATAATTTTCAAAAATTATTATTTTAGCAGAGAAAAGAATGGTTGGTTGTGATGGCAAGCGTGTGGTACTACCATTCTAGCAAGTCAAAGATGGATATGGTATAGGAACGTATATATGGGGTTGGTAGAAACGGTTCGGTTAGGTGTATGAATTAATTCCATACGGGCATCTTCCAGTCTCCTCTTGCTCAACTACTTCAAAGGTGCAAGAATAGTGAATTTACTCTTTACATCATTTAATGCTTGCAATGAATATGTAGCATCCCCTTCATCCTTCCACAACAAGAAAGTTTTGGTGTTATATGCATAATAAGGCCACAATAGGCCTACGTACCGATGATGGCTGAAACATAGTAGTGATTGGTGTTATATACCCTTCATGTACACCTTCGGTAGAAGACTGCTTCACGATGCTTATCGACATGATTATATTTCTATAGATTTAAGCAGCAGAATCAAGATTACATACTGTAAGGAAATCAGAAGAAACTTTTACTGTAATCAAGATTAGATTACCTTCTAATCAAATGCGTAAGGATCGTCAGTGTAAGGGTTTAGAGAGCCCTCAGAGAACAAGTCGCCGAGATTCGCAGGATGCGGGTGGGGTCCTCCAACTACCTGTGGATGTTAAGCTACATTGTAAGGAAATAGACTATAGATGTAACACACCTATTATGCAGGAAATCATTAAACACTCGCTACATAAGGGAAAAAAGATACAAAGAGGCACTCCCAAGTGGAGCATAAGAGCTCCCAGGAGTCCTTGATCTGAAAACGGGTTCAATTTAATATAAAAAGCAGCACTGAGATAATTTACGCACAATTAGCATTATCTATGTTAAGCTTTAGTTTTTTTTTTTTTTTTTTCCATCAAGTGCTACGCAACTGAATCACTTGGGAACTTTCTTACCATTGTTGCTTAGAATGCAAGCTCATCTCCTCAGAAAACAAAAAAGCGAAAAGTACCGACTGCCATATCTTTTTTTTCCCTTTTTTTCTTTCATATTTATTTATTTATTTATTTATTTATTTATTTATTTATTTATTTGCTGTCAACGAGAATCATAGTTGTAGAAATTAAAAATTAAGTAGGACCATCCTGTAGGTGCCTTAAAATTCAGAGAACGTGAGGAAGAATAAAAAAGGCATTCCCAGTCACACATTTACTCTAAACATCCCAGTAAATATCTGCTGCAATGTAGTTAGTGACTTAGTGCCATACCTTTCTGATTTTCGTAACATCCTCGCTAGCATTAGGTGTCTTGGTATGTGTTGTCTTTTGAGTGCCCGGTTCCTAAACATGCAAAGTGAAATTGATGGCTTTAACGTATGCACTCAACTGTTGCAAAATATATATCCAGACAGCAGATATTTTATATACCTCAAACATTACAGTGCTTTTCGTCTTTCTGCGCTTTGTTATTGTTCTTCCATTGGCTGTCTCAATTTCGTATTCATGGCGTGTAACCTGTTACAGTGAAATATCCAAGAAAGAAATAATTGAAAATGGTTTAACTGACATGATCGGAGATATGTAAGCACCATCGGAAAGTTGGTTAACATCAAAGGCATATTTAAATGACAATTCAAATAAGACAACTCATTTATAACAGCAAAAGAATTTCTTGAGTAAGTATCAATGATGGACAGAAATGGGTCCACGGGAGAGCAATGAATGGTATAAAAGGATCAATCTGTCAAAAGGACTCACCTTCTTGCTGTGCTTTGGAATATTTCTTGCACTCCCCTTCTCTACTTTCTTCAGTATGTTTGCTATAGGTGTCCGCATGATTCCTGACAAATTTACATCCTAGAGGGCACCCAATAGAAATTAAAGTACGATCATTTTCAATCTCATAAATATAACAGCCTTCAACTTGTCGTAAAATATATTAAAAAAATTCTGTCAAAGAAGAGATCAGTGGTCGTACAACCTTCCTGCTTTCAGGGCTGATTACTGCAAGCTGGCGTTCTTTCCTACCGTATGAATCTCTCATCTTTATCGAGGAAACAGAGTATTCCTACAGAATGACAAAGTTACAAATAAGATACCATATAATAACAATATCACTTAAAACAGATTAGAAATACAAAGTCTGTGCAAGTACAGTAAAAAGCACAAGTGGAAATACTGAATAAAATTATTAACCTGAGCATATTTGACACCATGCTGTAAGAAAGTGCTATAAGGTGATGCTGAATGCAACTATTTCGGGCCCTTTTGGATGCTGGAGCAAGTTATCCAGTTATAATATGTACAGTACGGTGATTATTTGTGATAGCTACCACAGGTTTGATTTTTGTCCATTGCAAGGCCTTCATAATTATGAAATTCAAGGATAAGGCATTCCGCCGACAAGGTAATTTATCCTATTCCGAGAAAATGAACTGGAGGCCAAATATATGTTATGAAAAATGTAAACATATATTCACTATCAACTAATTGCTGTATGCCCCTTGAATAAACAAAATAAATGTGCTGAACAAGACGTTCATGCATCCAAACAGGCCTTTAATCAGGAGATAAAAGAGCAATGCACTTAACAGTAAAAGAAACAATCCATACAGAAGAATTTCGAGGAAAAAAACAAAAAAAACCATACAGAAGAGAATGTAGAGAAGCAGGTATGTGTAACTAATATCATAGCATAGCCACTAGGATAGAGCACCTTCTTATTCTTAGAGTTCACTTCTTGGTCAACTTGTTGATTCTCACCCATTACTTTCCACTGCAATTGAAGCAATGCTCTTTGCTTTTCCTCCTGAATCAGATTGCATTAAAATTTGGATTTAAAGAAGCAATGAATTTCATTGAACAAAGGCTTACAGAAAGCGAAGTACCTTTGACTTTTGAAGCTCCAACTCTTCCTGTAGTTTTCTACAGTCATCTTCACATTGCAGCTTCAAGGATTTTATTTGGATTTCATGCTCTTTTCTAAGTGATGATATTCTCTACGTTGACGAGGATTTATTACAGTTAAAAACTGGTCAAGATTCTCGAATAACGGAATAAAGAGTAAATCGTCAAGTACCTCCCTCAATTCATTTTCAGTCTGAAGCTGTAGCCGTTGCAGCTCTTCCGTGTGATGGGACCGAAGTCTTGATTCCTTCTCATCATGATCCTGCTGAATTCTACTAATCTGCAGAACTCACAAAAGAAAAGCCTGATGCTCTTCTTCAAAGATGGCAGTATCATCTGTATTGTGTAGTGTAGCATCTATATGTATATACATACGAAAAATCTAAGAAATACTATTTTCCAGCACTGAAGACTGACTATCTCTTGTGAAACTCGAGCATTAGCAAGCAGACAGCATTGAATGTGCAAGGATGTAACATGTTATGTGTAACATGTTTTGTGGTGAGAATGAAAATTATGAGAGTCATATGTCGCAGCAGGAAATATCAGAACAGTTGATTCTTATATCGCATTTTGTTTTGCTGTGAAGTAGGGTTTTACTTCTGTTAAAAAGACGGGGAACATTCTTCATAATAATTAGGAAGCAGATGTGCATTGTATCTCTGAGGAACAGCATGGTGTGTACAACATTTTCTGGAGGTCAGGAAGAACTTCATTATCAAATTCATACGTTGCAAACAGGAAATATCACAGAATAAGTGAACTCTTATACAATAGTTCCATTAGATTTGGAATAAGAATTTTTTCTGTGAGAAAGACAGATAATTCTCCATACTACTAATTAGCATTCTTGAATTGTTAATCCACTCAAGGAAGCCGCAAGAATTCCAAATAACTTTTTAAATCATCTTCAGGATACATACCATTGCACCATGTTCCTCCTTAACATGCATCAGGTACCGCTGCGCCTCCTCTTTATTTTCAGATATTTTTTCTTCACATTTTCTTTCCATTTCCTTGATGAGTTTCTCTGCCTGAAATTTTAGCAATTTGATACAGTAAAGAAAGATGTCAGCATCTTCAAAGTTTGCATCGTCTAAGACCAATACTAAAAAGAGAAAATACCTTTTCCTTTTCGGCACTAACAATATCCACCTTCTCAACCTCATATTTCTTCCGAATATCATTGATTGCCTGTCAAACTCACTCATTCATATTGTTATTGTCCTACAGTGCAAAAAAGCCAAAACCCACCAACGAAAAATCAATACCTGATCATTCCTCAGAGACAACTCCTTCAAATGCTTGGACAGCTCCAACTGTTTACCTTCGAGCATCATATCATACTGTTGTTTTGACTCAGCAAGTTTGCATTCAGCTGCCATCAGTGAAGCCTGAATCTGAACACAGATAGCTGTTATAGATACTCTCTAAATTGTTATTGCATCAATCAAAAGTATCACAATTAATAACCTGCGACTTTTGCTCCTCTAACTGCTTTTCTTTCTCTACAGAACTTATAATAAGCTGCTCCTTCTCATCCATATCTATACGAAGTTGGTTGACATTATTTTCTAGTGCATCAACCCGCTGGTCGCGCTTAGTTATCTCACTATGAAGAGATTCTATCTCCTGAGCTTTTTCTTGTAACACCAATTTCTCTTTGTTTAGAAGATCATGGTTCTCTGATTCTAACTTTGAAATTTTCTGTAATAACTCTTGCTGAAAGCATCAAAGACCAAGATTAGAGATTATAAAGATATAGCAGAAACCGTAGTTAAGAAAGGAGCAAGTTTGACGAACCATTTGACTATCAGTTAGCTTAGAATCTTCTGATAACTTTACAACTTTCTCTTGTAACTCTGAAGCCAACTCCTCTGCTTCATCTTTCTTTGAGACAATTTCCGCAGCTTCAGACTCCAATCTTCGAATCTTATCTTCAACTAAGCGGCATTCTTCTGCATGTTGTACCATAACAAATTCTTGAGCTTTCTGTAGCTCTGTTACTTTGGTGTGAAGCTCCTCAATTTCTATTTTGAGGGCATCATTTTCCGATGTGGAATGTATGTATACTTTCTGGAGATTTTCAAATTTGCCCTGAGCATACTTTAGTGCCAAGTTCTTCTCTTCTTGGATCAACTCATTGTAGGATTGAAAGGAAGAGATCAGCTTAGAAACATGACCTGAAACAATCAAATTCTCTTTATCTAGTTCAACTATTTTTGCCATTAGGCTGAGAAGCACATTTTCAAGCTCCTTATATGCCTTGCATGATATGTCAATTTTCTCTACAAATTCTTGATTGCTTCTCTGCAGATCATATTTTTCACTTTCCAAGTTTTCCAGAGTAGCTCTTAGCAAGAGGCATGTATCTTCTTTTAGCTTCAACTCATGTTCCATTTGCCGCAATTGGGAGTCAAGAGTCTGAAGGTGCACCTTATTTTCTTTGACGGTCCCTTCTAGATGCTTGATAGTAGAATCTGTGTGTAATATGTGAAAAAATATTATAGTTCATGCTTCTAAGACAAACAAGTCAGTTGATAAAAGTAGGAAGTTTATCTAGCCAAGAGATGAACTGTCACACTCCAAAAGTTTTAACCGCAAGTTTGTCAGTATTCAGTAAGATCGTAGAGGCCAAGTGTGATTTTCCTGACCTCCTATATATCCCATTTTGACAATTCCGTATGACCAAAATTACCAAGACTGATGAGCATCTGGACAATTATTATCACTGTACACTGGTAGCTTGAAACAAAAGGTTTGACACCTACCTTTCTCCTTGATGACAATATCAGTTGCATGAAGCTGATCTTTCAAACCCTTCTCCATTTCCTCTTTCTCGTGTTTAAGTTCCAACATCTCCTGTTTCCCTACGAAGAAAAAAAGATTACCACAAAACACGTCTCAGAGATAATATCGCTACCACTGGTTGTCGAGATATATGATCACCAAATGTATACTTGCAGTAATCATCTAAGCATCCAAGGCCAAGCCACACAGAATATGACTGTAACAACATGCTCTAAGAACGTAGAGGTACACCGAACAGTACTACATAATGGATTTGTCGAAAATGAACTGCACGCATTCTCGTCAGAGTCTCACACATAACGAGATGACTATGCACTGGGCTTACCAACACTGATCTTTTCGTCTGCACACTCCAATTTTGTAGATAAATCCTTCAACAGGGAATTAAGATCATCAAAAGCTTTTGAATTGTTGTCAAGCCTTTCCTCAAAGAATTTCTTGTCCTCTTCAGCTGCTAACGTGATTTTCCATAAAATTGCATGTATAATATCAGAATGCATAAATAAAGTTAACTGCGCAGCATTACCTACGCGAGTCTGGCGAGCTAACTGTTGTAAAGTTTCTGTTAGTTGATCACACATGGTCTTTGTTGAGGAGAATTTTGAATCCAATCCCTGCCAAAGCTTTGAATCTTCTGTCTGCTTTACTTTAAGCTTGGCATTCTCATTGACTGCTTGCTGTAATTTGGCCTCTAGTATGTGAATCTGTTCTGTTGCTCTCCCCAGCTTTGTGTGCTACAAATATTTTTATGGAAGTGGAACATCATATCTTAGTTATAAGTAATTCAACAAAGAGCCATATGAAAGATTACCATTTACATTAATTACTTTTGGTAAACAAATATGGCATAATCATCGGATATTTTGTTGTCGAGAGCTAATGAGAAAATCTAAAAGCTAAAATAAGCCTAAACTAAAATTACAAGATGACATCACATGATAAAGACATCCATGAAAATAGTGGAAATTTTAGTTTTTAAGTACAGACAAAATGTCTCTTTACAGGACGACAGAGACTGTCTTTGTTGATAGCATCGTCTGAATCTCCTCTTTCAATACATTTCACAAGGTGCACAGCAATTTTAAGTAAGATGAACACTATACAGCAAATAACTTACTCAAAGCAGACACTTGTTCCAACTTAAAATTGACCCAAAAGGTCCTTGCACAATAGGACATAAGAAGGTAGAAGAATCTGTTAAAAATAATATGCAAGACGGAAGTTACGAAGTATGCTTAGGAATATATAGGTCTTTAAAAAGATAAGAAGCTGAGCTGCTCAGATTAAGCAACAAACTAGAGCAAAAGCCTGAATGATAAAAGAAAATTTCAGAAGTTAAACTTATCCAGCAGACGTATACATCACTACATTAATAACATCATATAATTACTCAAATTAAATAAAAATCAACAAACATGCCAAAGAAAAGATGAAATATTGAAATTGATATGTTATATATCTGACATCTGTGAGAGAGAACCTTGTGTCAATCTTTTCCAATCCTCATAGAACTTATGGAGCTCAGAAGCTTCACTATGGGTTGAGATAAGGTCATAACAGGGGGAGCCAATAAAATATCCAAAAGATCTAATACTAAATTAGGGAGTTTATAAGGTTATAAAGCATAAAGGAAAGCAGCAGCAAAAGGAAAATGATGAGAAATGAAGAAAAAAGCTCACATCACATTTTTCTACATGTAATATCTGTAACTACCACTATATGGACACAGAATCAAAAGAATTACAATGCAATCAAGCTAACAGATGTATCAGAAGAGATAGATTAATAATGTCCGAAAGAAGTGAAACCTGCTGAGATGAAAATAAAAGTACAAAAACAAAGACTTCAAGTCCAATTTTAGAGTCCATATGATGTTTAGTGATCCAAAGCTAAAGAGCTTCAACAAAATGAGCCCAGGGAAAATTCAGCAATGGCAAGTATTTTACCGCCATTTCAAGATCAGTTTTCACTGAAGCTTGCTCTTTAACCAGCTTCTCTGAAAACAAGAGGTAGAATCATCATACAAACAAATCATCCACATCAAGCTACAGTGCAAAGGAGATTACTTCAGGAAGAAACACAACCTGCAGTAAGCTTTAGATTCGCGAAGCTCCCATAGGACATGGAATCCGACGAAGGTTTCAGATTTGAGATTTGAGCTGTTTTCCCAGCTCCAGCGAGTGATCCGCCACTGGATCTGAAGTGATCCAAGTTCTTCATACCGGAAAACCCTAATTTCTGCATCATGGACGCTCAACTAAGGAATTCGCCTCAGAAACATCAAACTGCGTCGCCTATCTCCTGCGATGGAAGCGGTGATAGCTAACCCTAGCCATGGCCTCGCCGAGACGGAGAGAAGAGGTCGAAGAAGCCCTAAGGATGAGAATCGCTTACAACGTGGTAACACGATCCGATCGCTTCTTCTCCGAAACCCTAGCTTCTCCTCCCGCTAGGGTTCCGGAGCGTGGAGGAGGGAGCACGTGGAGATCGGAAGAGGCGGAGAAATCGCACGCTCGCGGTCTCGGAGAAGGGAGAGGATGGAGTGGAAAAGACAGTTTGAATTAGCTCTCGCGCGATCACTGGGGCCTTTTATAGGGCCTGGTTCCGGTGTGGGGCCCGCCCTGGTGCTTTGAAACGAAACAGCGTTATTGTCGGGCTTTTTTTTTGCATTTAGCTCCTTCAAAAAAAATATTTTTACAAATAGCTCTACAAAATTTATATTTGTAAGATTGGCCCTATCCGCGCCACGCGAGCGCCACGTGAGCGGGAGGCTAGATTAAGTTGAACACGATGAATCATTCACGTGTTTGGACACTGTGTTTGGACACGGTGAATGGTTCATCGTGTTCTTCCTAAATTCTAAACCCCAAATATTACGTAGTTCTTCCTAAATCCTAAATCCCAAATATTACGTAATACCCTAAACTCTAAAATATTTGGGGTTTAGGATTTAAGAAGAATACGGTGAACCATTCAGCGTGTCTAAACACGGTGAATGATTCACAGTGTTAAACTTAATCTAGTCTGCTGCTCACGTGGCGCTCGCGTGGCGCTTGCATGGCGGGGAGAGGGCCAATTTTACAAATATAAATTTTGTTGGACTATTTATAGAAAAAAAAATTCTAAGGGGACTAAATGTAAAAAAAAAAAAGCCCTTATTGTCTGTGTGGAGTCGCATGCGGACTAGAGGTATACACCGGGTCCAGCAACTTCCTGTAAAGTAAGAAATATCCAGTGAACCATGTGTACCACGTCATCGACTCCGTTGGAGGAAATGGAAGCCCACCATTGGCAACGGGATCCTTTGCTCGCGCCCGTACGGGTAGTTGCTTTCCCGTTCCGTTTCCCCGCGGTTGAATAAGAACTACAACGGGGTTCGCCCTAACTCTCTCTCGCTCCCCCTCTCTCTCTCTCTCTCCGCCATTAATGGGCTCCGCTACTCCTGAAGCAAAGCGAGAGGAGGCGGCGACGACGAAGCCGAGCGCGAAGAAGGTGTGGCCCTACCTCGTGCTCCTCACGCTTCAGTACGGCACACAGCCGCTGATCTCCAAGCGCTTCGTGAGGTAAAACCCTAATAGTCGTCTTCGCGTCTCAATCTCTCTGATTTTGCTTAATTTTTCCCTTTTTTAGTTGTTGTGATTTGTTGCAATCGATACGATATTCGGATTCGGGTTTTGAATCTCGGGAGATGGTTTAAGGAGTGTAAAATCGGAAGCCGATCTAGTTGTGGTCGAAGTTGAGGGGCGTAGTTTGATGAATCTGTAGCGGAATTTTGTCTGAATATTTTGTTTTTTTTTTCTAATATCGTTTCCTCTTATTTTGCTTCGATTCAAGAGGAATAATGAGTTTTTCTGATCTTAATAGGTGTTAATGCAGGATTTTGAAAACTTTAGTTGAGATTTTATTGGGAGGAAGTGAGGACAAAGTAATGAACTTGGGATTTTTAGTGATATAGATAGGTTTCCGATACTCGGGAATGTAATAATTTTGTTGGGAGGAAATGATTGTGAAAAGGAAGAGACTGGATATCGGACTTGCTATAACAACAGGAACTTGAATTCCATTTCTCAGGGGTCGTGGAATTAATTCGGACTATTGGAAACTGAATATTTTAGAACCTGGGATGTTAATTGTTAACTTACAGGAAATTCATTCGCTTTTTGGCTTATTTTGATCCATAAACACATGTTGTTCTCTTAATTTTAGAAAATGAGCATTTAGTAAGGAATGCACATTGTTTGACTTGAAAGGAAGAAGAAGACATGCTTGTTGTTGATAAGTGTATAGAATTTCTACACAGATTTGAGGACTAACACATTCATAAGGCATAATGTATCATGCTAGTAGATTTTGTTGGAACTGGCATTAAATGCGGTAAATGCTTGGGTTTGTATATATTGACACAAAAGTCATCATTGTTAACCTATCTTGTGATCTCTCGTAGTTTAGCACTTTAGCGCAGGTGACCCTTTCCATGTAATACTTAACTAAGTACTCCTGTCAAGTTTTCTTGCCTTCAAAGGCAAGTTTTTTAATGAAAAAAATGATACCTTTTAATATGCATTCAGTTGTTGGTTCATCTATCCTCTCCACCTTATGTAAGAGGGGAAGTTTATGAGCACAAATGCATGTCTCTTACGGGTCATGCATATACTTTGCTTGATACCTTACAACCATAAATGCTAAATATGGATTTGACATATCTGTTATGATATGCCAAATAATCTCTCGTTGTTTTGTCTTGGATACATCTGGTTTCTTTGTCTGAAAGCTACCTATTATTCTAATAGGCCCTGAACTATGGAGATATATTTATAAAGGAACATTAAGCATTCAAGTTATACTTTTCTGCGGACTTTTTCTTGCAAACATCAAGTTATATAAACTGAAATATTCAAGTGAGATGATAATGCCTTATAAAAGCACCTGCATCCCTTCTCTTTCCTTTTTTTTAGAATCTTTTTCTGCCTTTTAAGTTCCGGGCATGATGTAAACATTAATATACTAACAGCAGAAATTGCATGATGTAAAAATTAATATAGTAACAGCAGAAACTACTGAGATCATATGTTGGAAGGCATCTTAGTGCACAAAACTATGGTCATTATGGGTTCTGAGAAGGGTTGAATGTTTGTAGCCGTCTTACATACAGATAGTCTGTCATGGGCAATAAATTACTTGCTGGAGAGTCCCATATTTAATACTATGATGATAAGTTTTCAATTATGAGTTTTTTGGCTTTAATATCTGATAGATTAATCTTGTGAGTGCCCATTACTGATAACCATAACCACCTTCTGTTACTTGTTTCAGGCGAGAAGTCATTGTGACCTCGTTAGTTCTATCATGTGAAATAGCAAAGGTGATCGATAGCCATTTTGTTGTTTTCTATTATATTCTAATAACTTGTGCCTGCTCTCTTTCCGTTGAATGACCCAAATTATTTTCTTAGGTTATATGTGCCCTGACTCTTTTAGCAAAAGAAGGTACTTTGAAGAAACAATTTGACCGGTGGACCATTGTTGGATCATTGACTGCGTCAGGACTTCCTGCAGCCATCTATGCTTTACAGAATAGTTTGCTGCAGATATCTTACAAAAATCTGGATTCGCTCACCTTCTCCATCCTTAACCAGACAAAGATATTTTTCACAGCTTTATTTACCTTTATTATTCTAGGGTATGTTCTTGTTCCTATTATTACTATGTGTTTTCTTAATCAACAATTTAGATATGCAAAATACAGTATGACTTGTTAGTGCTCTATGCTAGTGGTTTAGGGAGCTTCCGCTAGCTGGTTGGAAAACAAGTGCACTCAATTTTGTTTCATAAAATAGCAATCCTTTTCAGCTTATTGTGGTTGAAGATGCCTTTGTGGTGTGGTGTCTTTATCATTTTATAGTAACCAGTGGAGCTACTAATCATCTATCACTATTGGGAATGTAATTGTATTTTAAGTCTATTAGATGCAGATACTAACTAAAAGATTATCTTCGTTTCATTATTCATAGTTCCAATAGTTTGTCTTTGAACATTTTCCAGGCAGAAGCAATCAGCCAAACAAGTTCTAGCCCTTGCCTTGTTAATCATTGCCGCCATCCTTTTAAGTGTTGGGGAGAGCACCGGTGGAGGCTCTAGTGGTGGTAGCTCTGATCATGTTTTATTTTACGGAATCATTCCTGTTATGGTTGCTTCTGTCCTCTCAGGCTTCGCTTCTTCTTTGTGCCAGTGGGCTTCTCAGGTTAGGATTTCTTAGCTTCTAATTTATCAGGAAATTATACTTGATATCGTCAATATTCTTTCGCTTATAATATCCATATTTTGCAGGTTAAAAAACATACCTCGTACTTAATGACTATAGAAATGTCACTTTTTGGAAGTATGTGCTTGTTAGCGAGTACCTATCAATCACCAGACGGGGAGGCCATTAGGAAATATGGGTTCTTTCATGGCTGGACTGTGTGGACTCTGGTAATTAACCAAATTAATTGAGCCTTTTGTTGTTTTTGTATCTTTTATCATTTTAGGGTGAGATGTTGACCAAGAGATCACTCTTTTCTCTCATTTATATTGTAACCTTTTACGTTCATGTATTTTCTCCAGACGAAACCTCTCGCTGTCTTAGAGCACTAGCTTGCTGCCTTTAAGAGTGAATGATTACTTTAGTGTGGCCGGTAGCTAATTAATTACATTTATCTATGCTATAAATCAAACATAAAGGTTTTCATACATGTAGAGAGATTCCTCCCCTTGCTTATAAAGAGTTTTTAAGCTTTTCGAAAGTAAATATCAAATATCAAAATGACACTTAATTTCTCGACATTTAATATAATAAGTGGTGTATTTTGCTTACTGTTATGAAAAAGTCGCTTTTTTAAAAGGTATTGCCTATCAGAGAGATCAAAATATGATAAGAAAAGTAACTAAAATGAATAATAGGTAAGTTAATTTTGGTCAATTTTAACTAATGCTTGAGCTAAGTTTTCTTTCCAGATCTTCTAAGTTTCTAAGTGTTTTGGACCTGTGATTTTGCTGAACTTCTGAGGGAATGGTTAGATTTTCTAACTTCTAGTAGTCATTGACATCTGATGTTCATTATGCTGAGATGCCATAAAATCCTTTACTAATAGAATTATATGCCAAAATATGTTGTCAATTTGTCTTGAGTAAGCTACTCTCTGACTTCATCTTTCCTTTCTCATAATGTTTCATTGCCATTTTCAGATACCTGTCATATCAAATGCTGTTGGTGGTATTCTCGTTGGCCTCGTCACTGCTTATGCAGGAGGCGTCAGAAAGGTCGGGAGGGCTTATTTGTGAATATCTCAACAGTTTTTCTGCATCTTCTCCTCTAGTATTTGATATTGGTTTCCTTTCCGCTTTGGTGCTGCAGGGTTTTGTCATAGTTTCGGCCCTACTTGTGACTGCATTACTGCAGTTTATTTTCGATGGAAAACTGCCATCGTTCTACTGCTTAGCAGCACTACCTCTTGTTATCATCAGCATTTTCATTTACCAGAAATATCCGTACATCGATAGGAAGAAGAAAGACTGATAAGCCCTTTTCATGCAAGAGAAATTTTCTGACTCGGCATGATTCGGACTTTACCAACTGTATCTCCTACAAGGACTAATAATACATCAAAGCCCATGTAGGTGGTATAATAATTTAGTGTAGCTAACTTAGGATTACTTGGAGCAAAATTCTGAGTAGAGATTGGAGAAAATGGACTTTTGCATACAAAAATATTGTAGCTTGAATCAAGGATTACAACAAGCTGTTTCACTATGCTGTATCCAATGTGCTTGTGCAAATTTCAGTCATTTGCAAGTAAACCTGAGGTTTTTTTTTTATATTTCGCTGGGATTAATATCTTGTAAGCATTGTTGACAATCTTGAAGTGGGAATATATCATGTGCAACTCTTTCTGGGTAATCTGAAAAAAGTTCACTGTGATCTCGGATTACATGTAGGATGAATCAAATGCTGTAACTTGAAAAAGTTCTTGTAGGATTTTTTGTAATTCTGGTACGATAACGCGAACTAAACAGGCCTTTAAGAGATGGATATTAGAGGGAAAGTTGAGTGTAGTTTTTTATGGAATAATTTGTTGTGGCATTTGGAATCGAGAGAGTGAACCAAGATTGACAAAAAGATATTTACGTAGCATTTTTTAATGAATTAATGAATGAATGACATGGCGTGCATTTTATTTTATATGTTAACAGGGAGCGTGTTTTGCTTGATTGTATTTTGAATCATAAAAATGTTAATATTTAAAATATTAAATTGGTAAAATAATACGCTAAACTTTGATTGGTCGATTTAGCAACAACCACTAGAAGGGGCCCACTTCCCATCCCAGTAGTCCACTTGTATACTCTCTCCACCTCAACCCCGCCCTCACGCCAGAAGCGGACCACTTTTTGGGACCACGACATCCCCAATTCCCCACCCCATCCCGCAATGATCGGCTCCAGCGGCCAAAACCCTAACCCTAACCCTTATCCCGCCTCCGCCGCGCCCTCCTCCTCCTCCTCCGCCCCCAGCGGCAGCGGCAGCGGCGGCGGCGGCGGCCGAGGCGGAGGTGGAGGCGGAGGCGGAGGCGACGCTCCTCTCCCTCCCATGGCGGGCTCCGACCCCCGGCTCCCCCTCCTCAACCTCGCGGCCCTCGGCCAGAGGATGGAGTCGCTCCGCCGCTTCCTCGCCGACCCCGGCGACCACCGCTCGCCCATCGCCGCCGCCGAGCTCCGCCGCGTCTCTTCCGAGATCGCCTCCGCCGTGCACCAGATCATCCTCAACGGCGCCGCCCTCCTGGCCTCCTCCCATCCCCTCGACCTAGCCCCCCTCCCCCCTCCCGATCCGCGCACCAACGCCGCTCCGATCGCATCGGACGATCCAGATCCGCCGCCACCTCCTCCCTCCGTTCCAACGGCGGAGCCGCGCCCCGGCGGCGGCGGCGGCGGCGGCGGGGACTCGGAGGACTCCGAGATTGTGGAGATCGACGCGGCGGAGCTCCTCGCCGAGCACATCCACTTCTGCGAGATCTGCGGCAAGGGTTTCAAGCGCGACGCCAACCTCCGGATGCACATGCGCGCCCACGGCGACCGGTTCAAGACCCTCGAGGCCCTCTCCGGCTCGGGCCGGACCGCCGCCGCCGCCGCGGCCGGACCGGCCGGCCGGAAACCGCTCCGGTTCTCGTGCCCCTTCCCGGGGTGCAACCGCAACCGCGCCCACCGCCGCTTCCGTCCCCTCAAGTCGGCGGTGTGCGTCAAGAACCACTTCAAGCGGAGCCACTGCCCGAAGATGTTCGCGTGCCACCGCTGCAACAAGAAGAGCTTCTCGGTGCTCGCCGATCTCAAGAGCCACCTCAAGCACTGCGGCGAGACCCCGTGGCGGTGCTCCTGCGGCACGAGCTTCTCGCGGAAGGACAAGCTCTTCGGGCACCTGGCCCTGTTCGAAGGCCACTTCCCCGCGGTCGGGGGGGAGGAGTCGTCCACGGGGAAGCGAAAGGAAGCCGAGATCAATAGAAAAACAGAGGGGCCGACTGGCGGGGAGGGTTTCGATCCCGATTTCTTCGAGGGGTTGATGGACGAATTCGAAGGGATTAGCGAGGGGAATTGGCCGGCTCGCTAGAAGCCGCTGCAGTTGAGAGATTTTCCGGTAACTTATCTTTTCAGCTGCTGATCTGCGAATTCAGATGTTTGTTGTAGTACTACTGCTTCGCATCACATGCTATATATAGTTTACTTTTGTGGAGATGAAATGCTAATCTTCTTCCCTATGTAACTATGTGTAATAGAAGTAAACTATTGTTGTTCCATAAAAGGTTATATATTGCCATCAAGCTCTTGTGTAATAATGTATGATAAGAATGCTTAAACTTTTCTAGATCACTTGAGCCCTTGTTATTGATCTCCCTTCAGCTCGAAACGTCGTTTATCTTTAACTGCATTTGATGCAAGAAATAATTCCTCTTTGTACTTTGCGTTGAAGGATGTGATTCCTATACTATTGCTTTGACACCTGTTGGGATCGAGCTTCATTGCAACTTACTCTATGGTAAAAGATCTAAATAGCACTTACTTTACCGAAAACAGTTTGAATTTTCCTGTAATTGTTGGCACATTTTTGTCGCCATTTATTGATTTTTAGTATCGGTAAAAGGGGTCTCTCTGTCAGTAACATTGGCCCAGGTGAGAGCCAATGGATGCGGATGGCCCTCGAAGGTGTGATTGCGCGGATGTGGGTTTAGGTTTTTTATGATATTAGTTTCGGGATGTTTTATCTTGTTTTAGGTAGTGTAGTTAAATCTCATAACCTCATCTTCAAGTGAAATTTTGCTTGTTTTTGCGGTGGATGTTAGGTTCGAGCCGAACGTCGTGAATTTTTGTGTTCGTTGTTCGCCTTTTCTTTTACTTGTTTCGGTTTTATACTCCTCTGACCTCTATATAATCCTTTTTGTAGTTTGCTGAAAAGAACAATAGTTTCATGTGCTGCTACTACAGCAGCCCATTGTAAATTGATTGGTTGTTGTAAGATGGAGTTTGCGACTTCAGTTCTTCGTTTCGTCATACAACTAATCGCATCTGCATGCCTAGTTATGTCTCTGCGGAAGCATAATTGAAATTGGTTTCTTAGAAAAGTGAAGTTCCTCTACTGCATCAAAGTCATTTCTATTGTTGCTTAAAGTAATCGAACAATTTCTTATGCAGGATGCTCTGATGTTGAAGAATATGAGACCAACTTATTTGCAGCAAGATACTTAGTAACTTAGTTGCATCTCCTCTCCTGCTATTAAATGGATAAATGTATCATGGAAACACATGACACTTTTTAGGTGTTGTTGAGCAAAAAGATGTTCTCAAAAACTGAACAACATTGTTGTAGGGCATTATTGTCTATTCATACTCTTCTTCTTTGAAACTTCAACATTTTCATGACATGGGAAAGCAGAGTTGTTCTCCTACCCTTCTACTGGTCTCTTTCAATTTTCTTTCTGGTAAAAATGTGTAGAACTTACCTAAACTATCATTTATTTTGAAGTGATCGCCTAACTTTTAAAAATTTTGATTTTACTACCAACTTTTTTAATTTACTTAATTTGAGTCAGTCAATGACTCTTTAAATTTAAATTTTTTTATATAATTTATATAACTATAAATTTATTATAACAAGCAATTAGCTTAAATTTTATATCAGAAGAACCATCAAATAACTTAAATTAAAAAATTAAAAGATTAGATACTAAAATTTAAATTTAAAAAAATTTGATAGTCGAATTAAAATGGTCTAAATTTAAGATAAGTTTTATATACTTTTACCTTTCTTTACACTTGTTTAACAAAAAGTTGGAACCTGAAAAACATGAATAATCCTTGTGAAGCTACATGGTCTTTGGTGGACCTAACAAAATTGGAACTTTGATTTGTCCATGCACGAAACTGAGTTTATTCCATGTTGGTTGTGACTTTATTTATGACTGAAACTACCAAATCTGAGAGCAGTAATGAGGCGATTGACAAATAAAAACATAATTCGAGTTTTTTCACAGTTTTTGGATTCCAAAAATAAAAATTTTAGGTCTCCTTTGGTATTTGTTATTATTGTGATTTACTTCTTATTTTTTTGTTGATTAGTTTGCAATATATTCCAGTCCCGTGCTAATAATAACAACTTTTTATAAAAAGCGTAAAATATTATTGCTTTAATCTATATACTATATACTATATATAAAAGTGTATAGAAATAACAAGACGGAATCAAAAAAAATAAAAAAATATTCTCTACGAACGGTTATGATTAAATTTATACTATATATATAAAAGCGTATAGAAATGACAGACGGAATCAAAAAAAATAAAAAAATATTCTCTACGAACGATTATGATCAATTTGTTAAAAAATATCTCAAATAAATAAGAACAAACTGTCATGATCAATCTGTTAAAAAATAATATTCATATTCATCTATAAATTCAATTCTAGAACGGTTATGATCAATTTCTTAAAAATATTTCAAATAAAAACGAACGATTATGATCAATCTGTTAAAAAATAGTATTTCTATCTATTTATTTTAACCAACTCTAATTCAAGAAGCAGGCTCAGTGTACTAACGGGTTTACATACAATATGTGGATCTTTTAAGGTGTCTAAACTTTTAGGCCATGTTTGGATATAACTTATTTAGTATGAAGAGATTTTTTTTTTTCTTTTACAATAAAAATAAGAATGTTGAATTAATAGGATAGTATATTTGACTTACCATATGATTTATCTTATCTTAAAAAAATAATTTGAGAACCGGATATGACATTCCCATATAGCAATTTGATCACATTTTCCATCCAATATAAGATATAAATTTTTTAAATAAATAAAAAAATACAGAATAAAATATTTATGCATTCAAATATGACCATAAAAAATGTATGGAGATCCCTCCTCTATCAGCAGTTCTAAAATACATCTCTCCACTATCTATTTTCTGAGACCCCTCAACTTTTACATTTTTTTGATTTAATTATCTATTTACTGAAATTTAGTAGTTTTTTATAATAAAGATATAAATATTTATTAAGGGGCAATTGCTTATATACTCCTGAAAAATTTTCGACTTTCTGATTTACCCCTCTTAGAAGTCTAATATTAAAAATACCTTTTTTACGTTCCAACCTATTTCAAATATACCCCTAAATTAATTTATATTAATGAACTGTTAGCAATAGTTGTTATTTCTGTGAAATTATTATTTTTCTCTTTCAAATATACCCTTCTATCATCACCGACTTTTCTTATTGCCCTTAAGTTAGAGGCACAAGAAGTATTTTGATTTTTGCTCTTTTCAAATATACCATTCTACCCTCACCAATATTTTTTATTTGTCCTTAAGTTAAGGGCAAAATAGGTATTTTAATTTTTTTTACTCTGGTAGATATTTAACTCATGTTTAATTCAAGTTAACTTAACGGATGGTAATTGTAGTAGTATTTTTGAATAAAGAATGAACATATGAGGGGTATATTGGAAAGAAAAAAAAAATAGAGGTAATAAATGAGATATTTTCGAAGTTTTGAGTCCCTATTTATTATGTATTATTCAAGCCGAGTTAATGGGCTGGGCCCAACACAATCACGGCCCACCAAACAAACAAAACCCTAACCAGCTCAAATATTTCGCTTTTCGCTCTCTCCCTTCGACTCTCTCGTTTTCCCCCCACCTCTGCGATTTAGGATCGGTAATTGCTCTCGATTTTTATTTTTTCCTTAATTTTTCGAAGAATACTACGTATTAAAAATTTCCTTTTTAGGTTATGCTTTGTTGCTTTTGCAATTCCTCTTTGGTTGATATGATTATCGGCTGAGATACAGTGAAATTGCTTGCAATTTTTTGTTCTTAATTTTTAAATTTCCAATTAATTTATGAAGCATTAACCATGACAACAGTCGAAGCTCTTTGCCATATTATGAATTATTTAGGTTGTTTTTTATAATTTTTATCACTACAGGATGGGTAGCAACGAGGATTACTCACAAATCGATGTGTCATTAGAGGTTAAATTTGAAACTTTTGAACTTTTTTGCTTTATTTTTCATGAATATATATACAAAACTTATACTGTACATTTTTTGTATTTTTCAGGAAAAAGATAAGCTGGTTGCGGAAGTAATTCGCTACGTGCTGTTCAAGACGCAGCAGACTGCCGGCTGCCCGATAAAGCGGGAAGAATTGGCGCAAATTGTGACGAAGAATTACCGCCAGCGCGCCCTTCCCGGGCTCGTGATAAGCGAGGCGAAGGAGAAGCTCGCGAGCGTTTTCGGGTACGAGATGAGAGAGCTCCAGCGGCTTCGTCCGCCGTCGAGGTCGACTCGCTCTTCTCAGCAATGTAGGTGATGCAATGTTGTGATATATTTTTACATAATCAAATACCTCAGCTTGATGATCTACAATTTGCAATATAATGATATAAAATTTAGTCTAGATTGATCGAAAGTGGCATGAAACGGGTCCGTGATCCGTTTCGTGCAGATTACTGGAAACGGTAGATTAGATTTTGCTTTGTGTTAAAATAACACTTTTGCAGAAGCGCCAGCCAGGCCAAACAGAACTTGGAAGAAAAGGTCGTTATTACTTACGACTGTTTCTTTCTTCTTTTTTTATAACTAATTTCAGGTATGGTAGAGGCGAAATCATATATTGTAGCGAGTCAGCTACCTGCCGATATCTATAGCAAATATGTGGAGGATAAAGAGAATTCCCATATGACCGGTTTCGCTTTTGTTGTCGTCGGCATTGTCCACCTCGCAGGCGGTAAAATTTCTGAAGGTATGTCGAAGATCGGTCTCTGCATATTTATTGAGTTAGGAACCGCATGGTGATAGTGTTGTCAACATTGTAGAAAACCTATGGCATCAGTTGAGACGGCTGGGCTTAAACGAGAGTGACGAGAATCATCCGGTTTTTGGCAACAGTAAGCAGACACTGGAGATGCTTGTGCAGCAAAGGTAAGTTTCACGTAAATCCAATTTACATTGAATTGATATTGTCTCATGATATTTGCATAATATCCGTGCAAAATCTGTGCTTTCCAATTGCCATTCAAGTTTTTGTTACATACATATGTTTTCCTTTTACTTTAAGTTTTCTCAACTTAAATTTTCTGAGGTGTATATGCAAAAGCCCGCCCTTTCTTCAGCTTAGAATTTTGCTGTAATAATTTGCTTTGCGCAGGTACTTGCAGAAGGAGAAAGTTGCCGGCCCAGAAGGCAATACCATGATGTATGATCTTGCTGAGAGAGCGTTGGATGAGTCCATCAGTGGGAAATTAAAAGATTATATCTCGCAGGCACGTACTCTAATTGTGGCATTTAGCTGCTTTATCTGCTGCTGTTGTTACTATTAGGCCAATATCCTCTTTTATGCTGTAGAAAGTTTCTCATGGCAAATGGTGAATTGATCATCGACTTAGTAGTAAGTTTACCGAAGCTTATCATCTTACCTAACTTAATTGCTTGTTAAAGTAGTTGACCCATTCCAACATTCAGTTTTCAACATAATATTGGTGGCCTCTTAAATTATTTTTCTCAAAATATGATGAATCACCTCATTGGTAGAAACCCATATACCGAGAAGTCGGAATTAGGAAGATAATAAAATTGTACAATACCTTACACTTACACTCGTATGTTCTAATTACAAAACGAAAAGAGATATGCCTGTAAAGATTATACTGATTACTGATCCAAATAGGTCCATAAGTTTTATCACAAGACCTGCCAAGTAGGTTGTATAGGTGAAGAAATCGTCCTGGACTCTTTCTCTGTAGTTGTTGACTATGATGTTTTAGTGCATCCAAACCTTTGTACAAGAAACAGGCTTGGATGGTGATGAAAACTATGAATTTACCATTATATTGGTGATCGACCCTTTATTTGCTTGCTTACTACTATAACCATCATCTCATCTCTCTTCTGAAAAATTGTCGTTGTAACAGGTGGTGAATAAAGAGACCACAGCAGAAGCAGATTGACATTAGTTGGAAAATCGACAGCGAGTGTTTCCCTTATTTACCACCTGTTCTCCTTACAATTCAACTTTATCTATTATCCTCTGACTAGATTTCTTGTTTTTTCCTTTTTTGACCTTGCTAGGCTGCCAGATATTCTGAATCCAATCCACTTGACCTAACTGTTCCTTGGAAGTGCAAGGGATTTTCATCTGAGACCGGATGTTTAATGTGTATAGCTACTTACAGTGTCTTCTTTTGTGACAGTTTAACTGAGCGGTTGACGAAAATACAATTGAATTAAGCCATGAAAAAGTGTTGTTAAGGCAACATTTGATTTTGAATGGCACTCATTTCCGACGGCAGTTTAACGTTTTGACGATGTCAACTGAATCATCTTACTGTTGTACATATCTCCAAAAAGTTAGGTCAAGAATATTTTAGAGAAGTTTTTGTGGTGCCATCGCTGGTTCGCTAGTCATCTAGCAAGTCTACGAGATTATTGTATGGGAGGAAGCTTAATGAGTTGTTAAGAAAGGCAAGATGTATGTGTTCTTAGCAGCTTTGTAACAGGAGTAATTTACGAGAACAGGAATGCTATTATGCTACTCAGATGCAATACTATTTGCTCTTTCATCCTTCAGATGATGCAATAGATCATCGACTCATCACGATATTGTCGAAATTACATTTGTTGTCTGGTTAGCGCAAGAGATCATTAACACACAATCTGGTGTTGAGTATCAGATTTGGTCTTGTTTACCCATCTAGGGTTTCTTTTACTAAATCAAAGAGGGAGCATATGTAGAGATATAACCATTTTCAGAAATGGGACTTTACAGCTTCATGTTGCATAAACATTTTTTTATCCCTCTTTGTGCCTGATAATAGTTTCTAAACAACACCATTATCACATATTAGCTTGTTGACAAAAGAACAAATGCACATGTTGGGTTCTAAACAACACCATTATCATCTTCAAATATCAGCTGGATCAGATGTTGACCCATCTTTCATGAACTCTTCATACACTCACAGCAGTGGTGTTCATCGATCATCACCGGTGAGTTTATGTATTACAATTGACTCGACACGATTAGTATGCACACAAAGAGACTCAACTACACTGAGTGAGCTCTATCTAATGCTAACATTTTCAAATGAAAAGTCATACTCCATGAATAAAACTGTAGATGAAAGTAATTCCACAGGAAAGGCTAACAACAATTGACTATAAAATCATCTGCCTCCTACAGAGAGACTGCTCAAAGAATAATCCCAATACCATCAAACCAAAAGGCAAAAATACAAGATTATCTCTCTCTTTAAGGAGATGCATCATCTATACAAATCACAAAGCCTTACTAGGGTTTTTACCCTACCTTCTTTAGCTTGTAGAATGTAAGGTACTGGAACTCGGCTCCCCAATGGCCACCGAAGCCAATGATTTAGAAGCCCAAACCCTAGCATTCATTGCTCCTTCCTGCAAATTACTTCTTTTGCATGGAAGCACTTTGTTGAACCCTTGCTTGGCTTGTTCGATATAAGCCCGGAAACAATCCCAAAAGCTGATCAAGCTCGCAAATCGGACGCGCCTCCTCCAAGCTCGGTTAGCACATGCATTAAGTTTTGGGACAAGAATGTAAAGAAGTCTCAAGAGCACAAAGGCACTGGCCAGTGCCAGGTAAGTGTCTTGTTGTAGCAATTTTTCCGGTGATCTTGCCCATGAGAAAGGGCAAGTTTCCTGCTCAGTTTCTTCATTGGATTCAGTAATATCTGACAAATCTACCGTCTTGTTGAGTGATATTCCATCTAGTGAAGCAGGATTAATCCCTACAAGAATTTTAAATGTACCAATGTAGGATATGAGAACAACACTAGAAGGAGATAAACAGTGTTAAAACGGCTAAAATGTGGAAAACCTCTTATATATATGTTATCCTCAGAAATCCAGCTTGCAAGTTGGTCTATGAGAAATGTGATAGATATTGCTGAATAGAATACATATATTTTACTACTATAAGTAGCCGAGTAAAAATTAGAATATTTACATGGGTTTTCCTCAAACTTAGCCTTTGAAAATTGAGGCTGTATTTTTAATTTTTATGAGGATAATTAAAATGCACTGTTAAGTTATAGTGATTTCCAAGATCATATGGTACTCTTATTTTAAAGCAAGAGATAATCCACAGGAAAATTCTACTGACCTGTAACATCAGTGTAGAAAGCAGCTAGGGAATCGGTGTTTCGTGGTCCATGATACCGCACTCGCATTGTAGAGTTTAAAAGAAAGAGGGTTGGAAAACCGTGAACTCCGTATCTTGAGAGTACGCTGCAACATACCATTTCTAGTTATTAGGTATTTAATAATTATTGGCCCATAAGTTTATGTTCACCAAGCACACACCTTCGCCGGATAACAGATTCTTCAAACGCAAAATGTCGTATAGCTGGAAATATGGAAGACAATCTGTGGAAGTTCGGCCTGCAAATCTTAGAGAAAGGACACCATGTAGCATAAAAGAGTATGGCAACATATTCCTCCCTGTTCCGATGCACTATGTTCAAAGCTTTTTGTAACGTAGCCTCATCTCCCTTAAAAAAAAAAAAATGCATCAAATTATTCCAAGAAAAAAGGCCACATTTTACCACAAATTCAAGATTAAGGGGAAGATTCAAGACAACAGCTGGGACCAACTTAATTAACATAGATTACGCAGTCAACAAATTAAGAACTAGAGATATTCTCGAGTTTAAGGAATACACACAGTTACTAAAACAGTCATGTTAGCAAAATGTGTATCTAAGCCTAAAACTCCTAACTACAGCAAGACACTGTTGAACATTTTACCACACAGCTCTACTAATACAACATTTTTGCAGAAGCTCCAGGCTAACCAAAACAGGCCAAAGGGATAGGAAAACGCCAAAGCGAATGCGACAAACCCATTAAAAAAATAAGAATAAAGAAAGCACGTAATCCTAGTGGGCAAGCGATATAGGTTCAGAACCGAATGACGTAGAGAAACTTTTTCACAAGGATAATTATAACCTAACATAACACAATTACACAAGGCGATATTCTCTCAAAAAAAAAATTACACAAGGCAATAAGTGTTAGCATATTGGTATCTGCCTACTGATGATTGATGAATCTAATCAATCCACATCCGAGCTCATTTTCTACGGCTAAAGATAGAAAATTTGGAAGGCTCAAAAGATAAAGATTCATCTTAGCATATAGCAGACACAACACACTCTCGTCTATCAAACCTATAAACGAACAAGAACATATACTTCAAAGCATAAATTCCATTTAAAATCTCCATGCGGATTTTGCGCATCGTTTTGCATGACAACGCTAGTTACCCTGCATGAAGTGCATATATCTTGTTGTTCATCAACTAACCATCCAATGGCAAAAGCTCGTTTATGTATACATGCCTAAACCACACCAGCTATACAACTTTCCCCTATTTTTTTCTTTTAACTCTTTACAATTTCCATAGATGTTCTTATCAGACCAAAGTTTATAGAGTACTCTGCATATGAAAGATCTTTCTACAAGCTAAAGAAAACAAAAAACAAAAAACAAAAAAACTTAAAACTTAAATTTACCAACAAAATTATTTGACATCTACAATTCAATAACCTATGTACATAGAGCAATTACAAGACAAAGCTACAGAATCTCCAGAGAAATACATAGAGCGCATGAAATGTCCCCATCAAAGAGCATCTAATTAACCTAGAATCAGAATCTACTCACCTCCACCACCCCGATCGAGTCGCCGTCGATCGCCGTCGAATCCGGGGCCGAGCACGACTCCGATCGCCCCAAGATCGCGTCCGCGGCCGACGCCCTAGGGCACACCGGCTCCGCCGCCGCCGCCGCCGCCGCCGCGGCGGAGGCGCCGAGGAGGAGGAGGAGCGATGCCGCGCTCCAAGCCCTCGCCGCCATGATCTCGCCCTTAGAGAGGACACGCGAGGGGTTCGAACCGAAACCCTAGATCGAGGGGGGCGTCGGGGCGAGGGGAAGGGGGAGCCCGGCGCATGTTAGCGTCGGCGCGAGCTCTCTTCGTACATCGCCATGCCCGAGCGAACGATGCGAAGACGCTTTTTTTTTTTTTTTTTTTTTTTTTGTTACGACTATTTTTTTTTAAATTTCTTTTTTTTAGGGTTTTTTTTTCTCTTTCCACAACACCCTGTGTTGGATTAATAAGAGAGAGAGAGAGAGAGAGAGAGTAAAAGGCGCGGCGATAGTGGAGGAGATGGACGGAGGGGAAAAGGGCGAGGGAGGGGAAAATGTACGGAAACACCCTCACCTAAGCATTATATGCGAGACTAAGATGGCTGTATGCATAGAAAATAGGGACCCTAGAAAATAACACTGAGAGTTGAGAGATTAGACTTAACACGACGTACACACGTATAAGAGAAGAAATTAGAAAATAAGGTGAAACGCTATGTAAAGAGACCTCTTAAATCTGATAAAGGTTGGGGACCAATGGTTCAATTAATTCTTTTTTTTTTTTTGGCTAAATTATAGAAAATTTTTCTGTCAAAACTCGATTTTTTACTTTCTCTTTCTGTCATTTAAAAATCTATATTTTGTTCCCCTAAAAGATAAAAAATGTACACAGAAATACGGTGTTAACTTTGATGGCAAAATGACCAAAATGCTCCTCACCTCTGTTCATCTTCTTCTCAATCCTGCACGCCAACAATCTTTTTCCTCCATTATTCGCGCCTCTCTCAACCCCAAATCCGACTCCGTTTCCTCCAGCTGCTTCCTCGCTCCTCATGTACCTTTGTCGCCCATCCATTTTAACGACGGTAGGCAGTAGATTGGGCGGGTGTGGAGGGAGAGGTGGGCAAGGACGAGCGTGACGCGGCGGAGAAGAGCGAGGGCGTGCGTGGGATTGACAGGGGGTGGGTGACGGCGAGGCGGCAGAAGGGGGCGAAGCAACGTGGCGGGCGGCGTCGGCGAGGAGGGAGAAGGGGCATCTGGGAGAGGAGAGTTCTTTCAAGGATATTTTGGGTATTAAAAAAAATATAATAATAAAATGTAAATGGATCCCTAATGGAACACTGGGGCAAAGTGTATATTTTTTATTATTTAGGGAGGCAAAATGTAGGTTTTTAAATGACAGAGAAAAAAGTGAAAAATCGGGTTTTGACATAAAGGGTTTTTTGTAATTTAGCCCTTTTTTTCTCATTAACGTGTAAGAGATCAGAGCCGTTGGTTGGAGATCGGACGGTTTAAAAAGGGGGGCGGAGGGGGGAGGACAGCCTGGATTTGTTGCAGGGGACAGGAAGGGGGTTGGTGCGATGACCGAAAGCAGATGGTTTGTTTCGTCGGGCTGGGACGTTGATGCAGTGAGACAAGGAAAAGCGAATTTCGTTTCATATATCTACCTCCCTATATATATATATAGAGTTGAGCTAGAATACTTTTGGAAGCACCAATCCCTTGGTGCTTCCACATTTTTAGCCCTTGAATCTATTTTATAATTATTAATAGCCTTTAGATCAAACATTATTCCACCTACCACCACCTACCACCATCATCCCAACCCTCCAAATCTCAATCCAAAGACTATAAACCCATAAGCACCACCTTCTTGATACTCTTAGAAGTATTCTAGCTCAACTCATATATATATATATATATATATATATATATATATATATATATATATATATATATATAGAGTGAGGCTGGTATGCTTCTGAAAGCACGAAGTCCTTCGTACTTTCAAGTCGTTTTTGATATTGAGACTTTCGAATCGACGATCGGTTCCGTTAGACTTGATTTAGAGTATTTGAAGTAACTAGAAAATAAATTTCGTGATTTTTCGATATCATTTGCCTAGTGATCGAAATGGCTCAAAATCAACGGCTGAAATTAAAATCCTTACAAAATGTGATGATATGATGCTAAAATTTTGGATCAAAGATATTGATCTTGTTTTATATAGTACAAAAAATTTTCTATCAAAATTTCATGTGATTTGGATATTTCTACACCGTTAAACTTGCAAACGGCTCACCATGTCCATTAAAATTATTGATTTTGAGCCCCTTCGATCACTAGGCAAATGATATCGAAAAATCGAGAAATTTATTTTCTAGGTACTTCAAATACTCTAGATCAAGTCTAACGAAGCCGATCGTCGATTCGAAGGTCCCAACTACGAGAACGACTTGGAAGCACGGAGGGCTCCGTGCTTCCAGAAGCATACCAGCCTCACTATATATATATATATATATATATATATATATATATATATATATATATATATATATATATATATATATATATATATATATATATATATATATATATATATATATATATATATATATATAAAATATAGAAAGAAAGAGTTTAGCTTATTTGCTTTTAAAAGTAAGGTGATTTCTATGCTCTTAAGTCGTTTACGATATTAGGATTTTTAAATTGAAGATCAATTTTATTAGACTTGATTTAAAATATTGAAAGAATTTAAAAAATAAATTTCATAATTTTTTGATATTATTTATCTAGTGATCAAAATGACTCAAAATCTCACAAAAAATGATGATATGACACTACAATTTTAGATAAAAAATAATGATCTTATTTTATATAGTATGAAGATTGTTTTATCAAAGTTTCACGTGAGTAAATTTTTTTCCACCGGTAAACTTGCAAACGGCTTTGCACGATTATAAAAATATTAATTTTGGACCCCTTTGATCATTAGGTAAATAATATCAAAAAATTATTATTTTTTTTAAGTACGTCAAATATTTTAGATCAAGTCTAATGAAGCTGATCATAGATTTGAAAGTTTCAGTATCGAAAATGACTTGATAGCACAGAGATCATTATGCTTCTAAAAGCACACAAACCTAGCTCTACAAAATTGGGCTTGATCTAGAGTATTGATTTACTAGTAAATTTATATTATATTTTTTGTAATACATGTATAAACTTATTAAAATTCTTCGTATTACGAACATCAACACATAAAGAAAAAATAAGCAGTATAATCTTTTTGTTTGATTACTTATTTGTTACGGTACTTATATAAGAAGTATTTTCAAAGAAAAATAATCAAATCAATCGTTAATTACGTGCAATATACAAATCTTAAAAGAGTAATGAATGATTGATTAAACCGTCTTATTTTTTTGTAGCCTAGGCAATATTCCTTGCAAATGAATTAGATTTAGTACACCGTTCTCTGATAGCAGACAGTATCAGAGTCGGAGGTCTTGAATTTCACTTTCATTTAATTCATGTTCACGCCAACTTAAGCTTTTGTAGTGAATGAGAATAAAAAAGATAGGGATAACTTTAAAAATCACCCATGTGGTTTAATGCTTTCTCACTTTAGTACCATATTGTTTAAAATGTATCACTTTTAGTATCCTGTGGTTTTATTATTATCTTTTTGTTATCTTTTCGTTTGTTTTTTCGTTAAATTAGTGAGAAAATTAAAACCACATGATAGTAAAATGAATATTCGATAAATCATAGGTGGGATATCTGAAATTTTTTCTATATAATTTAACGAAAAATCTAACGAAAAATAACGAAAAAAAAGAATAACGAAACCACAGAACACTAAAGTGATATATTTTAAACCACATGGTACTAAAGTGAGAAAGCACGAAACTATATGGGTGATTTTTGAAATTATTCCAAAAAGATATGGATGAGTGTGTTTAGTATACCCGTGGAGAAGAAAATGATGGTGAGATATTTGATGCAGCTAACGAAGAAGAGGATACAGAGAAGTGTTAGGAGAAGCGTTGATGAGGTGGGTGAGTTCATAGTGACGAGGCCATGTCATTTCAACATGAGAGAGAGAGGTGTAAAAAATCATTTCCTAAAAGCTCATTCCAATTATGCATCTAATTTTCTAATGTTATTACTATCTATGTACTTCAAATTAGAGCATTTACTTTTAGCATTAGAAGCTTCTTCAAACTTTTTATTATATAAAAAATTTATTTTTTTTCTTTTCCAAACAAATAATTATTATTGCTTTTTAAGCAGAGAGACTGTTACAGAATCAAGGCTAAACAGATATGACAAACAAAATACCATAGTCTCAAAAAAGAAAGATATTCTTTTTATTTAGAACTTACAATAAAGTGATCCCACTTACAAAATATGTAATATAATATACTCATTTACAAGGTGGCTAGAATGCTATTTATGGTATCGTACTATTAACTTTTTGGACCCTTAAATGTCTAAAGTTTACTATTTGGTAATAGTATTATTATTATTATAAATTTAAGAGTCAAAAAGTTGATAGCATGTGCTATCAATAGCATCCTAGCTTAACCCGTGATAACATCAAAACCATACAGGACGCAAACAAACTAAACCTTTTTGTTAACCTTGGAAGAAATTTGAATACATGTACTTTTGACAATAGCACTCCAATCATTTTCCTTTTTTCTTTGTTCTTTTTCTTTTTACAACAACTATTGAGATTGAAGCTCATGCTTAGTTCATAGCAAGTCAATGACCAAGCAAATGTCACAGGACACAGAAGAACACCTCAGAGGATACAGCAATGGCAAGCTTTAATGCGATTTTAGAGATTCATGATTGGCTCAGAATCATAGGTTTTTTGCACTAGAAGGGCCACAGCTATGGAATAGGGTGGTCCAGAGATGCAGAAGCATTACTTGCATTGTTCACCACCTGCATTAAATAACATGATCAGAGATATCTGTATAATCATATTATCAATAATGAATAAGGTGAAACAAGTGCAATCAAGTTCATGATGTGTGATAAGTTCATTATGCAATTCTCTGTTGGGCGAAAAGGGTAATTTGGTTTCTCTCCACTCTGAGTTTTAATTCGGATGGAATGCTTCATAGACAAATATAGCGGATCCATTCATTTGTTTTAAATACAGGAGACTAATTAAATGATAGCATTTTAATTGGTACAATCCAAATGCTTGAGTGTGCAGTTCCTGATTTGTTTGTTCTATATTGCATAATTTGTTGTTTTCTAAATTGACAAACAGGGAAAATTATGATAAATGCAGCAAATATGGATAACAGTTACCAGAAGCAATATCAGGCTTGTTCAGAGTCTAAAAAGCGCTTCTGGATGATTTGTTGCGCTTCCTCAACAAGCCTCTTAACAACTTCACCAGCAGGTAGGATATCGTTAATAAGCCCAACGCCTTGACCAGCATACATAGCCATGCTATCAATGTCACCTGTTGTTGTCGCATTTGGAACAGTACCAGCAAAGCGGCGAATCTCCTTTTTCTGAAAAATGTACCAAGTTCAGTTTTTTTTTTCTCCTTCTCTTTTCAAATTAATTCTGATTTCGCGTAGTTGAAATTCAAGGAGGCAAACAATGCAACAAATTTACTACTACAAAAATTTGATATCACTACACTTGAATATAGCATTGTGATGAATTTCTACACAAAGTGGATTTTGATATGGAATTGTAAGGGGGATCAGAATGCATGGTCCAACATAATTTTTAGCAAGTCGAGAGGAATCTATTAAAGCAACCACAAGGCACATAAGCTGATATGCATCCATCAATTCGTCCTCCTCTTTTCAAGAGGTGGAACAACAAACAACCAAGAATAGATGTCACACTTGAACCGCTTTATCAAGCAACAAGGTCATTTAAAATCTACAACGTAGTAACTACATAGCAGAATCCAAAATTCTCAAGTGAATACATGTAACGCTATTCTTAAGATAAATTGGGACAAACACATGTTCATCTATTCTGAATAATATTTATAAAATGGAACAAACTTCTAATATAAATCTCCAATTTGAAGGGCACTTGAGCGAAGAGTAGATCAACAAATTCTTCACACCTTTTCAAGTAGTAATGCTTACTTAGCAAATCAGATAAATAATAGAGCTTCAAAAACGAAGAGGAGAATGCAAAAAAAACCACCTTTTTGTTGGTGATGTACTATTTACAATCTAGGAGTCAGAGAAGAGAAGAGAGTTCAGCACAATATATTGCAACGGAAAATCTAAAGAACAAGTCAAGGGCTGTGAGAAGGATGAAAAGAGGCAGATGGCGCGCAACTTCGTATTAACAAATCAACTTTTACTCAAGTCGCTTCTTCAATTCGAATAGCTACACTTTAAAATAGGCTCCCAGGAAAAGGTTGGAACTTACCACACCATGTATCGATGAGTGGCCTATTACAGGCTGATTCTCCTCACTCTCGTGTTCAGGTAGATGCCTCCATTTAGTAAAGAACGGTGTTTGCAGGGCACGATGTGGTGCACCAGGCCATCTAGAACGGCCATATATATTCGTGTACTCAGTCTTATCCATTTCAACTAGCTTTTGCTTGTATAGAGGGTGCGCGAAGCTTTCCACAGTAGCAAGGAACCTGAAAATGAAAGATGGCTCACATTGCTCAGATAATCAGAAAATGATTCTACAGAAAAGTAGTCCTTTTCTGGCCTAGCTTCTTTACTTTGAAAAGCAAAATCTAGGGATTTGCTGTGACGCTAAATTGAGCAAATAAGCCCCAAAGCAGGAAATACAATTTGTAGCTTCTGCTTCTGCTACCGCTGCAGGGGAAGCTTGTTGGAGAGCTTTTTCAGTAGAATAAAGCTACTAGTGCTTCTTGGAAGAAGCCCTATCCAGGCCAAACAGGCCCTCAAAATTATCTGCTTGAGAACATATAAGTTATGTGAATATAGAAAGAGATGCGGCATACCTAGTTCCGAGGCAGACGCCATGGGCCCCAAGGGCCAATGCAGCGACATACCCACGACCATCAACAATTCCACCGGCAGCAATAACTGGAATGTTGCAATCGGAAACTAAATCTACCACTCTCGGCAATAGTGATATAAGTCCCTCCTGCACTATGATGAGTAAAGAATCAAGATTAAGAGCAATGGTAAAGAGAGGAAGGTAGGATATTCTCGCTTCCTTATTACTCCAAAGAAGCGTCGTCAGAACCAGAGCAACCCATTAGTTGCTGTAGGACTGATTCAACCACGGACCACAATGGAATTTGCATCAGTTTGTCTGAATAACCATTCGTGCAAACCGTATACCGGCAAAGATTTAAGTGTCCATCGGCACGGGCAGTACCTACCGTGCTGACAAGATATTGGCACGATACGACCCGTGCCAATGACAATGCAGGATATAAAACTCTACCTGACCAACGACATGACCCCCAGCTTCACGACCTTGAACAATAATTCCATCAACACCGGCTATCTTTGCTTTTTCGACATCTTCGAAGGAGCCAACCTGCAAAAGAAGCCTTATAAAACTAAATATAGTTGCTACTGATGGTTAAGTTGTTGCTAAATCCAAAAAAATTACTAAACGAATAAGTTACATAATTGATTAACGAACTCACTTGGTGTAAGACCTTGACCCCCGCGTGATGCGCTTCATCTACAAGTTCTCTAGGATATTCACCCCAGTAGACTTGCAGTAAAGCAACCTTTTCCTCCAAAATAACCTTCACATTTTCGTCATGCGGGAATGCTAACACAACTGCAACCCCAAATGGTTTGCTCGTCAAGGTCCGTGTCCTCCGAATTAGCTCTCTCAAGTAGTCCGGCGATTCCTGGCGAATACCAAACGACAACAGAATCAGTAACAAGTTAGAGAATTATATGATGGGCCCTTCCTCTCCCTTTCACTTACTGTAATTTGCCTACCGGAATTTCACTTCCATATTGCAGTGCCCGATATTGCCTAATTTTGTACAGTATCGTAACTTCGCTCATTTTTGTCCAAAATCACAAAGTTTGTGAGACAAATGGTCTCTATGCCACCATAACTAATCAAAAAAAGATGATTCTTACTGATTATTCACCACCTATTCGATGTGTAGCGAAGGACGAACAAAATATCCCCTTTTTTTTGTTCTAAATATGCCCAGAAGCGATACGCAGGATTCAAACAATAAACTACGCTGTAGAAATGAGGATACCATCCAGCTAGCACTTAGGGCCCATTTGGTTTTGAGGGCCTGCGCTGTCGCTATCAGGCTAAAAAAGTTGGGACAAAAATATGCAGAAATATGCTGCCGCATTCTTTATTTTTTTTACGAAAACATATAGAATAGTATTTATTTAACCGTACCTTCTGACTGCCTGCAATGACACAGAAATTAACACTAGAATAGACTGTACTAGTTAGATAAAAATTAGGAAAAATAATAGAAGGGTAAATTGCACTGTTGGTCCTCAAACTTCAATTTATAATAACTTTTGACTCAAACTTTATGAATATATCTAATTACGTCCCACAAATTAACTTAGTTGACTAAATATTGACACATTGCTGATATAAAAGTGGTATAACATCTCAATTATTGCCGTATCATCAATCACAACGCATCAATATTTAGTCAATTAAATTGAATCGTAGGCTTGATTGCAAATTCTGAGAAATTACCGTAAATTAAAGTTTGAGCACCAAAATGTCACGCGAACCAAATAAGGTGATTCATGAGAGAGAGTGAGAAAGAGAGAGAGAGAATATAATCATACACACCCAGTCGGGGGCGCGGAGGAAGGCGATGGCGCCGGCGTTTGCGACGGCGGCGACGAGGTCGGGGCCGGAGATGTCGGGGCCGAGCGGCGCCTGCACGACGCCGTACTCGAACCCTAGAATTCCTCCTCTCCAACCCATCTTAATCTACTTTGTTGTTGCCACTTTTAGAGAGAGAGAGAGAGAAAGTGTGCCGCGGCGAACGAGAGAGAGAGAGAGAGAGAGAGAGAGAGCGGGGAGAGTGTGAGTAATATAGCCGAGTGAAAAGATGAGCCCAAAATTTTTAAAATTGTAATGATGGTCAAGAGCGAGAGAGGGCGTACGTAATGAAGGACGTCATCCGGTGGCGGGTGGGGTGGGGGGCGGCCGACAGCTCTGGTTAGATTATCTATTTCTTTGCGGGCACTGCCGGCTGGCAGGCTCTTAGGGATGTCTAGAGGTCGGATTTATGATGAATTTTTAAAAATTTGAATTCAAATTCGACTATCAAATTTGAAATTCAAACTAGAATTCGACGGATTTTAAAAATTCATAGGTGTTATGCGGCAAACGAACTATAGTAGCTTGCAGGTACGATCCGCTATTGAGCAACCTGAGCTCGAAAATTTCATGTTGGCACGTCTCTTTGATCAGAAGAAACAAAAATAAAATAAAATAAAATCAACACCAGCTTTGGCTCTTTTCACAAGAAAATACTTTTACTAGTTAATTTATGTCACATGCCCCGTGCATACGCAAAGTTTTATGTCACCAATTGAATGGTACCGAACATACAGTTCAAATCTGAATCTGCTTCTTCTTCTGTCACCAATTGAATGGTACCGAACATACAGTTCAAATCTGAATCTGCTTCTTCTTCTAGCAGCAACAGAACCGCTTCTAAGGAGCCTTGATTGGGAAAATAATATATCAGTGCCTCTTTGCTCTGCTTTATGTGAACAAACATTTATGCAGAAGCTATAGTGACTTAAACTATTGCCACCATACTAACACTGCACCTAGCCTCATAGGTGTTGAGAATGAGAAAAGCTTTGTGAATTACTAACAAAATTGCTTAGTTCACTAGAGTTTACATTTGGCGGAACAACCTCTATCTGATGAAATAACATATTCGACCTTTAAATCATATTTTTTAGAATAAGAAAACTCACATTGTAGATAAAATATGCTATCCTACCGAATCAGGGATGCCAAGAATCATACCTTCCAATTATACAAGAAAATTTTCATATCAGATAAGTTACCACTTGATAACTTATTCCGACATCCAAATAGGGTCTTAAGAAATAGCATACAATAAAATGACTTATGCTTAGGATTCGCCCCCAAGAGAAAAAAACTTACCATGATCTCAATTTGTATGGTAGTATTCAAAGACCAAAGCAAAGGAAGCATTAAGCTCCGCGGCTGTTCTTATTTACGCTTTGAGCTCGAAACGAATCCTCATCTGCAATCACACATGGAATAGTCCATGTTCCATAGGCATGCCCTGAATTTAGTCCTCCTAAACAAAAGAACAATGATAATAATAAAGATTAATTTTTATTGAGGTTATCGTGAACTTCAATACACAATTGGAACACTTAATACATATACCTTCCTTTGTGGCTTCTTCACATCTTCTCCAGTAATTCAAAGAAAGGTCGGGATCCAATGTTTTTGATAAGCTCTCATACTTCTCTTCCGCCTCGCAAATGCACTTTGCCTGGAAAAGTAAGCCAATTATCAAAGGTTGTAAGCTGCTCAAAAAGCAGTTTGAAAGTACTACTGGATAGTGTTGACAACATAAGCTCACAGAAAAAATACAACTAGAAACATTTCACTCATTTGTTTATCATGAAGTTGGAATTATTGAGCTTTCCCCTTTCTCAAGAAGGCAATAAAATGTTTCTGACTATTCAAGGCCAGCTTGAATCGGCTGGAGCTTTTATGCAGAAAATGCAGCTTGAGTAGAGCTGATCGAAAAAGCATGGACAGGCTTTTACTAAGCCCAGATGACTATTTCAGACTGCTGCAAAAGCAGCAGCCTCAAGTTAGAGCTCTTGCTTTTGGCGATTGAACTTCAATTCAGCTTCAGCAACTGCAGATGGTCTAAGACATTTCATTAGCCTAAGGCCTAGCAGGCAATAAGAGAAGTTTAAGAGCACCAGAAAGCTCCAGATATTTGCCAACAAAAACTGCATTTTATAAGGTACAAAAATTAGAAGGAAAATTAGATAGATACTTCAGAATCTGACTTGATTGTTTCAGAAAATGGGTGGGAAAGTACTCGAAAGCATAAATGTAAGGAACTTTATGAAAAATTATGGTACATTAAAATTGATAATATCAACTTTGATTAAGTCAGCAAATTCTAACTCACCAACATTTTCGGGGCCATTGAAGCTCCGTATACGGCGACAAACATTCGAAGTACGTTGAAATGATTATTTATCACATCTTCCTAGAAGACAGATGAATGCATATTGCATCACTAATTCAAGTTAGATAGATACTTCAGAATGTCGCTCTCCATGATTGACAATCTTATGAATAGACACCCACCTCATAATCATACCTGCAGGATAATCAAACTTTTTCATACCCCACGAATAACCATAAAGGGAAAAGAATAAATGAAATCATAAATTCTAGCACACAGTGGAAACTCCAAGTAATAATTATTACTCAAAGAGGTAGAAGTAACCGGACAGAAAACTAAAATTCAGAAAATAATTTATAAAATTTTATTTGACTACAAGAAGTATATCCTGTAAAACACAAAAGCGTGGTAGTAAAACACAACTACATCAAAGAAAAAGGCAAAAAGAATTAGTAAGACATCCAAAGAGGCCTTTATTTTCTCGGTCGTGCAGTATTATCTACAGCAGAAACTGTCAAATCATACAACTCGTTGTAAGCATAACACGTAGAGAAAAAGGCACTTACAGGTCATCAGATACCTCCACTAGGAATTCTGAGACAGATAAGAACTCCATATGCAGCTCATTTGTCTAAAAAAAATAGAAAGAAAATATGCAGTTAAATTCAAAAAACAGATTAATTTTTCTAACATCAGAATAAAAAACAACTAATTGCGCTACTAACTGTTTATTTAAAACGAACCCAATGCTTCCATTATCTATTATTCACACTATGTCACTTTGGAAGGACAACAATATTTAATTTTTCTAGCAATACTTGACATTTTTACTTCAAATGAGATGTCTCCCATATTCTACCATTCAAGAAAGTAAAACCAACGGTATGCAAAAAATTAAATAATTAAACTTCAGTTATACTATAGAACCAAATTTGACGGGATCGTTGCATAATTTTTGGATTCAAGAATTGGAAATTATGAAAAATCTTGGAAACTTCTACAACAAATTCAAGCTTAGTAAGAAGCATTTACCTGTTGCCCTGTCAACTGATACAACAAAAGATTCAGTACTCGATAATCGAAGGATTTTAGATGGATTGCTCTCATGACATCCTCAATTGAAATCTGAATAATAAATTTCAAGTGTTTATTCTTTAGCATGAACCTTTATATACAAACAGATCAATCAAAGAATAAGAGTAAAGCACAGTAACTCTTTAAGGAAAAAAAAATGAATTTCTATTCTGTGAAGTTACAGTGAAAAAGAATGCGCTATTTATGGACAGATCCTAACGAATACCATAAAAATAAAGCGATCGATTCCGTTTTACGGATCTTAAACAGCACCAACTACAGCAGAAAGAACAGAGGGTTACTAAACAACCTTTGTTTTGCTTGTTAATGCTCTGCAAAGCTTCTTTTCAAGGGCCCAGTACTCAATACCTGATTTGAGCTCAGTTCTTATCCTAAATAGAAACAAGAAAAAAATTAGAAAACATTATTTTGCAGTGTCAATATGTTTCTGGTTCATATGAACGGTAAGAGCACAAAAAACCTACCTATCAGTAAGTATTCCTTGACTGCGAAGAAGACTCAGCAGAGGGGCAAATGGATCACAGACGGAAGTTTCATGGAGATTATTAATCACATTTTGGTCCTTAATCTGCATTAGATAATACTGATAAAAAATGATGACACGTAGAATTAGCATTTAAAAATAGTATATGATCGATGAAATCGGCTAAACTTACTTCATTAGATGTATGCATTAGACAATCAGATCTGCTTGTTTCAGAAACAGAATCTTGTGGAGAAGGATGCAAATCATTTTCATTTAACGTATCTAGCTGTACGGACAAAGATGAAAGAGTAATTATAAATTATAATTTTGTTCAAGATATAGAAAATGGCCAAAAAAAAATCCGGGCCATAGTGTATATGAATCACCTGATATATGTAGCTCTCTGTAAAAGAAAGAATAGGGAGAAACTTAAATATAGATTGTGGTTTGTTTGCGTCCATACCATGAAACATAAAATATGACCTGCACTGTTATATGACAAAAACAAACTTGTTAAAATGACATAACATGATTAAAACAAAACAAAATTTCGGGAAGTTAATGGATAAGAAGACGACAAATTGCTTACAAAATCCTCAAGCGTGGAGTTTGCTCTCCGCATTGCGTCAAATCCAATCACAGCCGCATCCTCAACTTTTGATTTCTCACAATCCGCCTTGTCTTCAATACTAAAACGGAATGAAAGATCAACGCAGGTATCATCATAATCTGCATTCCAACAAGAATCTACGTTTTGAGAAGCTCAATACACAATACATTCCAATGTTTATAGCACTCGAAACATTCGTAATACCTTCATCGGTAACAACTAAACGCGCCTCTTCGAGTATTTCAACAGTGATCTGTTAAATAAGTAGTCAAAAAAGTTAAAACCATGTATTTATAAACGAGAACTAAACAAGAAAATGGACATGGGAGTGCTTTAAATTCACCTTTTTAAGAAGCTCGGATATTAGTGAGTACTTCCTCTCTATGCTAAGCATACCACTTGGTTGTAACTGTACAAAAAAACTCTTTATCAGATAAAAATATACTAAGTAGTGATATTTTCTCTAAGATGGTTATCAATTTGCTTATTGACGATGTTGAAAATAGTTGCTAGTGCAGGAAAGGCAAATTGAAGCAAGGTAGGTTAGCAATTTCATTAAGGGTGTGTTTTATTGGCCGTAAAATGTATCGAAAATTACCTTTCGATTTGAAATATTATTTTCTGTGTGTTTGTTTAGCCGTAAAAAAAAATTCGGAAAACTATTTTTACAGATTTGAGAAAAATGGAGTGTTTTCGTTTTCCGCCGATTTTTCAACGGAAAACAAAAATTCAAGCTGCGTAAAACTTTTTTTCATTCATTTTTTTTTCCATTGAACCAAACAAATGTGAATTTTTTTACTTTCAACTAAACAAATGTCGATGAAAAATTACTTTCTTTTTCCCTACAAACCAAACACTACAAAAAGTAAAACTTTTTTTCCACCAAAATATTTTTTCACGGAAAACTATTTTTCACGATTTTACGTACAACCAAACACCCCCTAAAATAAATGGTAAAAATGTACAAGACCCCTCAAACAATAACAGGCCTCTCAATTCCATCAATTGTATGAGAGATTTTGTTAAATGCAGCGACGATTTCGCAAAATTCAACCAAAAAATTGAAGGGACCTCAATACATTTTTCCCAAAAAAGGGAAAATTTACCCTCCTATTACATTTACATATCATTCAATGTGGAAACTTAAAATCACAAAAAAAAGCAAAAATTTTGAGGGAAACAAAAAAAAAAAAAAAAAAAACCTGCTAGAAATGCATCAAGATTGAGATTATGATTACTAAGTATAATCAGTAACTACCTCTAATTTAGCTTATAAAAAAAAGAGAAAAAATTAATGAGAAAAGCAGTGGGGAGAGAGAGAGATTACGAAGAAGAGGAGGAAATGGGCGAGGAATCGATCGGAGTCGTCGTGGTTTGAGGCGAGGGCTCGGGAGTGGATGAAGGAGAGCAGGGTTTGGATCCGCTCCAGCTTCCGCAGAGCCTCCATTGCTGCGCTCTCAACAAAGGAGCCGAACGAGAGTGGGACGATGCGGGTTCCAAGTCCACTTTAGCTGGGCGAACCCGAATCCGGTCAATTTATCCGACCCGAACCCCAACCCGACCCGACCAGCTGCTGCAATTGCAATGTAGAGCTCGTCGCATAAAATATCGAGCTGAAAAAATCAGTTCGTGTTCAGCTTATTTATTAACGAGTGAAACACGAGTTAGTTCAAATTTAACTCGTGTTTGATTTATTTATTAACGAGTCGAACACAAGCCGGCTCGCGAACAGTAAATTAAATTGTCGGCCTTACTACTGATGAAAAGTTTTAAAAAAAAATTAAAAAATTTAAATTTAAATCTAATAATTAAAATTTATAAAATATGAATCTTTTTATATTTGAATTGACCTAAAATCTAAATAGTAAAAATTTGTAACATAAATGTACATATATATTCTCAAGCTATATCGAATCCCGAACGCGCGCGAGCTAATCCAGCTCATGTTCGACTCATTAAAATTTTGAACTGAAAAATTCAGCTCGTTTATTAAACAAGCGATCGATCTCGAATTCATGTCGAGCTGAACATGAGCTGAAATATTGTCGATCGTAAATATAGTTACGATGAATGAAAAGATATCATATTTATTTTTGTGCACGTCAATATCGTATTTTTATATATATTATAATAAATTAATTATTATATATTTCGTATTATTTTATTAAAAAGCAAAAAAAAATATATTTTAATATATAAATATAATTTAGCTCTAATTCTGTTTTACCGGTGGGCATTAATACCAGATGGGCGCATTAATCTCAAACAAAAAAAAAGAAAAGGAAAAAAAATTTAAACTTTAGAACCACTTTATTAGCTAAACGGTAACTATCATAATATCATTTACACGTAATAAATACAAACACACGCCCTTTATGTAACACCCATCACCCATTTCCCCCTTTCACTCCTCTCCCCTTCCCCTACACTTCCCCACCATTTCTCCTTCTCCTTCTCGGAGCGGCGTCCATGGCGGCGGCGGCGAGTACTAGGGATCAGAGCGTGTACATGGCGAAGCTCGCGGAGCAAGCGGAGCGCTACGAGGAGATGGTGGAGTTCATGGAGAAGGTGGCGGCGGCGGCGGCGGCGGAGGGGGAGGCGGAGCTCACGGCGGAGGAGCGCAACCTCCTCTCCGTCGCCTACAAGAACGTGATCGGCGCTCGCCGCGCGTCGTGGCGCATCGTCTCCTCCATCGAGCAAAAGGAGGAGGGCCGCGGCAACCGCGCCCACGCCGACGCCATCCGCGCCTACCGCGCCCGCATCGAGTCCGAGCTCGCCTCCATCTGCGGCGGCATCCTCCTCCTCCTCGCCGATCGCCTCGTCCCCTCCGCCGCCGCCGCCGAATCCAAGGTCTTCTACCTCAAGATGCAGGGCGACTACCACCGCTACCTCGCCGAGTTCCAGACCGGCTCCGACCGCAAGGACGCCGCCGAGCACACCCTCTCCGCCTACAAGGCCGCCCAGGTCAATCCCGTCTCCTCGTTGGCCTTAGGGTTTGGGATCTAGGGTTAGGGTTTCTGATTTTGATCCGACTAGAAGTAACAGGAGTGTAGAAATATAAAATGTAGATCATCGGTTCACGCGTGGAGATCGAACTGTTCCTTTGCAGGATATTGCGTCTGCGGAGTTGCCGCCGACGCATCCGATCCGGCTGGGGCTGTCGCTCAACTTTTCGGTGTTCTACTACGAGATCTTAAATTCCCCGGATAAGGCTTGCACTCTCGCAAAGCAGGTGAGCGTGTAATTCGTTTAGTTTCGACTTAGCTCCAGTGTTATATTTGATTTCGTGAAAACGAGATCTAGTGAGTATATGTTTGAATTGATACATGATGATGATGGTGATCACAACTTTTTCTTTGCGTTGCTTGTTGTTCTTTGAGAGAGAACCTTTTGGCGATTTTACTCTGTTTTTGCAGTATCTACCTTTGTCGCGTACGACACATTGTGGACAATATGTTGAGAATTATAAGTTGTTGTGGAATTAATCTATTTCGTGTGTCGCTGCAGTAATCAACTTAGTACTTATCGGTCCTGTAAATGTAGATTGTAGGCGAGATAATACCATTGTGCAAGGATTTCTAATTTTGGCATCGCCGCTGATTTCATCAAATGCCATCATATTCATTGTTTTCTGAGGAGAAAGAGAAGTCATAACCAATGTTCGGCATGCTAACTTGCAATTTGCTGCTAGGCTTTCGACGATGCAATCGCAGAATTGGACACCCTCGGCGAGGAGTCGTACAAGGATAGCACTCTAATTATGCAGCTTCTCCGCGACAATCTCACCCTGTGGACCTCAGATATGCAGGTCTGGTTTTTTCCCTGATGTAGCTCTCTCAACTAACGCGTTCTCTTTCTCCTTTTAATCGGATCATTTACATGCATGCTCTTGTTTCCCTGAAGTTTGAAGCTGCATGTATGACACATTTTCATGTTTATTATATATACTGCTTGAAAAATTAACTGCTCAAATGTGTAGCCCTATGAGATGCAATATAATTTCAGTTTCTTACAAAACCAATTCATGAGATGAACAATTGGTTCTTTATTTATTTTTTTCGAGTAGGATTTGTATCGACTTCATTGCTAGTGGAATTAATTGCTTTTTGTGTTCTAATCGCAGGAAGATGGAGCTGATGAGATCAAAGAAACAAGCAAACCTGAGGATGAGCTGTAACCAAAGTATTACTAATCGCCATTCTCTGTTGCTTTCTTAGGTGCTTCTCATCTTGCAAATTTGATCATCGATTTGAATCACCCCCTCTTCTCTTGTAGTTTCTTCGTTTGTTGGCATTCCGTTTCCTCTGCTTCTTTCGCTTTCGTGTGTTACCACCACCGTGCTTTTCCTTTTCCGAATGCTGTAGAACTCTTCTATTATATATATGGCTTCTTAATTCGCTCATGTGTAATTATTAATTCTATGCGTAAAAATGTGCCAAACATATCTGAACTATGATCCATTCTGATCAGTGCCGTTCATTTGAACGGACTTAAATTAGAGTATTTTATGCAATTCATGCGACTACATTATCCCAGTTCTTTATCAGGAGAACCATGATTCGTCCCACTTTGCATTCTTATCCAAACTGACCATTCATCTATCTACATGAGTAATGCGTGTCTCTTTCATGTTCCTGTTCTTTTTCTTTTCGGAGAGTACTACTGATGATGAGATCGAGGATATGACTTTGGACCTTTTAACTCCCAATTGAGACCCAATTGTTTCTGCGGTGGGGGTGTAACAAACCCTTATCCGCATTGCCTTTTCTTTCTACTTTTGTGCCTATTTGTGCTTAATATTTTAGGTAAAAATATATAGAATTTATCTGAATTACGAACCATTTTAAATCAGTTGTCCAACTCTTTAAAATTTTAATTTTATTGTTCAATATTTCAATTTGTTTGATTTGAATTAGTCAACAGAATTTTGACTTTGAAATTTAAGTTAATTACTTAATTTAATTAATTTATAGGTGCGAGAATTGCATGAAATATACTAACTAAAATCTGTAGTGATAAACGATATATTCAAATTTTGAAGTCGAAATATTGTTGAATAATTCAAATTAAATAAATTGAGAATAAATGTCTGATAGTAAAATCAAAATTTTGAAAGAATGCAGATAAATTTTGTATATTTTTATTAATATTTTATTATTTTTATATAAAATAATGGGATAACTTCAAATACCACCCCTGTGGTTTCGTGCTTTCTCACTTTAATACCCTGTGGTTTAAAACGTATCACTTTAGTACCCTGTGGTTTGATTATTCTCTTTTCGTTATCTTTTCATTAATTTTTTCGTTAAATTAATAAGAAAGTTAAAACTACAGGATAGTAAAGTGAATATTCGATAAACCATAGGTGGGATATTTAGAATTTTTCTGTATACTTTAACGAAAAAATTAATGAAAAGATAACAAAAAAAGAAAATAATCAAACCACAGGATACTAAAGTGATACGTTTTAAACCACAGGGCATTAAAGTGAAAAAGCACGAAACCACATGGGTGATATTTGAAATTATTCCTAAAATAATTATGAAAGGAGGAAACTTTATTGTATCTAGAACAGCACATGTAGATTGGCATCCTCGTCAGCTATTCCATGCCAAGTGCATGAACGGCCAACTCTGCTGTCCCATGCATTTTTGACTTTACAACTTAGAAAAATTAACTAAAGTCAAAAAATATGACAAGCAACTTAATTATTACTCCATCTCTTTTGTGTGGTTGTTGGCATTTGACTTTTAAGTTTTTTTTAAAAAAAAGTTTATTTGGCTGTTGCTCATTTTATTTTGGGCAATTGCTACACAAGAAGACACACATGAATCAATGCATCCTCATCCTCTTCTGTAATAATTTTGTGCAGGATATTTTATATTCTTTATCATCTATATTTATTAGAGCTCAATTGAGCTTTTCTTTGTAAGTAGTTAATAGATAGATAGGATCACAAAATTAATCTCGTAAAAGCTAAGTTATGATGAATAATAGCATAAGAATTTGATGGTCGGTATCTAAGGCGTCTAAGTTCAAAGTTTAATTATGTCGTATTTCTAATTAGATTTTTTTAAAAAAAAATTAATGAAAATTAACAAACAAACCCCGAATAGTTACCTTGTGCCATATTTGGCTTGCCCCAAATATTAGAAATTGATATACCACTTCACAAAGGAAATTGAATATGGGCATAACTATATTTATTTTTTTTGAGAGAAAGGTAGCACGCTACCCGCTTCGTTTATTTATTATAACAATAAACTTACCAGAAATGTGAATTAACTAGGATTCGAACTCGGGACCTCGGTACCAACCATCAAATCTTTTGTCACTTACGCTAGTGACGGTCGGTGGCATAACTATTTTGATGTTGAGAACAAATGGATTGTGCAGATCTGATCAGAAGTTAAAGAAGTTTTTTTTTTTTTTTTCGCTCCCACAATAACGAAATATACTTTGTCAATATTAAATTTCTATAAAAAGTTGCTAGATATTTGTCAAACTAAAATCTTAAGTTTGTCCAAAAAAGAATACTCTTTTGGTCTCAAACTATGAGGAGGACATTTCAGTTCTCAAACTATAATTTATTATAATTTATGTTTTGAACATTCTAAATTATTGCAATTAAACTACGCAACACATTTAATTGGCTAAATATTGATAATTTGTTGACTTAAAAGTGATGTAAAAATATTATGGTTGGAGATACAATAATAATTAAGATGCTATATTACGCAATTAACTTTAAATTTTTTGGTTTGGGGTACGGGTTCTCCGATTTTTTGTTTAGGTTCGAGTTTTGGGCTTGAACTTTTACACTAGCCGGGTTCGAGTACTATTTTGAATTTTGATTTTTTAGTCGGATTCGGTTTCGGGTTTTACAAGAATTGCTCCGAAACCCACACATTAACATCCCTAACTGAGAAACTTGGGGTCGTGGTTTGACCTCGATCCCCATCAAAGCCTTATTTAAAAGGGTTAATTACACCATTGGTCCCAACCTTTGCATCAATATTTTCAATTGAGTCCCCAACCTTTTTTTTATTGCAATCAAGTTCCCAATCTTTTGATTTCATTACAATTACGTCTCTGCCGTTAAAAAAAGGTTAAAATTAACGGAATCGCCACGTCAGCGCCTACTTGGCTTTCTTTTGTATTTCAATTTTGATCCCTAAACTTTTCACATTTTTTCACTTTAGTCCCCAAAAATAAAAATTCAAAATTTTAAATTTAAATTAGAAATTAATATTAAAATTAAAATTTTGAACTAACTAAAAATTAGAATTTTGAATTTGAATTTAAACTACAATTTTGATTTAAAGCTAAATTAAAATTTTGAATTGAAATTCAATTTTTAAATTTGAATTTTATTGAATCTAAATTTTGAATTCAAACTTAAAATTTTGATTTTGATTTTGATATTTCAATTTGCATTTACAATGAAAATTTTGAAACTGAAATTTAAATTTAAAATATGAATTTAAATTTAAAATAATATTCAAAATTTTCATTTTAAATTTTAAATTTGAATTCAAATTTTAAATTTGAATTTAATATTTGATTTCAATTCTAAATTTGAATTTAAACTTCGAATTCAAATTCACATTTTGAATTTGAAATTCCAAATCAAAGTTTGAAATTAAATTAGAATTTAGAATTCAAAATGTGAATTTGAATTTAAAATTAAATACAAAATCAGAATTTGAATTCGAATTTAAATTTGAATCCAAAATTTAAATTTAAATTTAAAATTTAAATCTTCAAATAAAAATCTTGCTTTGAATTTATAAATTAATGAGTTAATTACACCATTGGCCCCCAACCTTTGCACTGTTTTTCAATTTGGTCCCCAACCTTTTTTTTTGCAATCTATTGACACAGCGCCTCCATGGCGCTGACACGGCGCCTCCGTGGCGCTGACGTGGTATTTTTTCATCAATTTTAACACCTTTCTAACGGTTGAGACTTAATTGTAATGAAATCAAGAGATTAGGGACTTAATTGCAAAAAAAAAAAGTTGGGGTCTCAACTGAAAATTGATGCAAAGGTTGGGGACCAATGGTGTAATTAACCCTATTTAAAATGGCATAAGCACTTAAGCAGGCCAAATAGGGGTAGTATTATATGTTAATATAATAATGTTTGTCTGATTAGCCGTTAGATCAATTTGGACCGTCTGATCTTATTGACCTGGCAATATGATCTCATTCTAGATTGAGTGGGTTTTTTTTGCATGCATACTCCTTTGGCTTTGCATATACAAAATTACATAAGTGTCCTTGCAAACTTAGTTATTGCATGTTTGTCTCCATGATTTCATGTAGCGAAGCAAATGGATCGGGATTGGTGGAGATCCTGTCCTGATCCGTCTAGAATGGAACATTAGGTGAAAGTCGAAAATAATTCGTCCTAAATTCATTTCGATCTGCTACGAAATAGAGTGGGAGGCGGGAAACCCCTTTCCTTCTTTTGATCCAACCTGATCTATCAAAAATTCGTCAAAATTTTCTCTCGTCCTGACCCATCTCGAACGGAGCAATGAGTGGGGCCAAAAAAGTATGATAAAATCTAATCCGCTCTGAATTCGTCCAAACCCGCTAAGAAGACGAGGCATGATGTGGGGGGCCCTTTCCATCCAGGAATCCACCCCATTTGCATCTCTAATTTTATGATCTATCTCTTTAGAAATTTGCAATACTTATATAAATTTTTAGAAGAGCAATACTACACTTACATTTAGTTTATAGGTATAAATCTCACGCATTAAATTTTCATACATTCAGATTTACTTACCAGTATTATTAGTTTTTTTTTAAATACTAAAAATATAAATGAAAAACATACACTCTTGAATGGTAGTATGTAATACGCACATCTTATAATAAAATGTACAGACAATATTTTTCTTTCACAAATTTCAGGGGGAAGGTTTAAAAATGAGGCGGATCCGGGAGAGGGAGGGGTCCCTCGCCTCCTGCTCCATTTCTTGTTTGATCGGGGTTGATTCGGGGCGGATTAATTTTATTCCTATATTTTTGCCATCACTTACTGTTCCATTTGGGACCGATCGGAGTGGGAGCGATTTTTTTGCGAATCGAGACGGATCAAAGAAAAAAAAAGAGTCTTCCGTCTTCTGCTCCGTTTATTTATTTAACGGATCAGAACGAATTCGAAATATATTATATTTTTTATATTTTTGGTTCCCACCGACTGTCTCATTAGAAGAGAATCGGGACGAGAGCTCCACCGACCCGGATTCATTTGCATCCCTAGGAGAGGGTATGCGTCCCAAAATAGGTCTTGTAAAATAAAAAGATAGAGAATTTTACAAATTCGCAGGGGTATAAATGCAAGAAAAAAAAAACCATTGTAAACAAATAAACAAACAAATAAATAAATAGATAGAATAAGAAAAGTCGCGCACAACCGTTTCCCTCTTCTTCCAATTTGGCTCGTCCCCCCTCCACCGCCATTTGCGGACTCTTTCAACTCCCCACGCTCTCCACCTCGTAAAACCCTCCCCCCCTCAATCCCACAACACGACTAGTGAACCAAAGTATAGTAAACTCCCCACACACACGCGCGCGCGCGCTCGATCGATTTGGTGACGAACGAGGAGAGTTCTCGGTGTGGAATTTGATTCATCATTTGCTTCTCTAACGATTCCTAGTTTGGTTGTTTCCCATGATGTTTTGATGGTTTTTCTCGTTTTTTCTAGATTAATTTGATCATTTGTAGCTGTTTTTAAGCAAAAGTTGCTCTCTTTCGTGCCCAGGTAGGGTGAAAAACCCAACTTTTTGGCTGTTTTCGATCGAATTCGAGGTTATTGGGTTTCAATCATTGGTTTGACGTTTTTCTAATGTTTTTTTTCTCTTATTTTTGTCTAGAAAAATTTGATCTCTTTGAAGCTGCTTTAAGCAAAGTATGCTCTCTTCCGATCCCAGGTATGGTAAAATCTCCTCCTTTTCCCCTGTTCTTAATTCGAGATTTTTAGGGCTTTAATCGTTGGCGGAGGTTTTTTTTTTTTTTTTCTCGTTTTTCTCCAGATAAATTTGATCATTTTAAGCTGGTTTTGCCCAAATGATGCTCTCTTCCAAGTCCAGGTAAAGTAAAAAAAAAACCCTCCTTTTCCCCTGTTTCCGATCGAATATGGGGTTTTAGTGTTTCAATTTGGATGTAATTTCATGGGTCTTTGTTATTTCCCACTGTTTTAATCATATTTCTGGTATTTTTCTTCGATTTTTAGATCCGGATCATCGGAAATGGCAGCAAAAGCCTCTCCTTTTGGGCCTAATTCGAAATCTCCTTCCCCCAAATCCACGAAGTCGACGCCATTCTCATCGGATTCCTCGGATTCGCGATCGGCCAAACTCCTGGAGCGCAAATCCTCCGCAAAGGCGACACCTTCCCCTGAGGTAATTTGATTCCCCAACCCATTCCAATCCTCTGTAACTCATAGAAACCGATCGGATATCGACTTGTAGATTACCTGTTCGATGAAATGCCTGTTTGTTGTCCTTCTTTAGAAGCGAAGCACAAAAGTTACGGAGATGCAACAGCAAATTAGTCAACTCCGGGATGAACTGAAGAGGGAGAAAGAGGAGAAAATCCTAGCTTTAGAGGAACTCGCCGAGCTTAAGAAGAGAGTTTCTTCATCGGATAGAGTTCGAGTTCTCGAGAAAGAAGTGGAGAAGGCGAAGCAGTCGGAAAGGAAGATGCTTGAATCACTTGTGTCGCAAACCAAACAGCTTGAGCAAACCAAGATTTCTCTGGAAGAAGCCAAGCTTGAGATAAGGAACTCGGAGGCTTCTGCTTCTTCGGCCAGCAGAAGCAGTAGGAATTTGGAAACCCGCCTTAAGAACAGCGGGTTTTTCAATGCGTTTGCGGGTGAAGAGGAGATTAAAGTGCTTAAGAACGAGCTTAAGCTGGCCACAGAAGCCGAAGAGAAAAGCAACAAGGCAATGGATGACTTTGCCATTGCTCTCAAGGAAGTAACCACGGAGGCCAATCAAGTCAAGGGGAAGCTCTCGGTGAAAGAGATGGAGTTGGAGAACGCAAAAGCAGAAGCCAAGAAATTGAAGGCCTCGGTGGAGATCATGGAGGAGAAGCTTCGGTTGGCTCGTGAAGAGGCCGAAAGATTGAAGCTTGAAGCGGACGAAGCGGTCGCCGCGTGGAATGAGAGAGAGAACGGATTTATAGATTGTATGAAGAACTCCGAAGACGAGATCAATAAATTAAAGCAAGAGAACACGAAACTAATAGAGTCGCAAAGAGTGGTTAGAGAAGAGAATTCCAAGTTGAGGGAAATATTGAAGCAAGCGGTGAGCGAAGCTGCCGTGGTGAAAGAAGAGTTAGAAATCGCGAGAAACGAGAATTCTCACCTAAAAGATACTCTATCTGCGAAGGAAAATGCATTACAAAGCATTAAGCAAGAATATGAATGCATTAAGGTCAGCGAAGCTGCGGCGCAAGATAGTCTAAAGGAATTGAAGAGCATGCTTGATACAACTTCTACTTACTCGACCAAAACTCCGTCTTTGGTCGACAATGGTTCAACCGAACAACCAAATGGGTCATCAAGTAATATTAAATCAAGCGAGGGAACAAATGGACTTCAATCTAATAGATGGAATGGTGAGAATTCGCGAGTTAAGAAAGGTCGAAGGCATTCGATTGGCGAGCCGGCTAAGTTTAATGGATCTATGTTTGATTTAGAAGGATCTTTGGAGAAGAGTACGGATCGGAAGTTTGCGTCGGTGAGTAATGTTGCTGATATGAGGGCTGTGACTTCTATGGTTGTAGATGAGTTTGAAGATGAATTCGATTACATAGATAAGTCACACTTGGATGGCATGGAGTATTCTGCGAAACAGAAAAAGAAGAAGACGATTCTGCGAAAATTTGGAGATATTTTTCGGAGAAAAAGCCTGCAAAGGTCAAATTCAACATCTTTTGCTTCTAAATGAGTATACTGTAATGCATGAGTTTCATTTGGAGTTTGTGTATGAGCCCATTTGCTTTTACTGATTGAATACAATACATGTTACAAGCATCTTCTGCATTGCTTCATCATAACAAAAACTTAGTTGTAATCATACTGTCAATGAATTTTTCTTTATCTTAAAGCTTAAATTAGTTAGGGAATGATGAAAGGGTGGGGACTTCAAAATTAATTTACTCTAAAGAATCATTTTAAGCAACATTCTTTTCCAGTTTAACAAGCAAGGCTAAAAATTTGCTTCAAAGAATCATTTTAAGCAACATTCTTTTCCACTTCAACAAGTAAGGCTAAAACAAATTTAAAATGCCTCAGCTTTACTTCTTGAGGGATTAATCATTATTCAGGTCCTACATATGTAAAGAGGCATTAATAGTTCACTTTATTGACCCCATTATTTAGAGAACTAATAATTTCTATAAGCACTCACTGCTGTAGAAGTAGAAGTTTCGAATGAGAGTTTTTGTTTTTGAGGATTCAATGGCTTATTTTAATTGCTGTCACAACAAAATCTCTCAAATTATTTTTAACGAATGTGTAAACTGCGTGGATGAATTACTCGCTGCACGGAACTTAAAATTCTTAACAAAAAAAGCATGAATTTTGCTATATAACCAAGCAAGTGATTTGAATCATTCAGGCCCTTCGTGCCTGATTGGATGCATAAATATTTTGTTTAATATATCTTTTATATTTATTTAAGAAATATATTGTAATAGTTCGATCTAGTCTATATTATCTTTAAGTTGTCTTTTTGGTATTCGATAAATTATCTTTTATGGACAATATATTATCCTAAAAAGATGGTTGATTTCGCAACATATCTCAACCAAAATGAAATTTGATTGTAATTGCAAAAGAAAAATGTCAATGTTGTTAAAATATGTTATCATGAATAACTTGTTTGGACATCGAAACTTGGAGCCTTAGATTGTGGATAGTGAATAATAGTATTTGCTAAATCATACCACCAAAGTACTTAAAAATCATTAAACATGTACTTGCAAGATAACCAAGAAAAGGAAGTGTATGAGCAAAAGGCTAGAGTATTAATTGGAGTAGTACTTGAAAACTTATGAGGAAGAGTAGAGTATTGATTACTGGAGCATCACCCATTAAGTTTATTTTAAAAGAATATGTTAAACATAAATATTAAAAATAGGCTAAATTATATAAAATTTTCTATCAATATCCGCTTTTTCATTTTTTCCTTTCTGTCATTCAAAAATCTATACTTTGTCCCTTTAAAAAATAAAAAATATTCACAGAAAAATACGGTGTGACAAAATGACCAAATTATCCTCATCTTCTTCATCTCCTCCTCCCCAATCTTGCTCATCCGGCAGCGAAGGAGGGCGAGGGCGTGTGTCTGGGCATGGACAGAAGGGTGGGCGAGGGCGAGGCGGCGGAGGGCGAGGCGGCGGCCGAGGGCACGTGTGTGGGCATGGATGAGAGTTTCAGAGATATTTTGGGTATAAAAACTAAGATATAAACGGAACCCTAACGGAACACTGACGGCGGGAGCCGAAGTGAACATTTTTTATTTTTTAAGGAGGTAAAATGTAGGTTTTTGAATAACAGGAAGAGAAAGTGAAAAAACGGGTATTGACAGGAGGGTTTTCTATAATTTAACCTTAAAAATAAGATATCTTAAGCTATTGAAAAATAATAATTATTTTATATATATAATTTAACATTATATTAATAATTATTTCATATATATATAATATAATTTAACATTAAATTAGAATAGGAGATTCCATTGGGCTCCTAATATTATTTAATTTTCTCTCATTTGTTTATTTAAATCCTAACTTATTGTAATGCAACAAATAAATTGACATATCAATTACCAACTCCCTATTTTTTTTATTAAAGATTATCTATAACTCAAAAAAAATAAAAAAATAAAGCATGTGGCTAGAGGTCCATTGTATCCGTTGTAGCGTTTTTGACTTTTAAATTATGGCGGCTTTTGTTTTTTCAACGGTCGAATCTTTGCAGAATATATAACAACACAAGATCCCGGTCAAAATTTCCCTGCTATTAGCGAAAACGGTTCCCACGTGTAAAGAGTATGGCCCCAATTAATTAATTATAATAATATAAGCTTTTTATTGGCACATTGCATGGAACTAGTTCACCACATCAGCATGAACAGCTCAGTTTTTCTTTTAATTAATGAGAAAATTTGTTGATTATAAAAGGTACGAGGCCCGAGAACCAAATAATATAATATCATCTGTTAAAATAGAGGTAAACTCAGAGGAGCAATATCATTCTGAAAAGGTAAAAAAAAAAAAAAGTTTGCAATCCATCACAAGAGGCGAGCCAATTTGCAACTTAAGTTAATTTTGCAGAGTATATAATTTATACAAACTTTTTTTTTTTCATATATTATAATACTATCTTAAAATTTTACTGTAACCCGTTGCATATCAGCCTACGTTTTTTGGAAGAATAGTCGAATTAGAAGCTGCACATTACAGATGAAGGAGCTTGCGACTATTGCATGCACCTGGTGGGTGATTTGGCTTGAACGAAATAGGCGTATCTTCCAGAAGCTAAAACACTCTCAACAACAGATGGTAATAGATATCCGGAATGTCCGCGATTTATCTTTCTCGGTGTAGGACTACGGGCGGAGGGTCCTTGTGAGTCGCCTTTCAAATTTCTCCCTAATAGAGTTTTTTTCTTTCTTCTCTCTCTTCCCATTTGTCACGTTTCTTTTCTTCTTTTCTTCTTTTCGGTTTTGGTTTTGTTTATCTGAGGCCCGGCTGCCTCACTATGTAGCCTAGTTCACCTTCTATATGAATGAAGCGGTAGCATACTATCTATTTCTCAATTTTTTTTTTTTTTACTATAGTAAACTAATTTGTTTAGACAAAATATATATAACTAGTAGTTAGTATAATTCACGAAAAGATGTAATTCATAAATAGCACTGTAATTATAATGATTTAGTTATCATATGTCGGCATTCGTAATCTTCTGTAGAATTTTTCTAGTGAGCAGAGTTTAGACAAAATAATTTGCAAGTTAGAAATGTTGTGACTGTTTTTTTTTTTTTAGAGTAAGATAGTTTGCTATCCGTTTCATTCTCTTTCAGAAATAAATTTAACTGAATATGTGAAGGAACTAGATTTCGAACTTGAAAACTGGAGTATCAACCATCAAGCTCTTTATCATCTGTGTTAAGGAAGTATATTTTTGATTGAAAATTTAAATCTCGGCCAATTCATGAGTGACGTGATGGATCAGGTCTTGGAGAAGCAGAATCTAGAGTGTCAACTATTAACCTCTTTACCATCTGCGTTAGGACGATGATTGGGTGTATTTTCGATTGAAAATATAAATCTTAAGCAGTCCATGAGCAACATGGTGAACCAGATCCAGAAAAAGCAGAATTTAAGATATCAAGCATTAAGTACTTCACCGTCTGGGTGAGCATATTTTAGATTGAAAATTTAAATCTTGGACGGTCCATGAGTGACGTGGTGGACCAGGTACAGCAAAAGCTTCTCCAATGAACGTCGAGTTCCTTTTTGTTTTCCTTATCTCGAGAACTTTCCATGTGCGTATGGGATGGCTCCTTTCAGGAATACACGTAATTACTGACATCACCAGCTATGGGCAGTTTTACTCATTTTTGGCTTAGCTCGGCTCAGCACGGTACGGCACGCACCACAGTGATAAAAATAAAAAGTTATTTAACAATAATAAGTCGGAGAACAATAATTTGTAAGTTACACAAACTTGACTTTACCTTCCTTCTCAACTAAATCGAAAGGTCGATCTTCGTAAAAGTGTCGGTTGAAGTTTGGAGGATCTTGCAACTTCAGTGCCAAAAAAAAAATGGCAACAAGATCAACTTCAGAGATCCAAAAAAATATGTAGTATTTAGAAAATAAAAAGAGTGATCAGATGTTGAAAAATGTTATAAATATGCTATTCGGTCAAATCACTGATGTCAAAACTTTTTTAAACATTAAAAGTTAAACTTTTATTTTTTTATTACATAAGAAAATTTTTGTAAGGAATAAATTATTATTAATAATCTTATTCCAAAATCCAAATATAGCCTTTTATTGTACAACTATTTACAACACCAATTTAATAAAAGTAGGTGCATAGCTTACCTAACTTGAAGACCATTTTGAAACGACTACCTAACCTTTTAAAATTTTAATTTTACTATCAAAACTTTCAATTTATTTGATTTGAGTCATTAAACTGTATTTTGACTTTAAAATTTACGCTAATTATTTATTTTAATGAATTCATTATTACGAGAATTACACGAAATATACTAGCTAAATTTATAAAAATAAATAATGTATTCAAAATCTAAATACAAAGTAATATTAACCGACTCAAATCGAACAAATTAAAATATTAGACAATAAAATCAAAATTTTGAAAGATTGAGCGGCCGTTTCAAAATAGTTCATAGTTAAGATAACTTCTATGCATTTTTAGCACAAAAGTATTATAAAATTCTTGGTATAACTTCAAATACTACCCCTGTGATTTCATGCTTTCTCACTTTAGTACCATGTGGTTTAAAATGTATCATTTTAGTACCCTGTGGTTTGGTTATTCTCTTTTTTTGTTATCTTTTCGTTAATTTTTTCGTTAAATTATACAGAAAAAACTTCAAATATCCCACCTATGGTTTATCGAATATTCACTTTACTATCATGTAGTTTTAATTTTCTCATTAATTTAACGAAAAAATTAACGAAAAAATAACAAAAAGAGAATAACCAAACCACAGGTACTAAAGTGATACGTTTTAAACCACAGGGTATTAAAGTGAGAAAACACGAAACCACGGGGTGGTATTTGAAGTTATCCCAAAATTCTTTTATGCAGCCTAGCCGAGCCGAGCCGAGCCACGCCGATGTAGCGCCTCCGCTCACGCCCTATAAATGGTAACCGCGTGGTTTTTCTTTTCTTCGTCCTCGTCGTCTCCCTTTTTTCCCCTTCCTCCATTTTCTAATCTCTTCGAGCTCCATCGCCGCCGCCTCCGCCGCGGCGTACGCTCTTGGTAAGTTGCACCGCCTCTTTCTTCGTGTTCAAATTTGCTTTCGATTTCGCGATCGATGTAAAAACCCTGGGAACGATTAGATTTGGTGCGGAGCTACGTTTGTGATGTTGGATTTGACCCCTTTTTTTTGGAATCGATGCGTAGGAAAACGAGTTGTAGGTGACGAGCTGCGTGTTTTAGTGGAATTTGTCGGATTTTGGGGGATTTGTGGTTGTATATTTACGAATTTGAAACCATTTCGTGTGATTAGGAACGAAGAGATCGCGAGGAGGAAGCGAAATGGCTTCGATTGCTTCTTCATCTTCTATAGTTCGTCCTCGTCGCCATGAGTAAGCAATCTCTCTCTATGCTTTTGTGTTCTTATGTGCAGAGTGTGTTTTCTCTCTAACGCGCTTTGATCTGATAAGAAATGAGAGGAAGAAGAAAAAATTTAGCGCATCTTTGCTGCAAGAAGACGATTTCAGAAAATATTTTAGGAAATAGGATCAAGTTACTAATTTTAGAAAAATTGAAAAATTGGACTCTTGGGAGATGCTAATTCGTCATAGCAACTATGCGTGACATTACTTCGCTTCTAACATACATTTCAGGCATTATAAACCTTCTATTGTTCTTAACTAGTCAATAGTTTGCGAGGATCATTATATGTGTTATGACAATGTACGGCTAATAGTTCTCGGTCATTTCCTCTATTGATATAAAATGATGCTGACATTTGGAAAATTTATTTGGTCGCGGGATAGAAACGTGGTTGAGTGTGAGATGCAGTAGTGAATGCTCTGTCCAACTTTGAAATTCATTCCTAAGCGCGATGAATCACTTTTGGTAGCAACTCCTGCATTTCTGGTTATGGCATTGTTGTTTTATTATGCTTCTCACTCATTTACTCGCCTTATTAGCAGCTTTGTCACATATGATTCCCCCCCCCCCCCCTTTTTGCACCTTGGATCAATCCTGGAAACTCTGGGCTTAATATAACATTTTTGGAATTGATAGTGTTAATGAATCAAGTGTACTGTAGTGATTGGTTTTCTCTTGCTTACTGTTTGGACACAGAACACAATGTCCCACAAGAGGGTACGGATTCTTCAAGGAGCTCAGAGGGGACCAATACAAACCACTTCTGGTTGGCGGCAAAGCACCAATTACGAAGACACTTGTTTTAAGTGTAGCTGCATGCTTGCCTTTGAAAGGAGATGGGGGGTTCGGGTCCGTTGAAAGATCTAGTGATGGTGACAAAGTATTGCGACGGAGTACTTCCGTTATTGGGCAGGATTTTCCATCTTCAGATGCTATATTTCAAGACGATGCTGTAGCACTTGGAGCAATTTCTGCGGATATGGCTCCTTTTGCTGATGATTTTTTTGATGATAACGACGAGCTCGATTTAGATTGGCCTACTGAGGGTTTCTCTTCTATCTCGGAGGCCATCGAGGACATCCGGCAAGGCAAAGTTCGTTATAATTTTCTGATTGATTACATTATCTACTCTCTTTACTGATGTTTTACCAGATATTTATTGACAGTTTCTTAAAATTTGGTGAACTTTACAGCTTGTGATTGTAGTAGATGATGAAGACAGAGAAAATGAGGGGGATCTTATAATGGCTGCATCTTTGGTAACCCCAGAGGCTATGGCTTTTATAGTAAGACATGGAACTGGGATTGTGTGTGTCAGCATGAAAGAAGAAGATCTTGAAAGACTTCAACTTCCTTTGATGGTGACAAATAAAGAAAATGAAGAAAAGCTCCGCACGGCATTCACTGTTACAGTGGTATGTTCTTCTGCCTTCTGTAGGACAAGATGGTTATTTGCATTGGTAGACAACTCTTAGTTTGAAAAGTGGCGGCTTGCATTTTATTCCCCAACAGAAGATTATTCAAAATAGCATGTTAAATCAATTATTTTTTGAAAAAATCATCCATAGTTTTATCTAAATATGACATCATCTATTGATATATTTTGCAATCCAACATTTACCATTGTCACATGATTTAAATATAAGGAGTATTTCAAGAAATTCTCGTTTCTTTGTATTTGTCTCTTTCTGTTGGGATTCACAAGTTCAGAGGCAAAGAGGGTAATCTAGTCTTTTTCTTTCTTTGCTAGCTTGCAACAGGGATTGTCCAAGTTTCATCGCATCTGGTTCTTAACATAATTTGCTTTCTTTTCCTGCTCTATAATTTGATTTCAGATCTTCATGATGGAGAACATTGTGGTCGATACATCATTACAATTTCTGTTATTGAATAACAAGCATATAGATGGATGATCAATGCATTAAGCTTTTCCGGGATTGGTTTATGGTCTGCTTGAAGTGAATATTAAACTAATTACCTTTTTGATTACTTGGATTGGGCTTGCAGTGGATTATATAATTATTATTAGTTTAAATAGCAATTCGATTACTCATGTAATGATCATAAGGTTGGACCGGGTAATTTTGATAGGCTCTTGTTTCTTGATGTCTTCAGAATACCAGCAAGACTGTTTTTCTTACAACAAATTTTCCGCCTTTTGAATCTGACTGCTATACAATTACTTCATAGGATGCTAAAGAAGGGACAACAACTGGGGTTTCTGCAGAAGATAGGGCGAAAACAGTGAAGGCCCTGTCATCTCCTGATTCAAAGCCTGATGACTTTAACCGCCCTGGGCATATTTTCCCTCTGAAGTACAGAGAAGGAGGCGTCCTTAAAAGAGCTGGACATACAGAAGCATCTGTTGATCTTGCTATGTTGGCTGGGTTACCACCTGCGGCAGTTCTTTGTGAGATCGTGGATGATGACGATGGTTCAATGGCTCGATTGCCAAAGCTCCGTGAATTTGCTAAGAGGGAGAATCTGAAGATAATCTCCATTGCTGATTTGGTTAGGTATGGTACTTACGAAATCCTTGAATGTACCATAACTAGTAAAATCATCTTATTACAAATGGGTTTACCATTGCTTGGTTACTTAGGTGTCGATATATTTCTGAGTTGCTTTGATGCCATTTTTTTTGGTAAGAACAACTGATAGTTAAGTTGAACTCTCAAAACTTTTTTTTTTTTTTTTTTCTTTTCAATCAATATCAAATAAATGTTCTTTGAATATGTTGATAATGTGATGTAGTTTCTAGGCCCATGTTTTGAGAATAGAGGTGTTATCATTCATCCTAAAATTCTACGTGCTTATAGGAAGGCATATTCAGTTTAAGGTTTTTCTCCTCAGTCCCCATAAGATGAGTGAATTTGAATACTGAATGTTGCAGATTCAGTTACAAATGGATTTACCGACTTTACCTTGTTGTTTTCTATTCTGTCCTATATTGTTGCTGGATTTCTATTCTGTGCTGAGAATTAAGTTTTTATTACAGGTATAGGAGAAAAAGAGATAAGTTAGTGGAGCGTGCTTCGGTGGCACGCTTGCCCCTCAGGTGGGGTAACGTTCAGGCCTACTGCTACCGATCTCTTCTTGATGGAATGGAGCATATTGCCATGGTTAAAGTAAGTATATTTACATAGCATATGTACTAAAACTTAAATGCGCATTTCTTTCCCCTAGTTTTTTGTATGCAGCAAGATAGTTATGGATTACCAGAATTAGTGTTTGGAACAGGCCTCGGAAAGTCCTGTCTAACTAGTTATTGCTCTCTCTTTCTTTCCGGAAGAAATGACTAGTGATTGCTTTTGTATTATGAGGATAATGATTAAGTGCTGAATGCAACTTCACTAAAACATTAGTTGTGATGTGCTGAGTTACTTTCTTATCTTTTCATTTTGCCATAATTATGAGGAATAATGGTTACATTATTTCCAACTGTTAACAGGGTGATATCGGAGATGGGCAAGATATCCTCGTGAGGGTGCATTCCGAGTGCTTGACTGGGGACATATTTGGCTCAGCAAGGTGCGATTGTGGCGACCAGCTGTCCCTGGCAATGGAAATGATTGAGAAAGCTGGGAGGGGCGTGCTGGTTTATCTTCGCGGGCATGAAGGGAGGGGCATCGGGCTTGGCCACAAGCTTCGCGCTTACAACTTACAGGACGACGGGCGTGATACGGTGGAAGCTAATGAGGAACTAGGGTTGCCTGTGGACTCACGGGAGTATGGTATCGGCGCACAGGTACGATCTTATTCTATCAAACACAAGAAATTTACGGTGGCAATACTTTGTTACATAATTTTGTGCTTCTATGGTTAAAATTCTGACTCGTTGCATCCAACTTCTTCGTCGTCGCCTTCTTCTTTGTAGATCCTGCGAGACCTCGGAGTTCGTACAATGAGGTTGATGACCAACAACCCGGCAAAATACAGCGGGCTAAAAGGCTACGGGTTGAGCATCGTGGGCAGGGTTCCCTTACTAACACTGATTACTAAGGAGAATCGTAGATACATGGAAACCAAAAGAGCCAAGATGGGCCACATATATGGATCTGAACTCAACGGTCGTCTCAATGGCTCGATTACAACTAACGGATCAGCAGAGCAAAACCAGAGCTCATAATGTGCTTTGGTTCAAAGAGAAGCCATTTTTTACTGCTACTGAACAATAAAAGCCGTCGTACTAAATTATTCCATTTTGTACAGATTCCATTATTTGGCTTTTTGTGCGGGCAGCCGATCTTCGATTGAGAGGTGAAAACTTATTTCGCTATGCTGTTGCGAACAATGTAGACATTTTGATTTACTCTAAAAGTACAAGGGTTTGAGAAACAGAATGCGGAGTAGAGATTGGTGTTGTTGATGTTTTTCCTGTTATCTTTTTGACTCGTAAAAGTCTCAAAGTTAGAACAGCTGCACAACATATAGTGTTTTTGCTTGATGATATTATTCTTTGGCTCATTAACACAACATTTTGTGCTCAGTTTGGGGCCGAGGGATTGTTTTGCAAATAAGATGTGGATTATGCAGAAGTGGTGAGATGCGAAAACCTGGCATCCTGTCACCCTCAAACGAAGTTGCGAGTTCGCACCTTACATGAACTAGACTCGCAAAACATATGAGAGAAATGACAGCGCGTCTCTGTTCTCCAACTTTGTCGATCTATCCTGCTGCAACTGCTTGCGCTTGGTCTTACATTTAAGCTTTGGAGGGTCAAGTTTGAGCTCAGCTTGTTTAACTAATCAAGCTCGAATATGAGCTCGAGCTCGGCTTCCTGACTAAGCATGATAGGTTGTGTTAGCTATGGAGTGCCTACTGGTCTGTTGCTTTCGTTGTATAGACATTATATCGTATGCTCTTCGAAGAAATTTCTTTTGCCGATTCAGCTCGTCGAATCAGATCGCCAAATTACCCCCACCCCGTTCTTATCTCTCAGGTCGATTTGGCGAGCTTTGGCTCGCTAAATCGGCAAGTGTAGCAGCATAACACGGTTCCTTCTTTAACTTGTGAGTATCAAAAGCAGAAATGGAATGTAAGGCAGATCAATCGGCGGTCTACAAACACTGCAGGGAGAAACATTGGGTGTAACCTCGTGACCACTGCTCATCTGTAGCAAAATATATATAAGCCATTCAATGCTCCAATGCAGATATAATCTCATCATTCATCCGCAACAAAATGCATCTGTACTATCTAATGCTCTCTCTCTCTCTCTCTCTCTCTCTCTCTCTTTTCGTGGACGTTGTACAACAACTATGATTGCTCCGACAAACTCATCATCAAAGCTCTGGCACTTCTAAATAAGGGATTATTCTTTTATTTCTGTGGTGGAGTGGTGGAATCTCCCAACCTGGTACAGGCCATGAGGTGGGTCTAACACTGCAACAACACAAAAGAGAGCATCAACGGAAAGTCGGTGCTTATTCTGGAATTCTTCTTTACCAACCACCGACTTTGCTTTACTTTTCGTGCTCCAGTATCATTTCCACTTTTCTCACGAAAATTCCCTCAAAAGGAACTGGCCCTAGCTGTTGTCCCAGACGCATTCTCTTGCCCTAAAAAAAAAAGAATCAAAGAAAGAATCAAAGGTGAATGAATAATATTATGCGCACTCTCAGAAGCAGATCTCAGTTCCAACGCGTTTTAACCATTCAAATTTTACTTTGTATTTTTAGAAATGGGCATCGCATTGCTCGAAGTTCAAGCGGTCGACTTTTTCATTTTAAGAGATTTCGCACCGGCTGCGTAGAACTTTTCTCCACTTCTTTACGGCAACTTTTGGAAAACCTAACGACTTTTTCATTATAATCTTCTCAACAGCTTCCTACTAATAAAAGCAAAAGTTTTAGCGCGCGCTTTTACTGTTGGACCTTTAAATTGCTTTTGGCTTCTTTTTGCAGCTAAAAGTTTTTGGTTACTTTTTGAATAGAAATATTATGTGGAAGTTAAGACTAAATTTGCAAAATACAAAATTAAAAAAGACTAAATTTACATATGCAGTTAATTAAATCGCCCTTTGTTTCTTTCGAAGATATCCATAGGCCTCTTAAATAAGAGAAAAGTAAAGTGATGAGTGCACGAAATGACAACCATATTTTAAATATTTATATTTAACACACAATGACCATAACTTATCTTGGATAGAAAATTTTGCAATCGAGGAGGAGAAGGCTAAGCTTTTGATTTTAGCGCTTAATTTTCAATCCAATATATATCAATGGTACAATTAACTCTTAGGTCCTGTTTGAATGTTGGAATAAGTTAATTCTTAAATAATTTATTCGGCACAAAGGTTTTTTTTATATAATTGCAGATCAAAAGTTTAATTTTTGCTTATTGAAAAGTCTTTTTACCTATAATTTAGTACGATAACATATTTCAGCTATAAAATAATTTATCTTATTTCAAAATTTTGATTAGAAAGTAAAATATGTTATTCCGTTTTATACATTTGATCACATTTCTCATCTACCAAATACTACAACTTCTTAAGTAAATTAAAGATATATCCGAAATAAGATATTCGTGCATCTAAATCAGGACTTAAATTTCACACTAAAATGCCTCAACAAATCTCCTCTTTTTAAAACACAATGAATTAATAGCTTAAGAAATTTATTTTGGTACATCCTCTTGGGTTCATCACAATGTGTTTGGTTGCACCCAACCAATAATTTTCCTCATACCATTTGTACTAAAAAAGCTGTCCACCACCTGTCATTGGAATTTTCATTTCAATTATTTAACTTTTTCATATCCCTCCTAGGCCAGCATTGAATGTCTTGTTAAAAATAAGAAAAAAAATTATGGATAAGATACAATTTATGGTACACTCCAGCAAAATATTCTTTAATTAGATAGTTTATAGTCTATTTGGTATGGCGGATCCCAAAAGCTAGAGCTGTTAGAAATAATCAACCAATTCACTTAAAGCGTACAGATACAGCGCCCACGGGTCTCGATTGTGACTCGGCCCAACTTAGCCTCACGTCACTTCGAACATGACTCGGCCCAACCCAGCCTCACGCCATTTCGAACATTACTCGGCCCACATGGCCTCCCGCCACAGGACAGGATGCTGGTCCATTTAAGCCAACAATCCTCCCTCCAGCATCTACACACATTTGCAGTAGGAATCGAACCCGTGATCTCTGGCTCTGATACCACTTATCGGATCGTTGGCGCTAACCATTAATCCCAAAAGTTGTTAAGCAAAATAAAATAAAATCAAAAAGTATATAAAAATATATGCTTTTTTGTTTCGCATTTCACCATCAGAGATAAAATATATGAATAATACTTGTGTTTTTTCAAAATTATGAGGTTGCAATTGAATTGTTTCCATATACTAGACTTTTTTTATATTTAATTTTTTTATATTTTCTTGTAGCATCTTTAATTCTCCTTATGTACATGCTTTGAATATAATTTTACTTTTTTTAAAAAATTGTGTAATTATTTTATTAATTTTATTAAAATGAATTGGCATATTCTATTAATTTTTTTATATGAATATCTAAGTTATATTTTAAATTATCGATCTAAAGCTCGTTAAGGTTTGAAATTGATACAATACAACCTCCTATTTTTTTTAAAAAAAAATTATGAATTTTCTTTTCGCAAAATAAAAACGTAGGTGCATGTGGGTTTCAATTGCTGACGTGGTACACATGGTGCACGCATTAAATTTGTTCGACACGGATTAGGGACTAATCGCAAGGAAGGTTCTGGGCACATTCCTCGAGGGCGAATCGTAGCCGTCCAATCGCGATCACATGTCAACAACCTTCTATAGAGGAATCCGCATAGTCACAAATATGGAAAAGATTAATTTTGGGACCTTATAATCTAAATCAATCACCGTCCATTCTCCATCAGACGGCCTTTCATTAACTTAATTAGTGGAGTGTTATTTTGAGAGAACTTAATCAGTCACCGTCCGTTCTCCATTGTTCTCATCAGAATGAGATATAAAAAAAAAATTTAAAAAGGAATTTTGTTAAATTACCAAATTAAGGTAACAATGTAGTGTAATAATTAACAAATAACATCTAAATATTTTAAATTTTAAGTTAAAAAAACTTTGAAGTTGAAAATGTATCAATTTTTTTTTAAAAAAATTGAGAGTTTTATTTAAAAAACAGATAACAGATAACACGTATTAGTTGAGAGATTTCAGTAATTTTAATGTTACTTAAAAATAAGAAAGTTAAGTGCCTCAAAACTATATAGACTTTTGCTCGTTCAAAAGATAAGTTTATGCTTTACTCATAATTATTCTTTTTAATTGTTGCAATTGAAACTACAATCACTTTGAGCGTAATTTTAACTGCTACAGTTGGACCTTCTCATACAATTGATTCAAATGCATCAAATAAATATAGAACTTGGATCTGTATGTAGCTGCTTACAACAAAATAAAACCGTTATATGACTAAATTACAGAAAATCTCTTTGCAAATACCTGTTTTTTCACTTTTCTTTTCTAACTTTTAAAAATCTATATTTTACTCATCAACATTTCAAGTTGTTGCATTTAGTCTCCTCCGTCAGGGTTCTATTACTATTCCGTCTATTTTTTATAATTTATATCGAAAATGCTATTCAAAATTAAAAAAATATATTAAAAAATTATTATTTTTTTATAGAAGAAGTAAGAGTAATTTGGTCATTTTGCCCTCTCCATTAATGCCGTACTATTCTGAAAATATTTTTAAAATTTAAAGAGGTCAAAATGTAAATTTTTAAAAATCAAAAATAAAAATAAAAAAGTAAATATTTATTGAAGAATTTTTTGTAATTTAGCTTTAAAAAATGTATTTTCTAACAACTAGAGAGGAACATTGTTGGTGACAACAGTGGGCCCACCCATCACCGTGAAATTCCCATCTGACGGCTGTCGTTTTCCCTCCACTTTCTCTCCCCTCTTAGTTGTCTTTTTTTTTTGTTTTTTGGATATTTTCCTTCAAAATGTCCGCCACTATTCGCTCCACATATTAATTCATGAACCTAGTGTATAGCTACACCCCATGAACCGTACTTCATATTCCATGATTAGTGTCTTAAAATTAAAATCTATCTCAATAAACGCAATTTATACAATGCAAAGAGAATATTATACATACGGAGTTATAGATTTTACCTATTTACTTAGCTATCAAATAATTTAAAAATTAATAATACAGAATAAAACCACTATTTATGAATTTATATATATATATATATATATATATAAGTGTTTTTCCAAAAGCGTATTAAAATAAATATTTTGGGCTTTTATGGTGTGAAACTCGTACACGCGGTGTAGGCAATCTAGCTGTTCTCTCTCTCTCTCTCTCTCTTTGGGCACACACCCTTTATATAATTATGTATATATATATATATATATATATATACCATCCCTTTTCCTCTACTCTCCACTCACCTCACTTTGAAACCCTAATCGTCTCCTCTCTCTCTCTCGCTCCCTCGCTCTCTCTCTCTCTCGAGCTCTCGAGCCCTCAACAATGGCGATCCCCCGCATCGCCATCCTCGCGGTAGCGCTCGCGTTCCTCGCCGCGTCCTCCTCCGCCCAGGGCCCCTCCGCCGCCCCGGCCCCCTCCGTCCCAGCTCCGGCCCCCTCCGTCCCCGCCCCGGCGCCCTCCGCCCCCGCTCCGGCCCCCAAATCCCCGGCCCCGACCCCCTCCGTCCCCGCCCCCGCTCCGACCCCCAAATCCACGGCCCCAACCCCGGCCCCCTCCACGCCCCCGACCTCCTCCTCCCCCCCGGCCCCTCCTCCCTCGTCCCCGTCCCCCTCCCCCTCCGAGGCCCCGTCTCCTCCGGAGGGCCCCAGCAACTCCGCCGCCGCGTTCCGCCCCGCCGCCCTAATCGCCGCCGCCGCCGCCGCCGCCATGGCCGTCGCCTTCTAGATCGGAGACCGGTTCGTGAACCTTCTACATTCTTCTTCTTCTACATTCTTCTTCTTCTACATTCTTCTTCGTGTTCGTGTTCGTGTTCTTCGTGAGATGTGTTAGTGTTCTCGCTCCCCCTGATGATAGTGATCTGTTCTTTTCCTGTTTAGACGATCATTAATTATTGTTTTCTTTACCTGTGTATTCACAAATTTCTCCCTCAACTTTTTTTTTTCCTTTTCTTTTGCTTACTTTATTTTGTGGTGGTGCATTCTCATTTTTCATCTTACTGAGTAGGAATGTGTGGAGACCTCCTGAACTACAGAGTCATGGACTACTTATTATTATTATTTTTTTATACTGAGATTAAAAATAGGGATAACTTCAAATACCATCCTTGTGGTTTCGTGCTTTCTCACTTTAGTGCCATATGGTTTAAAACGTATTACTTTAGTACCCTGTGGTTTGATTATTTTTTTTTTGTTATCTTTTCGTTAATTTTTTTGTTAAATTATACAGAAAAATTTTAAATATCTCACATATGGTTTATCGAATATTCACTTTACTATCATATAGTTTTAACTTTCTCATTAATTTAACAAAAAAATTAACAAAAAAATAACAAAAAGAGAATAACCAAACCACAGGATACTAAAGTGATACGTTTTAAACCACAGGATACTAAAGTGAAAAAGCACGAAACCACAGGGGTGGTATTTGAAGTTATTTTTTAAAACTAATACACTTTTGTTCTTCGAAGTATGAGCCTCATGATATTTTTATCTAAAACTTTAATTTTTAGCTATTTTTATTTTGAATTTTGTAAATTGGTACATTTGAGTCCTACACGAATTTAATTGATTAAATACTGACGAATTATTTATATAAAATTAAATCAATACTTTAATTATTATTGCATCAACAATCATAACACCGTCATTTTACTTCTACATTCACTTTACATCTACATTCGCGACGCCTCAGTATTTTTAGATAACTAAATTAAATTGTAAGAATTAATTATAATAATTTAAAATATTCGAGTTATAGATTATTATAAATTAAAATTTGAGAATCAAAATATCGCGCATCTCATAGGTTTTGGATCATAAGTTTAATTTACCCTCTTCAAAATTAAGTTTTTCATCCATGCATCCATCAAATTTGACAATTTTTTTTAAAAATAAATACAGTTATAATAATTAATAATTTATAGCTAATAGAATTAGAAAAAAAATTAAAAAAATTTAAGTAAAGTACATAATTTCAAAAAATAATAAAAGAGTTATAATAAAAAATTAGAGTTACTCATGCTATTTCAAAATGGCTTATAGTTGAACAATAATCTCCACATATATATTTTTTTAGACGGACTTAGATGAAGAGCACACTAATAAAATGAATAGGTTAAATTTTTAATTTTAATTTTATGTTAAAGTCAAATAGAGTATTGAAGTTTAAAAAAAAAAGTTTTTTTTTTTTTCTTTGTGCATCATTGCTAAACTTGTACAAGAGAGGGCAAGTTTATTTTTTAGTTTAGACGATAATTTTTTTAAAATTTTAATAAAATAAAAAAATGATAAGACTAGTAAATTACTAAGAATTAAAAAATGTTTATAAATGTAAATTTTACATCTATAAATAGGATGTATAGATAATATTGTTTATTATGATTAATTTTATAACTCGTTTATTGAAAATTTATAATATTTTTTAAATTTTATTATTAAAAAAATTAATAAAATTAGTGAGAAAATAATAATATTTTGAGTATGGAGAGTATCAATTTCACAATAGTTTCGGGTGCACAGGTAACGCGTTTGCTATTTTTATCATTTAAAAAATTATTAACATTCCTTTTCTAGAAAAGTGACGTCACATGCGACGTGGGGAAATGGAAGGGGTGACGTCACGCACAGCAGGAGCCAGCTGTAGCCCGCGGGGCGAACGCGGGCCATGTGCGCTTGGGTGTGGTTTTCGGGTTTGGACTTTACCCGGGATAAAACTTTGAGAGGGTAGGAGTAGGGATTTTAGCGGGTCGGATTTTTAAAACTTCGAATCTGAACCCGATTATCAAATTCAAAATCCAAATCTAAGTTCGGTAGATTTTCAAAATTTATATCCAAAATCGAATCCGATCAAAAATTCAAAATTCAAATTCGAAGCCAAAGATCTGAATCCGAAATATATATTTTTTTACCATATTTCAAAATATATTATATTAAAATCTAAAATTTCAAAATATGAATTCAATGTTCATATATATATTATATAACGTAAAATCAATTCGAATTCGGGTAGGGTTCGGTTCAGGTCGGATATAAATAAAATTTATATCCGAATTGAAATTCGTCAGATTTTTAATTTTTATACTCATATCCAATTTGATAAACAAGTTTTAAGTATCCGTACCATTGACATTCCTAAGTAGAAGCTCCTCAACTATGCTTCACTTTTGATTCGCTGTCACGTGTTTGGTGGGTGTGTGTGGTCACAATTTTCATTCCTAAAACATTTCCTTATAAGCTGTGCATATACAAACATCTTAAAATTTAGGAATAATTTTAAATACCACTCCTATGGTTTCGTGCTTTCTCACTTTAGTGTCCTGTGGTTTAAAGCGTATCATTTTAGTACCCTGTGGTTTGGTTATTCTCTTTTTGTTATCTTTTCGTTAATTTTTTTATTAAATTAATGAGAAAGTTAAAACTACAGGATAGTAAAGTGAATATTCGATAAACCATATGTGAGATATTTGAAATTTTTCTGTATAATTTAACGAAAAAATTAACAAAAAGATAACATAAAAAGAGAATAACCAAACCACAGGGTACTAAAGTGATACGTTTTAAATCACATGGCACTAAAGTGAAAAAACATGAAACTATAGGGGTGGTATTTGAAGTTATCTCTAAAATTTATAGAGGTCTAATCCTTTTCCTCTTTTGTTCTTTCCTATTTTTGGATTAAAACTGTTTAGAGTGTGAGGGCATGCAACTCCACCCAGGGCCCAGGGGTGGCTTTTAAATGGCTATACGAAATTCGCGTGTTCGTGTTCGACAATCGCCTTTGTCATGTCAATTTAAAAATAAATCATATTACGTCTGCGGACCGAGTCTTTGCCAAGCCAGATTTTGTACTTTTCTTGCAAAAGAGCTTTTCAGAAGAGAAACAAATGACGAAATCCGTGATTCGATACGAATGATATTATCATTTTGGCGGTAAGTGTTATTTCATTTATTTCAGAGTGCTGCTATGGGTGCCTCAGATCAGATGTTTTCCTAAAAACTGCTGATGCGCTATATGCTTATTGGTTCACACACGCATAAGACAAACTGACATAATTGGCCTACTTTATTATGGGTGGTCTTCGACGCGATCATTCGAACGGCGGTGATTATACATATGATCGATACTTTCACCACTGCTTAGAGTAGCTGTACCAAAAAAGAATGATGCTTATATTGCTAGCTAAGTGCCTCTCCATCAAAAAGTGCATAGTGCATGTTTAACTCTAATTGCGTAATGATCGATTCTCTGACATCGATCAATCGAGATATAGTGAACCGATCGAGCATAGAAAGGTCCATTTTTGATCGAATCGGGCGAAGTTCAAACAATTGATGTTCAAAATTAGATGTATTTGGCTACCCTGCGTGGTTTAGCGTTCATTTGGCCTGTACTACGAAATAGCTTTTCTATTCTAAGAAGCTTTAGATGGACATCTGACAAACACAAGGTCTAGACTTTCTGCAGAGGTACGAAAGAAAGATCAAATTGGCTTTCCATGCCTAGAAGCAGAAGTTCTAATTAGAGTATCTACTTTTAACCATAAACTAGTGAGGATATTTTAAATGAAAACGTGATTAGTGCACATTCGAACATCTCCAAATCAAACTAAACATTTTTTTTTTTTTTTTGAGAAAAGGTAGCATGCTACCGCTCCATTCATTACGCAGATGAACTCGGCTACAAAGTGAGGCAGCCAGGGCCTCGATCGAAGAAAAAAAAAAAAAAAAGAGGGTTGGATCTAACTAATACTCAACAAGCTTACTGCGAGAACAGTAACGAAACCAGAGTGTTTAAGAGATCTGATTTCAGCGTGCAAGGTCCCTAGCGAGTGTTTGGAATGTACGAAGATCCTACGGTTCCGCTCAAGCCAGATGACCCACCAGGTGGCAGCGATAGTTAATAGATCACTCCTACCCTGAGCTCCTCTCTTACTACAACTTGCCTCCCAAATTCCATTAGATGATGAGCAATGCCGTAGGAAGCGTTTATTAGGAAGAAATCCCTCCAAAAGAGCCTTAGAACTAGCGCATCCAGCAAAAAGGTGGTCCACAGTCTCCGTCCTCTCTAAGCAGAAGACGCATTTTTCGTCGCCACTCCAGCCCCTTTTTAGGAGGTTTTCCACAGTTAGCACCTTATTTTTCAGAACTAACCACAAAAAGATTTTGACTTTGAGAGGGGATCGGATCTTCCACAGTTGTGCGAAGCTCTTGGTGATGATACCGCCATCTTGTAAAAATATGTAAAGAGATTTGACAGAAAAAAACTCCGTGCTAGTCCATCGCCATCTTACATCATCTCTACGATTACATAGGGACATCGCAGAGATCGACTCCTTAAGCTCCTGAATCTGGATATTATCGGTCGCGGACATGTGAGAGAGTCCAGCTAGAATCTTCCGCCACTTCCACCCTTGACCACTCCAACAATCCTTTATTCTGAGGTTTTTGTTCGTAACTCTATCAAAGATGTGCGGGAAGGAAGTTCGCAGCGACACTTGGTCTAACCAAATGTCTGTCCAGAAATTAACCGAATGTCCATCACCTATCGAATAAGAAACCCCGCACTTAAAGATATCTCTGGTCGCTAGGACGCTCCGCCACCAGAAGGAGTGGGGTCTGCCACCAGAAGGAGTGGGGTCTGAAAGAATGTCCTTCCATAAGCGGTTTCCTCCGTTGGTAGTAGATACCGTTGATGAGAGCACCCCACTGATGATTTCTCTCTGAAAAGAACCTCCAATCAAACTAAACATTTATAGAAGCTTTAGTTAGGACGAACAAGCCCGTATTTTCTAGCCCAAAAGATCCGAAAAACCCAAGAAATTGAAGCCCAATAACTTTTACGCTTAAACCAACATGATATTGCTTGGAATTTTCCAAGCATGGGTGTGAGAACAAATGAACAGAACAATAACTTATGCAATATGAGGATTTTGCTTTGTAACGAGAATGTAGAAATTAAACTTTTAGTTAGCCGTAGGACTTTTTACCGAAACCCTTCTTAGGTCCTTAAATACTAATCCAAGTCGGGGCACATGTCCCAAATTTAAGCTTATTATGTGAACTCGAACTTTCGATATTATGGTCGGCGCCAAAAAATCTCTATATTTATTTATATATGCACTGAACCGTTATATAATTCGATTTTTATAATATTGGATAAAGGTTGAGTGATGTGAACCCTAGACAATTTTAGTCAGTAAGAAGCTTCTCAAATCCACGCATGCCTACTAAAGGAGAATCATAGCATTTAAATAAAGCACCACAACACAAAAAAAAAAAAAATTTTAAAAAAAAATTAGCCCACACATTATTATATACCGGTAAAATTATATTATTCCTGCGATTTAAGGAGCTGTAATGAGTTTCGCGCAAGTAAGAATCAATCTTGTGATATCCATGCAGATAAAGATGAATGGTGTGTGCCCTATATTATTTTAGCCAATAAATTTTTTTTTCTAATTCTATATACATATGCCATTCGAAGACAATATTTTTCAAAGTATAACAAAAGTATGTAGATATACATATCAAACTTTAGATAGAATTACAAATTAAAACTTTTGCTTCCGAGCCTCCCAAGATTATCGCAATTATTATTATTGTTTCAAAAGTAGAAAAATAAATAGATAATAAATCATCAAGTTATTCCCTTAACATGACTAAATTAATTAGTATTGGAGGTTTATTCGTGCACTCATTTCCTAATGACCTTTTATATTACCTTTAATTTGGTGGATTAATTTTGGGATTATTGACCATTGACTTTGATTAAGCTCGTAGCGGTTGCTTAGTGAGGAGCATCTTTCTAATTATTTTGGAATTTAAAGCATGAGTTAATAAAATTAGTACTTCATAATGAAATATATGTTCACATTCAAGTTGATCAATTTAATAAAATTATGCACACAGTAATACTAAACTAGGGAAGGTTACAAACATATGATGTGAAAAGCTTATATTTTAATTATTCCACTTTTGCTAGAGCAGGTTGATGACATAAGGAATTGAAAAGTCCGGAGCGTCACAATTATAAAATACTAATTTTTAAAATAAATTAAGCATATATAAGTTTTCAAATTTTATTTTTTATAAAATTTATCTGTGCTAGTAGAAAATAAAATCAGCTAATTAATTTTAAGATGTTGAATTTTAATAAAACTTGATAAAAAAATTTGATCAGTTTAATTAAAATCGAACCGATTCACCGATTCGATGGTTGAACTATTGGTTCGAACAGTTCAAAATAATTTTTTAATTTATTCGATTCAAAGGATTAAGCCAAATCATTTTATAAATTGAATCACAATCAAATCATTACCTTTATCTACTTAAATTTTACGATAATTTCTTAAATAATATTATTTTTCGTGCACGTAATCCCGCGTGGAGAAAAGGCAGTGAATGGTGACAAAACAAAAACAAAAACACACAAAAAAAAAAAAAAAACGCAGCGTCATTTCCAGCGGCGATTGACTTATTAATAAAACACAAATCTAACGAACGAAGGGAAAAATGTATATCTACCCCTCAACTTCTGATCGTTTTCCAACAGACCCTTTAACTATTATCTTCTTTGCATACTTTCCTTCTATTAACATCTTTCTGATTTTCATTAATTCATTTTTTTCCCACTCATTAGAACTGCAATTTTGTTAATAATATTGTCCATGATTGATAGCTAATAGACCTATTAATTTTAATATTTTTAAATATAATTTTTAAGACTATATTGAAATAAAATTGAAAAACTTTAAAAGATAAATTTGTATAAAATACCAAACAAAATGCGCGCATTGTTAGAGCATGGTCAAATCTTCTGAGGTGATTAAAATTTAAAAAGATTATTTTATGTGCATTTGCTTGCGCGAGTATAATGTGAGGGATTATTTTATTGATTAGTTTAAGTTTTTAGATTGAATCTGAACTTTTTATCATTACATTAGAAGTTCAATCACATTGATCTCGCGAAATGGTTTTTTCTGATTCTTCTAATTCAGTTTTATCAAACTCTCATCCCACTTAGTTCTATATTAGAATCACACGGTACGTTATTAGCAATATCTATCATAAATCAATGGATTGGGTTAATAATAAATGTTTCATATTAGATATATACATTAGAATTCTGTAAAATAAAGACCAAGTAAACACTATTCGTCTATTCTCTGCGATATAAGTTCTTCAATATTTATTAAATACTCTAAAAAATAATTCTAAAAGTTAAAAGTCTAAAACATTATCTCTAAATCACACAATCACAACCGCCTATTTATTTGACTATCAAACAGCTCTGATTGATCATCTCTCAAATGACCCCTTTCACTAGGCCACATGATTCAAGATCGAAAGAGGTGTATGTGTGTAGTCTCTAAGCATTTTTTTAAATAAAAATTTATATAATTCTAGCAGTCTCATGTGGTATCAAGTTTGTTCATATTTTTTTAAAAAATAAAATTTTGTATATCAAAAGGAGTAGAAATATTATATTTTTTAAAATAATATCAAAATATAACAATATCAAAGTATGTACATGTGCGTGTAGAGAATTTGTACAAAGAGTATTAATTAGCATCCCTAACCTATTCCATTGACTTTTTCCCGAATTCTCCACTAACTGATAGAAAAAAGCAAGTAAGACAACATGCCCACCACCTTCCTCCTTTCAGCATTCCCCACCACCACCGCCACCACCATCACCATGGAAAGGAGCATCACCTCCTCCCATTAACCCCTACTCGCCTTCCTCATCGTCATTATCATCATCATCATGGTGTATCCCCATCGGCGCTTCCTCTCCGCCGACCCTTTCACCTTCAACTGCGGCTCCTATTGCGAAACTTCTCTTCCTCCTCCTCCTCCTTCCCCTCTCTCCGGCTCTAACCGCTCCCACCGCCTCTCCAACTCCCTCCTCCTCGCCGCCTCCCTCCTCTCCGCCGCCGTCCTCCTCGCCCTCACCTTCTTCGCCGTCATCCGCCGCCGCCGCCGCCACCGCCAACTCCTCTCCCCCTCCCCCCTCCCCGCCGGAACCCTAGGTCCCGCCGGAAACGACGACGACGGCGGCGGCGCCGGAGAGCCGCTCCACCACGCGTGGTACATCCGCACCGTGGGGCTCGACGACGCCACCATCGCCTCCATCCCCGTCGCCACCCACCGCACCGGCGCCGGCGATTGCTCCGTGTGCCTCGGCGAGTTCCGCGACGGCGAGCTCGTGCGCCTCCTCCCCAAGTGCGCCCACCCCTTCCACCTCTCCTGCATCGACACGTGGCTCCGCGCCCACGTCAGCTGCCCCCTCTGCCGCTCCCTCGTCGTCGACCCCTCCACCGCCGCCGCCGCCGCCGCCGCCGACGATCCCCCCGCCGACGCCGAATCAGATCATACCCAATCAGATTCCGATGACGAAGAAGCTTCACAAGAAGAAGAAGAGGTAGTAGTAGAAGAAGAGATTGAAAACAGAGCTGCAATTCTCGACCCCGAATCAGATTCCCCCGATTCGCCGCTCCCGGGATCGGAGCCGGTGATCGGGCGATCGGTGTCGATGGATTCGCCGCACGTCGCCGTGTTGGTGGCGCCGGAGCCGGAGGAGAGCGAGCTCAATTCACAGGAGGACCGAATTGTAATTAAGGAGAAGGAGAAGGACCTCCAAGCAAATCTTTCTAAAGCCCCGGCAACATCTGCTCATTTGGAGATCGAACGATCTCTATCGAGTAGTAGCGGGAGAGGGTTCTTCTTCTCGAGGCACGGGCGCGCGAGGAGCTCCATTTTACCCTTGTGAATGCGAAGAGGAGGGGTGGTAAAATTTCTCTTCCTTTGCGCGGATTTTCGTTTTATGCACTATCAAAAGATCGATCTGATAGAAAACGAACACGAACATATGAGAAATAGTCTTAACAATATTGCGAGAGCCGCTCATATACAATCGGAGGATTAAAATCGGTATAAATTGGCGAAATTTACAGTGGCCAAGTGAATAACTGTATCATTCCTCAATTTGATAAAGAAAATTTCTGCTTTTCCTTGCAAGAATATGTAATTTCAAATAAAATCAGCATATGGTTTTTAATATGATTCTGGAGATCTTTGTTTGAGTATTGATTCTGATTGATATCTCACAATTATTGCAGGTAAATTGTATGTTCTTATTGTAATGATCTAATTTGTAGGCTAAAACTTGTTCATGTTTTAGTACCGACTTCTATATATAACATGTATTAATATTACCATAAACTTTAGTGTTCAATGTGGTAGGTGAGTTGATGGATTGGATTCAATCTTATATTATGTTCGTAGTAAATCGATCATTTAGTTTCTGATGCAATTTCACTATGTGTTCAGGGACTTTTATTTTCTTTTTCTTTTTCTTTTGTGGTGAACAGTTGTTATCTCAGGCTGAACATCAGATATTCTGGTCATTTTGTTTTAAACTTTATCAGTTAAGGAGCTAATCCATTTTCGCAATTTAAACCCTTGACATGTAAGTCACAACGAATCGACTTCACTGTTGCATTAAGAATATAGCTGTTGGAAAGCTAAGATAATCATATTCGTCGCAAGTTGGGGTATAATTTATTGAGGATGAAATACACAAGAAATCTACATGATATAGTTGACATGTCCTTTTCTTACACCAAGAGGTGGTTCATGCTAGAGGAAGGTTAGAAAATGATTGAAAGAGGCAGCGAGAAACGATAATCGGTTTTAACACTGCAATTTTGGAGACCGACATTGCGAAAATTAGAGTTAAACTTGCGCAGAATGTTGCTTTCAGCTTACACTATATGATTTGGATGTTGTAGCTTCTCTTTCCAATCTGTATGTAGCTTAACTGCACAGAGACAAAACCTTATCACTCAAGTTGTTGATGCTTAATTTCTCCTGATGCATGACTCTGTAAATTGTTCTGTATTTTGCTTAAACTATGCATGAACTATGAGGTAGCACATAGTTTATACCTCTAGTGATAACATGCACAATCAATGCTATATTAAATTGAAATAATGCATTTGCAACAAAGCTAGTTTAGCTGATTGATACAGTTCTGGGTTTTTTTTAAATTGATTTAAAAAAATCCTGCTTTCTATTTTATGTGGAACATTCTTGGTGGAGTGATTAGAATTTTAATGACCTTAACTTTTAGGCTTAATCGACTCAGATTTATCGGTTTTTCTCAATTGTTACAGATTGGTTCATGTGGGGATACCAAGTTTTACCAATCCAACAGCTTAATCTTTATCATTTTTAATTTGTATCATATAATTTGATTTAGTTATTTCTCCAAGCATCTATCTACCAGCTCCAGCTTGAAAGTTTCAGCATTAGACTTAACATGCTATTGTGTTTAAATGTAAGCTATATAACTTGCAAGATCTCTCTCATAGTAGAAGGGAAGATGCAGAAACCAATTTTCGGCAAAATCAAAAGTAAGGATTTAAATGCTCATCGGTATGAACTGTGTCCATCGTACTCTATCGTGCTGACAGTATATAAAAATAATATAATTACATGACTTGCAAGATCTCTCTCTCATAGTAGAAGGGAAGATGCAGAAACCAATTTTCGGCGAAGTCAAAAGTAAGAATTTAAATGCTCATCGGTACGAACTGTGTCCATCGTACTCTATCGTACTGACAATATATAAAAATGATATAATTACATGACTTGCAAGATCTCTCTCTCATAGTAGAAGGGAAGATGCAGAAACCAATTTTCGGCAAAGTCAAAAGTAAGGATTTAAATGCTCATCGGTACGAACTGTGTCTATCGTACTTTATCGTGCCGACAGCATATAAAAATGATACAACCCCCGTACTAATTACATGACTCAAAACCTTCTTGTTTTGAAATTAGCAGGTAGTTAGCTTAATAATATAATAGACAACTAGAATATACTGGTGTTAAAAAAATAAATATTTTTTGACACATATTGTGTCAGTACATCGATATATTTTGTGACCGATATGCAGCAGTATGGCACATCACATATCATAATAGTAAATTTTCGACATGATGCCATGTCATGACATTTAAATCCTTTAATCAAAAGGACATATCTATTAAAATCATAACCAAGAGACATATATCGTAGAAATATATACATTTGCCTCGTACACTATATGGGGATGGTAAAAAGAGATATATTTTACATCCCATGTATTACAATTCCATGCATTAAAATTTGCGCAAATAAAATTACAGACAAATATTATGTATGAATAAGTGTTACAAAGAAAATAATTTCGACAATATATATGCACACTAAAAGGCGTTGCTAACACCGACCGTTCTTAGCGCAAGTGGCAAAAGGCTCGGTGGTTGGTACCCTATCTCGAGTTCGAATCGTAGTTGATTCAAATTTCCAGCTAAATTTATTTTTTTTTAAAATAAACAAAACCGATAGCGTGTTATCTTTCTAAAAAAAAAAACGGAAACAAAAGCCTTGTGTTATTATCAGGTCCACAAACGCATTGCGGTCCCAACCATTGAGGTTTCTTTAATTACGGATTTGCCCTCGAAATTTTGAAATTTTAAACATATTCTCCTATGCTTTGTATAAATTTTATACATATATTTCCACTATTTACTGTTTTTTGAATTGTTTTGCCCCTTAAGAAAATATTTTTTAGTAATATTTGAAAATATTTGAAAGTTCAGGAACTAAAAATTAAATGGTTCTATAACTAAATTAAAAGGTTAGGTATAAATAATTGCTGGTATCATATTTGCAACAAAAAAAAAAAACTTTTTTTTTAAGATTATAAGATCATTTGTTTGGTTAATTAGGGGAGATATATTTCCTAATTAGAGTTTTAAAGGATAAACAAACAATTTCACTCTTTTATTTTTGTTTTGTTCAATCCTATCCATATCTTTGATTCTTTATGTAAGAAATTTTTTAAGAAAAAGAAAGGTAGCAAACTACCCACTGCATTCATTATTATGTTAAAGACAGCGATAGTCTCTGCTAAAAAAAAGTAAAATAAAATTTTAGCAAAGCACCTCTCAAGAGCTCAAAAGATGACTGAGACTGATGCTATTAAGTTCAAAACTCAGATTTAAACATCTATTCTGAGAGAGATCAGATTGTTAAAAATTTAATTAATAGGAGTCTAGGGGTAAGATATGCTAGGGGTGTCAACGAGCCGAACACGAGCGAGCTGGGGTCGGCTCGTGTTCGGCTCGTTTCATAAACGAGCCGAACATGAGCTGGCTCGTTTAAGTATCGAGCCAAAAAATTCGGCTCGTGTTCGGCTCGTTTATTAACGAGCCAAACACGAGCCGAACACGAGCTGGCTCAGAAATAATAAGTTAAAATAATTAGAATGAATATATATATATAAAATAAATTTATGAGATCTTATTCATTAGACTTTGATCTAATGGTTGAAACTTTACGTATAAATTGACTTTTTATAATTGAGTTGGGCTTTAATTTAGGTTGGGCTAAAAATCAATTAATAAAAAATTATATTTATATATAATTATTTATTATATATATATATAAATTATATAAATAATATAAATATTAAATATATATATTCGAGCTGTTATCGAGCCGAATACGAGCGAGCTGACCTCAGCTCGTGTTCGGCTCGTTTATTAAACGAGCTGAAAAATTCAGCTCGTGTTCGGCTCGTTTACTAAACGAGCGAGTCGATCTCGAGCTCATTTCGAGCCGAACACGAGCTAGCTCGCGAACAGCGAGCTGGATTGCCACCCCTAAGATATGCCCACATTTAAGTAGAGGTGCGAGGCTTTTCATATACTTAAATTTGAAACTCTTATTTGTAATTTCAAATTTAATATTAATACATATTTAAGAGTTTATATATGGTAAAAAAAGTTACAACAAATTTTTTTTATAAAAAAAAATAAAAATAAAAAAAAAATAAAAATAAAGTTTGAGTAGTCGATGAGAAGTGACACATACTCCTCATCAGATTCACACCTTTTCGCTTCGTTAAAGGTCCCTTTTTTTGTTTTTTTTTCCCCAACCTCTTTTGGTCTCTTGCCAAACTAAAGAACCAATTAGCAACTAATAGAAAAGATGCTTTTTTTTATCTTTGTTCAATCTATGTGGCCTTCAAATGAGCTTAAAATAATGGCTACAGCTATAAACAAATGAGCTTGGTGAGAGACGTAGAGAGCTCTCCTTGGGATAAACCTGGGAGAAAGTAAGGCATAAGAAGATGAGGATTCCCTTTGTTGCTTTTTTTTTGGGCTCAATTTGGAGTGATGGGTTCTTCTCCTTTTCATCAAAGGAGGCTCCTTTGGTACTTGTTTTAGCAAAAATGGAGATGGGCCAACAATGTAGGAGATGGGCACTTGTTCTTGTAACTCTCTTTTGGGTTTTTGCCCTGTTGTGTTACTCATCAGGTGAGACCAAAATCTCTCCTTTTTTTTTTTTTTTTTTAACTCTTATGGTAAATGTGAATTTTTGTTTGGTTTTGTTGTTTTTTGTTGGTAATTGGTGATGTGTGTTTGGTGTTGAGTTTTGCAGTGGATGGGTTCTCTAAAGTGAGGGGAGTGAACTTGGGTGGATGGTTGGTGGTGGAGGGTTGGATCAAGCCCTCTCTGTTTGATGAAATTCCTAATGGAGACATGCTTGTAGGTTTTCTCTATTTCTACTCAATTTTGGAACTTAAAACTTTTGGGTTCGCAAAACAATGAGCTTAAGCGAGTAGAGAACAATTATAAATTGTTTATATTCAACACTCGAGTACTCTTACTTTAGTACCATGTGAAACGACTGTTTATCTCTGCCAGCTTAAGCTACTACAGAATATCATTTTAGTCATTTACATTGAATATTTGTGGGATTTGGATATAGGACGGAACGCAGATACAGTTGATGTCGGCACTGCTTCAGAAGTATGTGAGTGCCGAAAATGGGGGAGGCTCCAATGTGACTGTGGATAGGGACACTGCTTCTTCATGGGAGACCTTCAAGGTTTTTGGCTCTTAACAATGTGTTTACACATTATTGACATATATCTCATTGGCTAGATATGTCCTTTTTTGTTATAATCCGCGTACATATCAGCTGGAAAGAAAGTTTATTTTAGGCTTTGTGTGTGATTATCTGCGAATTAATTTGATTCTTCGGAAATTAGTTAGTGGTCTAACTTTCCGCACTAATGCACCAATAATTACGTGTTGAATTGGTCTCGATTTATGCGTTATTTAACTCGATGCACACTTATGCTTAGATATCTTTGTTACTGAATCATGCCGAGTTTAACAAGTGTTGATAGTCAGTTTGATGTTATTCAAAAGATAGTAAATTTGATGTTATTCGAGGTACAAAATTGTGCTGCAACTGTTCAAGCTAATGAGCACATTGAAACAAAAATTAGCAATTTCACATTCGTTGTTTTATGATAATTATCGAGTAAACTATTCCATTCGACTATGTGAAGGTGATCCTAACTTTATTACTCTGTGATTTTGCTCCCTGTAATACTACTTAGCTATGGAGAGTGTCTGAAAGTGAGTTTCAGTTCCGGTGCTTTAAAGGACAATTTCTAACGTGGAGTGACGGAGGTGGTTTTATTTCGGCAACAGTTGATTCACCTGGAATTAACGAAGCCTTTTCTATCGAAAGGAATAATACAAGGGTTCATATAAAGCTTTCGACCGGAAGCTATGTGCAGGTATATGTTACGCCAAATCGTACTTATACAATTTTTGTTTTTTTAGTTGTACTGATATGCCACGAAGATATACCATTGATAAGATTTGAAAAACCTGTCCACTTTATCTAGGCAACATGGGGTAATCAACTTGCTTTTAACTATCAAGGGGAACCGGGGTGGGACGATAATGCCGCAACTTTCGAGATGACCATCGTTGCCAACAATTTGCATGGAGAGTACCAGCTAACAAATGGTTATGGACATGATCGAGCAAAAGAGGTCTTACATGTACGTTTAGTAACTTCGTCTGTTTCTGGATTAGTCACTACTTTCATCATTGTAGCTTGAACATGTGTAACAGTTATGTCTTTCCTTCAATCTAATGTTTGAAAAGTGCCTATACATTACATGTCTAACTTGTATTAAATGTTCTGCAGAAACATTGGAACACCTTTGTTACTGCAAATGATTTCGATTTTCTATCGCAAAGTAGTATAAATACTGTGAGGATTCCTGTTGGATGGTGGATTGCACATGATCCGGATCCACCGGCTCCTTTTATTGGTGGATCCCTCGTGGCGCTGGATAGAGCATTTGTATGGGCACAGTAGGTCTAGTTTCTAAACTGTTCTTTTTGATTTTTTTTTTTTTTTTTTTTTAAGTTCTCTCTACTTTGCATCATGTTTCTAGGTTTTAGTAAATTATACGAGATTATTGATTTTGAATATTAGGGCTTATAATTTGAATTGCATCGTCGATCTCCATGCGGCTCCTGGTTCTCAAAATGGGATGGAACATAGCGCAAGTAGGGACGGTTCAATAGACTGGCCCTCAGATGATTATATCTCACAAACTTTGGATGTTATCGACTTTTTGTCTTCAAGGTATTGCTTTTCTTATCCTTATATGCCCCTGCAAAATCATCTACTTACGCTCTGTAAAACCTAAATTTTACTCTCTTTTATTTTTCCTCCAATTTACAGGTATGCAAACCATCCTTCTCTTTTAGGGATCGAGCTTTTAAACGAACCATCCGCTGCCGCAGTTCCTCTTGATGTTTTAGTTTCTTATTACGCAAGAGGCTACCAAATTGTTCGGAACTATTCGCCGACAGCTTATGTCATATTCTGCCAGAGGATAGGAAATGCAGACCCAATGGAACTCTATCAAGCAAATATCGGTGTTTCAAATACTGTCGTAGATTTACATTATTACAACCTATTCGACCCATACTTTGACGACTTGAACGCAACAGAAAATATTCAATTCATATACAAGAGCAGAATGCCGCAGGTACAGGTGTTGAATAGCGCAAACGGACCACTTGTCTATGTTGGTATGGTTCGAAACATCGACTTATATGGTTACCTATTTACGTATATATTCTTGCAAAATCAGAATTTTCATATATGCCCTTCAAAAGCTTAAATTTCATACATATGAAAAGCTTAGATTTGGATGACTCTCCGATTTGAGATTTGGGTGTTTTTGTGTAAGGAACTGCACTTTCGAAGGGTGCATATGCAAAATTCAGATGCTACTGGGCTATATATATATATATATATATATATAAATAGATGATTTTGCTGGGATATTATGTGAGAGCCCCTTCTCTTGTTTATGACTTGTTAATTTTCCTTTTGTTTTGTTGTACAAAGTGATTATCACTGCTGCTTTTAAATGTTCGATACGAAAACATCTATATTCTGCTTCCGATTTTATGGACTGTCCTATGCAATCCATCTTTTGAAAGCAATACCATTATACTCATATTGCGCATTTTTTTCAGGAGACGTTTAAATTAACTTTTGAGCTAGTTTCTACTATTCATAACCGGTTTTTTCGACTGTGTTTGTGCCTCATGTACTGCAAATGTTGTAACATTCAGGTGAGTGGACGAACGAATGGAATGTAACGAATGCTTCTCAGATCCAATACCAGGTGTTTGGAAGTGCTCAGCTAGATGTTTATGGCGAGGCCTCCTTCGGTTGGTCCTATTGGACGCTGAAGAATGACGAACGGCATTGGGATTTTGAGTGGAATATCAAGAACAAATACCTTCTACTCGGTAGGTATATGCACTTCATGTTTTCTTTCCTTCTTTGAAAGTCTCTATATATTTTATTCTTTTGGTTTGGTTTTCAGAATATGATAGTTTGTGTGAATCAGTTTATACGTGTCGATTTAGAAATATGCTTCACATCGTAATGGCATAGAAAAATTCTACTTGAAACCTACCTTGATTTCATCTCTTTTCCTTTATCTACCTTGATCCATTTATTTGATTGAACTTCTCATATACATGTATGTTGCAAAACTGCATTATAGTAGTAAAAATCTTATGAACTGGCCTTTGGTTTTTATCATATTCATCTTGTCGAACTTTTAACTATTGTATGATCGAGCAGTTAATGTTTTCCATGTAAATTTTTGGCATTCAAGGAGTTCCTTAGTTTAAAAACTATTTTGCAGGTAATTCTTCGATCAGAAGCATGAATTTTTTCTTGCTTGCATTGGCATGTGGGTTATACCTTGCGACAATTGTCGGTATGACATAATCGCTTTCCAGAACCAGTGCAGAAGAAATATTCAATTCTTGTTCTTTATTTTTGACTTTTAGTATATTCATCCATGATGTATTTGATTTTTTTTTCTTTTTTTACACATCAATATATGTTCATCATGATCATTCCAATATTTCTAAATTATTCTGCATAGAATGCTACAAACATTCAACATCATCTTTCCACATTGAGAAATGAAATCTCATTCATTATACATTTGACACAAAAAAGGTCGAGTTTTTTACAGCCATTTCTGGTTAATCATAATGTATGCCTTCTTTACAACCTGCCCGAGCGTAAAATACCCAAGAAAAAGCAGCACCAAAAAGCAGAAATACGATAGTGGAAGTCGAATTAGCCCCATAACTTTCCCAATTGGTGTAAACAGGATAATGATCCCGACTGCCGATATCGTGATTGTTGATAACATAACAGGCCATGATGCCGTATCCTGAATAAATGGAATTTTTTGGGTTCTGATCGTATGAATTGTAAGCGCTTGCATAAGAAGCCCTTCGACAAACCAAGCAGAATGAAAGAACTGAGAAGCCGAAGCCTTATTGGCTCCGTAATAAAACCAAAGAAGCAAGAAGGTCGCAATATCGAATAATGAGCAAACCGGCCCGTTCCATATCATGAAAATCGGTAGTTCTTTTGAAGACCATCTTTGTGGATTCTTTGCATATCCTTCTTCCATTTTATCCCATGGAATTGCAATCTGCCCCAAGTTATACAAAAAATTTTGGGTAAGAAGCTGCTTCGGAGTGAGCGGTTCAAACTGTAGAAAGATTGTCACGATGAGGAGAGAGAAAGCACCGCTGATATTTGCAACCAAGGACAATTTTATGTACTTCATAGTATTTCCATAAGTTAGCCTACCATTCTCAACACCCGAGACGAGGACATTTAGATCTTTTTCAAGTAGAATTATGTCTGCGAGGTTCTTAGCCACGCTTGCTCCTGAGTCGACCGAGATTGCCACATCGGCAGCATCCAATGCCAGCGAGTCATTGATCCCATCACCCAAATACCCAACAACATGGTCACCAACTTTCTGTAGTGATTGAACGACTCGAAGCTTTTGAATTGGAGTGAGGCGGGCCAGAACTGTAACTCTTTTTATGGTCTCGTGGAGTTCGCTTTCGTCAAGAAGGTCGAGATCCGGGCCGGTTGTTACGTGGGTTGTGCTGATGCCGACCTCTCGACAGACCTTCATTGCTAGAGTGAGAGAGTCGCCGGTTAAGACCTTTGCCTTCACGCCCCTCTCCGCGAGTTGCCACAATGCCTGCTTAGCTGTATCCTTTGGTGGGTCCAAGAAGGAGATGATACCTAGGAAAATCATGCCTGATTCCATTGTTCTGTAGTCGATGGCCATAGTATGAGCTCTCTGTTGTAACAAAGCAAAGGGAGAAAAATAACTTACAAATGTGGGTTCTCTCAAAATGATTGGGATTCTAATTTTCCTTAAAGTTAACCTCAATTTTATGCAATCCATTTGTCCAAATCATCAAATGCATGAATAAGAGAGCAAAAACAGTTCCAAAAGAAACACCAAACTCTTTTTACCTTTAGGTTACTAGAGAAAGTATGCACAGATGATTGCTGCTTTGTGCCGACCGGCACAAGGAACATGGCAATCCTTGGTTGTAAAACTCGTAAATGAAAAGTTCATGAAAGTCGGTAATTAGAACAAAAGGAGACATCATAAAGTACCTTTGATATCCTTCTTATGGCTACTCCAAGGACTCGTAATCCATCATTACTCAGTTCCTCATTCATTCGAAGGATTCGCTGCCGATCTTCTGAAGTTAGTGCTACATTTGCATCACTCTCGACATGTTTAATTGAGGTACATAAGTTCAAAGTTTCTTCTAATGCTCCCTTTGTTATCACATATCTGATAATATCAGCACTGTGAGAATTTTCATCATCTTTTATGCTTATACTTGTTTCGACAATAACAGACATTCTTCTTCTTGTAAAATCGAAAGGAATTTCATCTATTTTTCTCCAACTAGATGCCTGGAATCGGTATCCATTTATATATGCATATGCCAAAATTGCATCATCAATGGGTCCTTTTAGTTCAGTTTTGAAGTATGAATTCAAAAATGCAAACCTTAGAATAGTTTCATTTGAAAATCCCCAAGCATCCAAGTGATGAACCATTATGACACGATCCATGGTGAGAGTTCCCGTCTTATCGATGCACAAGATATCCCTATGTCATATACAAGGAAATTAATCGACAATATTTTAACTAATGGAGTTGCATCTTATGGAGATTTTTGAGAAATTGAAAACATGGTAGACACCAGTAACTTGTATAGAATTTACATCTAAGATGATGGTAGAGCTTCTGGATTATTTTATCCTCCATCTCAAAGCTGAGTTTGAAGGATTATTATGCTGATTTTCCTGTCTATTTCAAGATTTTTTTCAAGGTTCATTAGATTTTAGATATTTATTACAGTTGCAAATTTGTCTTTTTGTATTGAATAACAGTACTTAGAATTTTCATATTTAAATTGAAAACTACAATTGCATATGGATTTTTTATATCCAATATTTATAGTTCTTGAGTAGACTTACATTGATCCCATTTTTTGTATGGCCGATGCGCTCTTAACAATGCATCTGCCTTTCGCCATAACAATTGCTCCCCTTGCGAGATTGGTGTTCACAATGAGAGGAAGCATCTGTGGAGTCAACGCGACTGCAACGGAGATGCCAAATACGATACTCTTGCTCAAGTTGTGAGATGTCCAGTAATCAGACAGGACTATTATGGGGACTGCCACAACCATAATGCAAATGAGTGTGTAAGATATACACCGGACTCCTTTCTCAAAAGCATCAGGTTGTTTCTCCTTTCCTAATGTTGAAAATATGGTGCTCATGTAAGTATTTGAGCCTGTTGATATGACTAATCCTGTTCCACACCCCGATATTACGCTCGTCCCCTGGAATTTAATGGTCTCGTTAGACCGTGAAGTGTTAAATGTATGGATAGTTTATGTACTTTCTCAATACTGCAATTTAATTCTTGAACTTTTTGCTTAACTACTCTGCAATGGCATCTCTGGCCCCAGGTTTGTTATCCAAGCCCTCTTATGCACCTTAAGTCATGTGCTATGACGCAACCCTTTTTTGTAAACTGACCATTATAACCCCATTTCGACAAATTGAACCAGAAACCCTTTTGCTATTAAAAGGTAATGGACACAGGAGACCTCGGACGGGCAATTAACAAGGGGCAAGGATGCAATATTGCAGAATTTCAAAAGTTCCAAGACAATTGCTTAAGTGAAAAGTTTAAGAACTGAGCTTTATGTTGCGAAATTACATGGACTGTACAGGCCTTCTACCTGTACTTATTTGAATAAAAGAACATAGTAGGTGACGAGAAATAGATACTTGCGCTATCAGTTAATGTGTTATCTTGTCTCAAGATGCTTACCACAAAGCATATGTTCTTCAGATCTAGCAAAGAAGTATTTGACTCTTCTTTAATATCTGCTACTTTTTCCGTCATGCCTGATTCGCCTGTTAGTGAGGATTGACTGTTCAAGAAGTAGAAAAATGTCATGTTTCCCAAACTAGTAAATATGCCGAAGAGGATTTACCGTGATTGTGTTACCTTACGACCAGCTCCTTCGATGTTATTAGCCTTACATCACCAGGAAAGAGATCCCCGGGACCAAAATGAATAATGTCACCAGGTACTATATTTCTCTGATCAATTTGAACTATAACTTCCGTTTGATAAAATTTTCCAGCACATCTCTGTACTCTAACTGACGATCTTACCAGTTTGGACAGTTGCTTGGCTGCTTTTGAACTATTATATTCCTGAGAGATACAAGTAGCATTGTTCGCATGAGTTTTCATGTGGGAATTTTACATACATATCCTTGTGAAATGATCTATTGCTCATCCAATTCGAGAAGTTGGTTTTGTATTATACGGAGATTTTTATAGAGGGGCCATTTGTAGGTACAAATTTATAGTGTAAGAAATTAAGTTTTTGAATGGCGTGTGTGAATGTTCAGGAAGATAGATAGTTTTGCAGAGGTATATGTTCTCTAAAATGATGAATCTGACAAATATTCAAAGGTGTGCTGCGTGAAATTACCTGGTGGAATCTAATGCTTACACTTATCAGAACAAGTATGAGCATGATGCATCCATTGGCATTATCATCCGCCAAGTACGATAAGGTGGCCATAACAATAAGGATAATATTAAAAGGATGTAAAAAAGCCTTCCAGAGAAGCTGCCACCAACTCGGAAAAGTATCATGAACAGGTATATTTTGTCCCTCTTCTTTCAATCTCCTTTCTGCTTCCTTAAAACTCAACCCTGCAAAAGAGCAAAGTAAGCTACATACGGTTAATTATGGCTTACATTATTTGTTTGAAATTCTTTTTGCTGTGAGATATTTCTTTTTTAAACTTTAGAAGCTGTAAATCTCTATTGCCTGTAATTGCAGGATTATTTTTTTGCCAACTTAAACCTACATAGCAGCATTATCATATTTTACAGTATGAAAATTGGTGTATGGAGTACACAAAAATGTCAAAAGGCTTAAGCATTTATAAGAATTTTCTCCTGTTTCAAGTATTATCATATCAGGATACTTAACAGAAATTTAAATGCATATTATTACTAGGAGATCTTTAACCTTCTTTCGGTTGGTTTTTGTATATTTCAACTATAAATGTCCTCAGTAGCTTAGTTCTCTTCAAAGGAACAACATAAATTGTTGTTTTAGCTCACTTTTATTCTATATTACCTTAACGAACAAGCATTCCATTTGAATGTATTTTTATCCTCCAAAACAGATGAATGCACTGTTAGATGTCTCTTGCAGGTTCTCATTCTTTTACTGATTACTCTTGTTTCTCTTTGATTCTTATGCTAATATGCTATGCATTAGGCGCTAACAAATTAGAAAATTTATCGTTTACATTTGACTAATTCTATATATGCCTTTCATAGCAATGCTTTTTACAAGAAAATACCTCTCTTAGTGGACCTAACAAACTCAAAGATCAAGTTCTTTTCAGCTTTGGCCAGGGCATGTAGCCATGTGTAGACTCTCTCCTCTGTGTCGGACCGTGGTCCTCCAGTGCTTTTCTCTGCAAAAGTTAACACAACAACTTAAACATCTCACCACACCGCCAAAGAAAATAAAGAAGAAGGAAAGGAAAAGCGAGGAAGGTGATTAATCACTTCCGCCAAAGCGCTTCCCACTGCAGCATGAGAAAGCTCTGAGGATGCTCTGTTTGTTTGTTGATTGATGAGGATGCTGCGCGCTCATTAGGCTCTCACTGAGGGGGTTTGTTGCTGCATCCATGATGAATAAGTGAGCTGTGTGGTGATAAAAGGGAACACAGTTAATAAAGGATATATGCATATCAGAACACAGGGTTTTTTATCATAAGAAATGGAAGAGAGTGAAGGTAGGTATTCTCTTTCTACAACTACCTGCAGTGTTAGAATGTTTGGTGAAGTTTGAGAGTTGAAGATGGCATATATTTCACCATCACATTATGTGTAGTTGAAAGAATAACACATGCAGCTATTCTTGTTAAAATATTTGTTTGGTAGTAATAAATATTTGCTATTTTTCTTCCTTAGGAATGATTTTCTATATTTGAAAATTTTTGCAGGTAAGCCCTTTCTGACTTGCTAGCTTGGTTGCTTATTCACAATGGGTTTTTATAAGCAAAGAGATGAGAATGCTGATATCTTAATAGCAAAACATACAACATAGAGATGTGAATATAGTGATGTGAAAGAGCAAGGCAAAGGACAACAAGTGATCACAAAAGAGGTTAAAGAAACTGGAAATGGATTAATTAACAAATTATTTATCTGAGGAGATAGTTCAAGATGAGACAGTGAGAAAGAGTATTCACAAACTAAATTCAACACATCCTTTTGGAGAAGTAATTTAGCCTACTCCAATCAATAACAGATCACTCATTCCTTTAACTAACTTTCAACTAATAACAAAAGACTCTGCTCATGGAGCCTCACAAAGTATGAGGAGCTTGACCTTGACCCATGATGTAACTACACTTTCTCTCATTAAAAAGATTTCAAAAGACAAAAAAAAAAAAAGGTATTTAGTTTCCTAAACAAAAGGAATTAAAAAGCAAAACCATGCTAGAAACCTCTACATTATTAAATCAGTATAGAAGCTAACACCAGTAATGACTGTAATGTCATTTCACAACAATAATTATTACTCATAGCATTACAAAATCAAGGGAGAACCTTCTCAATTTACCTATATCATTTTCTCAAAATGAGCTCTAAAATTACTCCTCACAAAGTCACTCAGAGTGGTCTGCTCGTGAGTTTGCAGCTCTTTTGTAGCATTAGCTCTTGAAATTTATCAGCCGCATCAATCAAGTCGGCCTTCATAAAAGCATCGAAAAGCCTATTACACGCGGAGATGTCAAACTCCAGAGACTTAGACTGTCTCCACTGATCGATAACTTCTCCAGCATCCTTCAATTGCCCGAGCATGAGATAGGAAGACAACACGCAAATATAGTTTCTGCTGCTCATCTTTTGCGAGGTCATATGCATAGACTTCCATATTTCTCTTATCCTCTCACTGTTCCCTAGACCAGCATAAAGTATAATGAGAAAATCGTAAGTTATCCACTCGCTCTGGCTAATCTTTGTATCAACCCCGACGAGAGAATTATCGGAGCTAACAAGATGGCCTGCAGTAACATAAATATCAGCCAATTTCATGTATGTTATCCATCCTTTCTCAGAGTTTGAGTCATGGGCTATCTCATTAAGAACTCTTCGCACACCATCAATATCCATTGTTGCAGCACAAGCACTTACCCAGAGATTATATGTGAATAAGTCCAGCGCGAGTTTCTCTCTCTTGAGCTCTTCGACGACTTCCAATACCTTATCCAGTTGCCCAACTGAGGTATACAAAGTCATCATTTCATTATAGGCAAGCAGGTTAGGGGAAATGTTCGCTTGCTTCATTCTCTTAAGGAGGCCTTCAGCCTTTTCCGTTAGCTTCGCCCTAGCAAATGAATGGAGGAGTGCGGTATAGGCTTCATGGGATTTCGCACTCGCTGGGAGCCCCTCGAAGAAGTCTTCGGCGGCATTAGCACCGAAAACTCTTGTAATCAAGTCTATGCGCAGCCCATAATCACTTTCCGATAACTCCGGTTCGTGGTGAGTCTTCATCCATTCTGATATCTGCAAACATGTATTATTAGTATCAAGAATAAATGCAACAGTAGCAAATTAAGGGGTTTGAGCATAGTAAAAATAGCCTTCAAAATACATGTATTTGTGCGAATACCCCTCAAACGAAGAGACATCCAAGGAAATATGAGCTATTTCTAGGCATAGAGGTTCAAATAGTAACTTTGGAACAGTAGATATGCAACTATAGGCTATTTACAGGGGTACAGATGCAAATCGTCTCTTTTTAGGGGTATACATATAAATATTAAATATGTGTATGAATTGTTTGTTCGGAGAAGGCATAGATTTAAGTACCAATTTACTCCACAAAATAAAACCATTTCAAATTTTCAAGGGGTTCTAATTTAGCATGAGTTGCTATTTCTAGTCCACTGCAATTTTGGGGAAAATTGCCTACAAATCTACACAAAGTGGTGAACTTATCCCAAAAATACTTTAATTATCAAATACATGTCTCTAAATTGTCAAAATTGGCAAATTTATCCCCCTCTTAATCAGTTGACCTGTTTAAGTTGCCTTTTTGACAATTATACAAATAAATATATATCTTTTTGGATATTTTTACCCTGAAATTTCCGTTTCTAATGTTCCTATTCTGTTTATCATGTCAATCTACATGAACCATGGATCCTACAATAAAAAAAAGAGACTTAAAAAACCCAACTTTGTATGGATTCATTCGATGACTAGAACTTTGCATGGGCGAATCCCCAGTTTCTAATTTTCTATACCAAAAAGGAAAAGAGGTGAGGAGATAGTTTCCGAACCTCAAGGGCGTGCTTATAGCGCTGCGATCTCCTCAAATCCCTGGCGATTTGGCGGAGCTCCGCGGCCGTGGCGCTCCGCCCCTCGCCGGCCCACCTCTCGAGCGCGGCGGTGGCGCTCCGCTTGGCGAAGCGGAGTCGGAAGATGCGGCTCCTGAGATCGTCGTCCTCCCCCGCGGCGACGGCGGCGGGGTCGGCATCGTCGACGGCGAGGCCTCCGCTCGGCGAGGGGGACGAGGAGAGGAGCCTAGGGTTTCGGAGGTGGGAGGGGAGAGTAAGGGGCCGTAGGAGGATCGTCGAGCTAGGGTTTCTGGGGCGCGCTCCTCGGAGGAGCGCGGCGATGAGAGAACCCGTCGCCATTTCCGAGCCCAGTAGCAGAGAATTAGGCGGTAGCCGCGGTTTATTTAATTAAGGGTTCGGCGAGCGGACCGGACCGGCCGGTTTGGTCTAATAAACCGTGCGGAGATTAAATTTGGGGTTAAAGTGTACATATTTGTGTTTTGCAATATTTGCAACCTCGTCCTTGGACTCTCTACTTAAAACATCTGGTCCCTGAGATTTACAATATATAATATAAAAAATGCTATGCCTTCCAAATCGTTTGCATATGAAAAATTTTAAAAAAATTATTGGCTAAAATAGTATAGGACCCACACTATTCAACCTTTTCCACATAAATAATCACATGAATGCTATAATTTTACGCACACATAATTATACATGAACATAGAAAATTTCTTATAAAAAAGAAAATCTAAAATACAGTATAGCAAAGTAAAATTAAGCCTCCCTTTTAATATATAGAGTATTATCTAGGTCTACTAAAAGGAATATATATACATATTCATACATACTGTGCTTTTCCAGGAGATGTAAGAACAAGTAAAAAGAGAGAGAACAAAAAACAAAAATTAAGTAGAACTTCATATTCATCTTGTTGAAGATATAAGTTAGTTCATTATTTTTTGAGAATCATACAATCACGGCACCAAAATACACCAAATACATAAAACGCGCAAACCAACCCCGTTACTTGCAGAATGTTAAGATAATAATATAAGTTAAAACGCCCCGACGCTATCTAAATTATAACGCATTTTGAAACGAGCACCTGAAAACTTTAAAATTTTCGGTTTTACGAGCTAACCTTTTATTATGTTTGATTGAAGTACAAGTCATAACTCTTTTAAGATTATTTTTAACTATTTTGACAAACCCAAAACATTATTCTCTTATTCTATAGCTCGTTTCCGAATTGAAATTTTAAAAGTTCAGGTACCCATTTCGTAACACGCTATACTTCAGATTAGGTCTACGCGTTCTTACTACATGGAGCTTTGAAGAAAAATTCTCAACTGTAAAGTCCAAAAAAAAGGGTTGAACTTCAAAATTTTCTCGATCTCCGCAGGAAATAATTAGCAGTCATAGAATTGAGAGGGCCTGAGAGACATTCCTAGATATTCTTTCATGAATTGGTTCCTGAAAAGAAAAAGTAGTATATAGTAAAGCATTGGTATAATGTATCCACTTATAACAATTGAGCTTCAATGATTTACAAAAAGTACCTCAGCCCCCGGCAACTCGAATTTCGAATTTGTGATTGTTTCGAAAAGGAAGATGTACCTGTAAAGCATGAATGTTTGATAAGTTTCCCTTTTCCTATTTAAGAAACCGATGACGATACATGAACAATGTCGACGTATTAATTCTAGAAATAGCAGGAATATATTGTTGTGATCATGATTTGGCGATTTTGACAGGTAAATTCGTGCCTTGCCTCGCTAGTAGGAATGACTAAGACAATGTACGATGGAAGTTAGAAGGAACATACCGCCAAGCAAGTTCACAAACAAGTTCCTCCGGAGCTTCGGGGAGAATCTGAATAATAAAGGCCATTAAACAATCTTAAATATCAGCAACATTAAGATGCAAATACCTTCAATTACAGGTTAATTTTATCAATTCTTTGCGTCATTTGCCTAGATTTGAGGCAAAGTTCATCAATCTGAGCTTTATGCTTAAAAATATATTAACGCAATAACCAGAAGGAAGAAAGTGAGACGTACCTTATCTTCGTAGGGATTACAGTTGTTTCTAAACCACAATCGTAAGAATTCCTAGCAATTTTTCAAATATACAATCAGCAAAATTTTCAAAACAAACTGGATATGGTTAAAAGTGATACTAGAATTGATAAAATCCGAATTCGTATCCAGGGACCAAAAGTGCATATTGGTTAATATGCTCGATAGGTAAATGTAGGTTTTACCTTATCAACATTTTCAGGTTCAAGGCCAGCATTGAACCTCTTTTCATAAGAACTAGCAATCCAATACCTGCTGGAATCAGGAGTGTGCACCTAATGATAAGATCAGGGCGAAACTATCAGTAAATAATTTTTTAGACCCATGGATATAACATTTTTCTTTTTTAGAACTATAGATATAACATTTAATTACTTTTAGAACAAACTGATAACACAAAAATAATCCTAACTCCAAGTAAAGAACTATTCAGAGTTTATTATAACCATGATAGGAAGAAGCAGGTTTTTTTTTTGTTATTATTATTTTTCCATTTAAGGGAATGAAGGGATAAATTTTAACTAACAAAATCTAAAGTGTCAGTTATAAAAAAAAAAAGTGTACTGGATGATGAGGACTTTTTACCTCATCAATCAAAAAAATAGTCCCATCAGATCCTTTTCCAAATTCATACTTGGTGTCAACCAGCAGTAGGCCATTCTCCAATGCCACTTGCTGCATGTAACAATTTCGCAATATGAGCCAATATCTACAACATTCAATAGCAAAAGTACAGAAGAACCTATTCGACACATCCAGTGTACTTTCACCAACAAATGGCTGATTTCATGCTTAGAGCCTATTTAGCTTGGCTTTTAAAACAATAACTCTACTCCGGAAAGAAAAGGCTTCTAGAACCAAGGCAGTTTGCTAACAAAAGGTTTTGAGCTTTTGCTGTGGCGGGAAGCTAAAATTAGCTTTTGGGGCACAATATCATAACCCTAATCTCACTTCTACTTCTGTTGAAGTGAGCAGATGTAGATGAGATTTTACTGAAAAAGATATTAGTGGTTCAAACAGTTCATCTGCAAAAGCTCTACCTGGCCAAACAAACCCTCATGTCCAAGTTATGTGACATACTGCCAAACGCCGAAGAAAACAGGCAAAGCCAGATACTATAGACATCTAGAGAAGCTTCATTGCAACATGAGAAATACTAACCTGCCCATATGCAAATAAGCTCAAGGCTCGGCTGCTTACTTCATCATAATCATCTTTTGTCATTAAACCCATTTGTATTATCTGCCCGTGACCAATAAATGCACAAAAATATAAATAGGCATATCAAGAAGAGATGAAATGAGATGAAACAATAAATATATATATAAGCAATAATGCAACAAAAGAACATCTTTCTTAACATCATTGATGCACTTTTTTATACTAAAGTTACTTCAAAGGATGGAAGAATCCTGAGAACCCCTAAGAAAGAATCTTACGAGAGAATGGTTGGAGGCCTAGTACTGTTTTGTCTAATTACACTGCTTAATAAGGAAAAACAGGCTTTGCCACGTAAAGCAGCTACAGTGAAGGGGAAAATAACTAATAAATGAGGCAAAATTTGAAAATATGTATTTCTCATTGTGATTTCATTGATAGCATGAGAAGTTGTTTTCCACTCAAAGAATTACATATCAAAGTAATTAAATCAAATCAAAGAGGAGTTAGCTCGAACAAACTTCGCCAGGTGTCACAGGAACATCATGATCAGCAGCTTTGGTTGTAGGAGTAAGAATATTTGCAGGAAGCTTTTGGTTTTTCACCATACCTGCAACAAAGAAAGCAAAAACTAAAATTTAGTTATATGAAGCAATCAAAGAGCACCATATATCTCATCCGCAACCATTTCGCATACCTTCAGGAAGGGCATTGCCACAGTAATTCCTCACCCCCTTGTTATAAACCGTCCACAGAGATGTATCAGTGCTTCCAGTAACAAAACCTCTAACTTTACTTGTACACAAAATTGAATAATATCAGTTAAAAGAAAGAAAAATAATAATGACAAAAACACTACATAACAGACTCTTTTATGACTCCAACCTGAGCCCCCAAGTCACTAGACATGCCTTAACAATCATACCACATGACACCCTCAAGAAAACAAATAAAGATTTCGAAAGACTCTTCTTGAGGTTTAAGAAAGTCAAGCAAGCTGAATATCCTATAGAGATCACAATTCAAAGACAATATAATTCAATTAAAAGAACATAAAAATAACAATGGAAAACATTAGAAAGAAGAATATCTCACCAACAAATTCAACGGGAAAAACTGAGCACTTCTTTGCAATTGTTACATTTTTATCAGGTGAAGAAACCACTGCATTGGGTGTAATATGTTGTGTTCTATTGAACCACCACAGGCTTGTCTCATTAAGAACCTGAAATCAAGGATCAACATGAGATATGAATAAGGCATACTATCCTGATGAAAACCATAGGCGAAATGAGATGGGATTCCACTATCAACTAATTATTGTCAATAACATACTGAAAGTAGAAATTAAACTTGTATTTTCTATAGTATCAATAGCTTCTAGAGATTAAACTATCCTGACAAGAAGTTTATAAAAAAAAGAAAAAGAACACTAATTGTCGCGAATTTAAACTGTACATGGAGAGAAGCAATAAGATACCCAGCTATGTCAGTACTGCTATGTCTTACATCGCTACCATAAGAACCATATTTGATGCATCTTATTCAACATATATTTACATATAGAGAAAGCAAAGTGAAATATATATATCACTTCCATTCTTTAGATGTGGATTTCTCACATCCTGTTGACATGTCCTACAATCCAAACAATATGGAAAGGACCCAAACTAATTGATCTTTCCATGAAACCAACTAAAGGATCTTACCTCTCTACTACGGATAACAACTAGAAGTTATATCATCCTACTAACCGAGTTATATCATCCTACTAACCGAGACTAATAAACTTCATGACTACATGTTAACAGTTAAATTAGAAACTTCATAACTTCAAATTGACAGTTAAATCGTGGAGCAGAGTGAAGAAGATTACCAGTGCTGATGTAATTTATGTTCCATTATATCATAGAATGGAGCTTTTATCGTATCAATAATGGCCACAAAAGATGATTTTTTTTTTCCCCTGGATATGCTATTGCTTCCTAATTAACTACTCTTGGTAAATTCAACTTAAATACAAATCAAATTAATAAGGAAATCAAGTAGTGTAAGAAGAAGAACAAAAACCTGGCCTTTAAAGGGAATCGATGCGAGAACCCGGTCGAAAGCACTCTGCCGATCAGTAGTAACCAGCACCAGATGCTCTCCACTATCATAAACATCCCTCACCTACACACACACACACAAGCTTCAAAGAGAGTTCAAAGGAGCATACAACGGGATCGAAGAAACCATAATGCCAACAATCACATCACATCTCTCACCTTGCCCCGGCTCTTCAAGCTGAGCCAGGGAATGGTGCGATCAAGGTGGGTCTCGGAGAGGCAGTTCCCGACCGCACCATGGGCGGAGCGGAGCACTTCCTCGCGGCGGCGCGAGTCGGCGGCGAGGGACGCATCGCGCGGAGGGCGATCCTCCGCCGCCGTCGCCGCCGCCGCCGCCGACGCCGCGGAGAGCGCGATACCGGTGCAGCGGCGCGCGGGGAACGACGCCGCGGAGAGGGGGAAGGGTCGAGGAGGAGGAGGGAGGAAGGGTTTCGGCGCTAGGGTTTTGGTAGGGTTTCGGAGGGAGGAGGTGGAGGTGGGAGCGTACGCGAGCATCTCGTATCGGGGGGGACGATCGTGTCTCGTGCGAGAGAGCGTTTTTCACTCCGATGCCATTGTTGTACGGATTCTGCGGTGTTTTAATTTAATTGGATCGGGTGGATTATCCTAGATTTAAACATCCGATATCTCCGATATAGAATATAATTCCATGAACCTGATTCACCGCGTCATCCATGGACCATAGCATATAGTCCGAGGACTGGTTTATAGACGATGTGGTGGACTAGGTGTAGGAACAATCTCCTTACGTTGGGCCGGTTCCAGAGTGGCCCAGCCCAGTGCACTAATTTTCTTGGGCTTGGATTAGTCGCATCGGATTGGATTACCAAATTTTTTTAAAAAAAAAAAAAATCGAAGTTCTTGATAGGCTCAGCCCAGTGCATGATTTAGATTTTTTTTTTTTTTTTTCACTATCCATAACTGCTCTAAGTAGTAATAATTTGTGTGTTTGCTTCGGAACAAGTCTTTAGCTACTAGGTATTTGAAGCATGACTTTCTAATTGGCTAAAGATGTAGACTTTAATTAAATGTGAGATGCTTTACTAAGACTTAAGGTCTGGTGATCCTCCTTGGGTACCATTATACTGTCGTTGTTACTCGTTATTCTCTAAAATTTTAAATTAGTAAAGATCAGTATTTTTATATTTTACATTCAACACATAATTACATCGTTAAAGTCTTAATTTTGACAGCTTGATCCCTAAAATTTATCGTATATTTATTAATTAACTTCTCATTCTATTCTACTATGAAAAAGAGGCTGCTTAGTAGATCATTAGAGTGAACCGACACAACTAATTTTTGAAGTTACTTGGCACAAAAACTAATGAGAGTACGCCACTAACATGGCATTTTTGTTGACATTTTTGTATCGGTGCTATAGAAAAGGGCTTAAAACTAACTCTGATACTACGTACGTAACATGCATCCAAAAACCCTACCAACCATGGAGCTAGCTCACTACTAAACCTCTTTCTCTATTCATTAATTAACTCATTTAATCACTCCCACCACTTCTATACTTAAAACAAGATAAATACTTTAAATTTCGTATTTTATTGCTCGTGGACTTCACAATCGCCACTCTACGTGCTTTGCATGATCTCAAACTAAGGCAATATGTAGATGCCTCTCATGATAACATATATGGCATCTACTGCGCCATTTCCATTGAAAACTATCCATTAATATTTTTTTTTCTTCATAAGAAAATGCAATCATATATATCCTACAAGAAATTAAATGCGCTTTATTTGAGAAACAAATAACCACAAAAACTCAAAAAGTTGTCACAAAATATTTTTGTAGCCTAAAATGCTTCATATATAATAAGGCCGCCATAGCAGATATGCTGTAAAAAAATTCTTATGGCAAAACCAATTCACTATAAAAATTTGTATTCTTTTCTGCGAAATGGGATTGTGATGAGAAGCAAATATTGTGAACAAAAAAAAAAAAAAAAAACAAAATCATACTCAAGTTATTGATAATAATTCTTCTCGCTTGTAGTCGGTGTTTTTTTTTTTTTTTTCGCCCCCACCGAGGTCGGTGTTGTCTCATCCATATAGCCTAGTTCATTTGCCTCACCCATGTAGCCTAGTTCATCCTTTCAATGAATGAATCGGATAGCGTGCTACATTTTTCTCAATAAAAAAAAATCTTCTAAGTTAGGCTATTTTTTTCCCCAATATTCCTCAGATTCTTTAGTGAGATAAGATTCTGCATGAAAGTCTAAATGTGTAACATGCAAAACATGAAGATTTTTTTTTCTATTTCTAATTCTCAATGAAGTGATATTCTTTTATTTGTCAACACATGCAGCTAGCCTGGCTATATAATTAAATATATATGTGTGGCAACATGGTCTATTCAATGGATATCACTTCGTTATTGTAAGATAATTCAAGCTCTTTTCAACCATCTTGGTTGTCACCTATTATGCTCAACAAGGGTTTGTGTCATATTACTTAACATAAATAAATGTGAAAAAAAATTGAAGTGAGAAAGAGATGAGAGTTAGTATATCAACAAGTTGCTATTTATATACAGGAGAGTTATGTTCTAATTACCCTCAAGTACAGCTATGAGTTAGATTTCAAATGTGGCATCTAAAGAGCGGAAAAACTTAAGTGATAGGGGTCTCATTCTCGCTCGTTGGGGCTTTCTATATCTAAGATTCAGGCGAGGAGTGTATCAGACGACTTACCAAACAATCTCAACAAAATCCTGAAGTGCTTCTCAATGAAGTTATGCTTTGATATCAATCTCCTGAGCCAAACCATTAGTTAGCTCCCATTTTTCGAAAAGCTGATTGATTAACTATATTCTAAGATACCCCTCGCTTTAGTTACTCTTGATTAATATATATAAATCTAATCTAAAGATTCAATCATTTAAATATTCCATCATTTAAAGATTAATTTCCTATATGTATGGAATGTTTGAGTCATGCATGTTCTAGAAATTATTACTCTTTCAATTGATTGAAAATATATGATACCTCATCTTGTCTTGAGAATGATATTGGAAAATGATAGGAATGTAGAGAGCTTGTCAATGTTGATCCTTTTCTAGCACATAACTTATGTTTTCCTTCCTTTTTTTCCTTTTTTTTTTTTTTTTTACTTTGATTTCTAAGACCCTGTAATTAATTTGGTACCTCTATATACACATGTTCTCTAACTTCCTTCATACTTTTCTTTTCATCTTTGATTTTTCTCAATTTGGTCTTGTCTAAGTAAACAAGTGGGCTCATTATTGAGTCTAATCCTTTGGTGAAGTGCTATGATGAACTCCAACATTTACATCTTTACTACAAGTATCCAAATGCATTCATATATATGATCCTAATTATATTTCCATCTTTAGTAAGAACACTCTAAAACTTGGTTGCAACTATCATGTAGTAGTAATTTGTGTATGACTTTCACTTTATGATAATTACTAGAGAAATTTTCATAATGCATCATAAACAATGATTATAATGTACTCTAATTATGATTATTTCCATATAACAATTCAATGTGTAATTAATCATGCTTAAAAAATGTTTTCTTTAGTACTATTCTAGTTTATTCTTCTTGGTCCAAAAACTACCATTAATTGCAACAACATAAATAAACAAGCTTTGATTGTTCTACAACTCGATCAATTTCCAAATATGAGCTCCCCCACAAAGCAAAAGCACCTCTCCCCACCAAAATTCTACTCCCTAAAGCGCTTCCTTTGCTTCCTCACCACCTTCACCACCCTCTTCCTCCTCCTCCTCCAATTCCACTCCCTCCCCTCCCCCTCATGGCCCCTCTCCTCCTCCTCCTCCTCCTCCTCCTCCTCCTCCTCTCACCACATAAACGCCGCGGCCCGCGCCATGCTCCGCGACTCCGTCACCTTCCTCCCCCTCAAGGACCTGCGCTTCGCCGACGCGCCCATGTCGGGCCGCACGTGGTTCATGAGCTCCATGAACGACACCTTCGACGACGGCGAAGCCGAGTACTTGCACTTCCCTTCCAAACACTCCGCCGGCCGCGTGCTCTGCCTCGCCGCCCGCGACGTCTCCGACGGGGCCAAGAACTCGTACGCGCTGGCGTGGCGCGAGGCCTTGCCCCGCGGCGCGACGCTTTACCCGGGCCTCGCGTTCGTCTCCGACACGTACTACGACTACGCCAACCTGTGGCATGGGCTCGCGGCGGTAGCTCCCTTCGCGGCGTGGCACCAGCGGAGGCGGTGCGCGGTTCCGGCCCGGTGGGTACTGTTCCATCGGGGCGAGCTGCGCACCGAGATGGGCTCGTGGGTGCGCACGTTGGCGGAGGCCGCTATCGGTAGCGCGGCGATAGAAGGGCTCCAAGGAGGTGGGGCGGCGTGCTTCGAGGAGGCGGTGGTGTTCCGGCACAACATGGGGGCGATGTCGCGGGAGCGGGTGGAGGAGGTCATCGACATGATGCGGTGCAGGGCGCGAGCACACTGCAACCTCGACGATACAAAGGGCGCATTTGGAAATTCGAAGAGGTTTTCGATTCGAATCACGCTTCTGCTGAGGACGGGGGCGAGGTCGTTCAAGAACGAATCGGCCGTCCTCGCGATTTTCGACGCGGAGTGCCGGAAGGTGGATGGGTGCAGTGTTAAGGTGGAGAGGCCGGAGAACTTGACGTTCTGTGATCAGGTTGGTGATTAACTAATTACTCCAGGGATGTTAATTATATGCTAACTAAAATCATTAATTAATCAGGCAACATTGATACTACATTTTAGATCTTTTCACTAAAGGTGACTTTGTAATCATATGAGAAGAAGCAATTTTCAAGTAATTGAGATTACGATTGTTCTCACCAACAAATTTCACTTACGAACCATATTGAATGATGTAAAACAATCGTTTATCTCTAAAATATTACAGGTGAAGCTACTGAGCGGGACAGACATACTGGTCTCGCCCCACGGGGCTCAGATGACGAACATGATCTTCATGAACAAGAACAGCAGCATAATGGAGTTCTTTCCGAACGGATGGAAGGAGCTCGCCGGCGAGGGGCAGTACGTTTTCCGGTGGGTCGCCAAGTGGTCGGCAATGCGGCACCAGGGCTCGTGGTACGACCCCGAGGCCGCGCCGTGCATGACGGGCAACGGTCGGCAGACACAATGTTCGTCCTACAAGAGTCGCCGGATCGGGCACGACGAGGCCTACTTCGCGCAGTGGGCCGCTAGGGTTCTCCGGGAGACGAAGGAGTATAAATTGACTGCAGCAGCGACGGCGGCAAACAGCGAAGCACAGCAGGGATCAACTTCATGCCAGTGTTTGCAAACCTAAGAACTCGAGTGATTCTTTTATTTAACATGTCTTTTTGATAGCTTAAGTTTTTGAAGATAAACGATTGTTTTATATTATTTAATATAAATATCTTATTTGTTGGACTTCGTGTTCATGTGGGATTGGCCTGAGTCGACTCTCTTCTAAAATTAGAGAAGTTTTTATGGGCTTGGGCCGGGCCGAAACTCTCCTAAAATTACACATAAATGGCTTTTTGTTAGTTGCTAAGGGGTTTAGAAATCATGTATAGAACCCTGTATTTATACAATGACCTTTAAATTATCTTTTGTTATATTTTACATAAAATTTCATTAATATTTTCTGCTGTCCATACTAAAATATATTGGGCTAAATTATAGAAAACCTTACTGTCAATACCCGCTTTTTTACTTTTTTCTCCTTTCATTTAAAAATTCACACTTTGCCCCCTTAAAAAATAAAAAATATTCACGGGGGGGTACGGTGTGACAAAATGAATCCGTTTTTCTTCTCCATCCTGTTCGTCTTCTCCCCAAACCTGCCATCAGCAGCCTCTCCTCGACCCCAACTTCGACTCCGTTTTCTTCACCTGCTCCCCTGTTCCTCCAGCACCCTTGCCGCCCCTCCATTTCGGTGACCGTAGGGAGGAGATCGGGGTGAGCATGGGCGGAAAGGTGTGGCGAGTGCAAGGGTGAGGCAGCGGAGGAGGGCGAGGGCGTGTGTGGGCACGGACAGAGGAGTGCGCGAGGGCGAGCGCGAGGCGGCGGAGTAGGGGGAGGCGGCTTGGCCGAGGATCTCGGCGGCCGAGGATCTCGGCGGCCGAGGATCTCGGAGAGGAAGGAGGAGGAAGATGATGGTTTCAGGAGTATTTTGGGTATAAAAAATAGGATATAAACGGAACCCTAACGAAACACTGACGACGCGGGGGCGAAGTGAACATTTTTTATTTTTTAAGGGGGCAAAATGTAGATTTTTGAATGACAGGAAAAAAAGTGAAAAAGCGAGTATTGATAAGAAAGTTTTTTGTAATTTAGTCTATAAATTGAGTGAGAGCAAAGATGAAACATCCCTAATGCAAGGACCTTTTTTTGGGTTGGGGCATAAAAATAGTATGTTACCTGCGTCGTTCATTTTTTTAGAAATGAACTTATCTAAAATTATGATGCAACTATGTTTCAAACTTGAGCAGTTTAGTTTCTGCGCATCAATCAATTTAATAGTACATATGTAGATAGGACAAATCTCAACTACTTGGTCCGTGGAGCATTGAATTATCGCCAATAATTGAATTATATTTTAGCTTTCAATTCATAAATTTTAAGCATATCGTATCTGTAAAAAATTTGCACCTAATTATATGAAAGTTTGAAGCAGAAAAGCAGATAGCCGAGCTTGCTTTCAGGCTAAACAAACTTTTAATTGCCCGCTGCTCACGACACTTGTCATGCTCATACCAAACTCATCTCACTTCATTTTATTTTTTTATATTATTTTGTAAATAAATATTATAGATATATATATATATATATATATATATATATAATATCTGTGCCTATATATGTCTTTATTAGGCTAAAGTTAGGTTGTTGACTTTGTGAATGATGCGTTGAATGCAGTGCTTGGGTTGATCTTTCCATACCGTACTCCACTCATTCCCTTTTCAAAAATATCCAAGCTTAATTTGTACCTATGCTTTCTCACCTTCCAAGCTAAATATGCTACAAACATACATACATTCATTCATTCATGCCCAATTTTAGGGTAACCTCATGTGGCAGATTTCAAACTAATAAAAAATAATTTATAAATAGTGACCAGATACGTGGTAGAAATCAGATAAATCATATGCGAATAAGAGGCGACGAATAAAATTTGTATTATTAAATGACATGCCAATTTAATTGAAAAATTTTTTAGTTAGGATTTGCGCTAACATATCTACTCACATGCATGATGAAAATCAGACTATCAACCGTATAAATACGCTTTAAGAAACAGCATTAAAAACATAGAAAAATGTATATCTCATTAAGTTACAAGCCTAAGACCTCTTAGAATCTAAGAAACTTAATTAATCAACTCTAATACAATGCTATTTAAAAAAAAAGTCTAATAAAAAGTCTAATTTAAAAATAGTCTTAACAAAAAGATGGTACTAGATGAAATAAATAGCAAGCAAGCTCACACCATTTATATTCTCTCTACTAATCCTAAACCTCCCATTTCCAACACCATGAGCTCCACAACAAGCATCACTATATCCCAAGACCAAATAAGCTCCAAAAACTCTAAAAAAACTAAGTCCTTTTCCCTACTCACCTCCTCTTCCTCCTTTTCCTCCTCTCTCAAGCACTCTCTTTGTTTCCTCGCAATATTTATCACCCTCCTCCTCTTCCTCCAATTCCAAGCTCTTAGCCTCCCCTCCGTCCCCGCCACGCTTTTCTCTCTACGGCTCCCCTTCTTCGATACCCAAGACCGCGACAATGCGACCGCCGAGCTCGACCGGGCATGGTCGATGCTCCGCGACTCCGTCACCTTCCTCCCCCTCAAGGACCTGCGCTTCGCCGACCACCCGACGTCGGGCCACACGTGGTTCATGAGCTCGATGAACGACACCGTCGAGCCGGGCGAGAGCGAGTACTTGCACTTCCCTTCGGAAGCGTCCGCCGGCCGCGTACTCTGCCTCTCGGCGCACGACGAGTCGGACGGGAGTAAGAACTCGTATGCATTGGCATGGCTCGAGGCGTTGCCGCGCGGCGCGACACTCTTCCCGGGCCTCACATTCGTCTCCGACACGTACTACGACTACTCCAACCTCTGGCACGGGATCTCGGCGGTCCTGCCGTTCGCCGCGTGGCACCAGCGGAGCAAATGCACGGTCCCGGCCCGGTGGGTACTGTTCCATTGGGGCGAGCTGCGCCGCACGATGGGGCGGTGGCTGCGGTCGGTGGCGGAGGCCGCTATCGGGAACGTGGTGATTGAAACGTTCGACGGCGATGGCGCCGGTCGGGGGCCGGCGTGCTTCGAGGAGGCGGTGGTGTTCCGGCACAACAAAGGCGCGATGTCGCGGGAGCGGAACGAGGAGGTGTTCGACATGATGCGGTGCAAGGCGAGAGCTTACTGTAACGTCAGCAAGGCGGCCGTCAGAGACCCGAAGGCGGCCGTTCGGACGACGCTGCTGCTGAGGAATGGTGCGAGGTCGTTCAAGAACGAGTCGGCGGTGGTCGCGGTCTTCAAGAGAGAGTGTCAGAAGGTAGACGGGTGCAGAATCACGGTCGCGAGGCCTGACAACCTGACATTCTGTGATCAGGTCTACCATACTATATTTTTTCGATACTCATTTAAAAACTTAAGCGGCCAGAGAACGGTAGTTTAATGTTTTTTTTTTGAGGTGTTGATAGGTTAAGCTGTTGAGCGAGACCGACGTACTGGTCTCGCCGCACGGGGCGCAGATCACGAACATGTTCTTCATGGACAAGAACAGCAGCATAATGGAGTTCTACCCGAAGGGGTGGAAGGAGTTGGCCGGGGCGGGGCAGTACGTGTTCCGGTGGATGGCGGAGTGGGCCGGGATGCGGCACCAGGGCTCGTGGTGGGAGCCCGACAGCGGCGAACTGTGTCCGAGCCAGAAAGACCAGCTGCAGTGCTTCTTCTCATACAAGGACCTGCAGATCGGGCACGACGAGGCCTACTTCGCGCGGTGGGCAGCCCGCATTCTCGGCGAGGTGAAGGACCGTAAAACGGCGGCGGAGACGAGGCGAGATTCGGATTCGTGCAGGTGCGGCTGAGCCGAAGGGTTTCTTTGCGAATTTTGGAAGAAAAATGTATGTAGATTAACTACTTGTGTTTGACTAAGTGAGGAGATGGATTTTTTTTTTTTTAATGCTCTGGAATAATATAAAGTCAACATTGTTGACACTTAATTTGGACTGCATTGTGGGAAGGTGAATACGTTATGCATGTGTACGTAAAGTGGTATCTTGCCAAATTTAATTTAATATCATTCTCAAACCCTTTAGTATTTTGGAATTTTTCTGGTTTAGGTTGAATTAAAAAATTTCTCTCTGAACTTTGACCTAAAGATAAAATTTTAGAACTAAATTAAAATTAAGGTTTAGAAATAAAATTAAAATTCTGAGATGACCAAAATGCATATAGTAAACGCACCATGATAAATGTGCTACGTACGTAACGTAGGCTGCATGAGGTAATTGTTTAGAAAATTTCGAGAAAAAAATATACTACAAAAAAAAAAAAAAACACAAAAAAAGGGAAAGAGTATCACATGAATAATATGATTTGAGAACTGCAAAAAATGCTTTTATTCATCCTTCTCAAATTGTTCATTAATTGTTGTAACCCCAGCTTTTGTAAAACGCAAACTGCTACCATGTCACATTGCTCATGCTACAAAATGGTCTCCAATTTACTCGAGCCAAAAAAAACGATCTCCCGTATGGTACGGAGCAGATGATAGTTTTTCACCAGAATATATATAAGAAAGTGACAGAACCAGTACCCCTTTATATAGAGTTCAAATCGACTTTCTATCAAAGTTTGATTAAGATTCTATTTAATTTAAATAGATGAAAAAAAAATAAGATATACAATATCAAGCAGTTCTATATCTATTAGTATTGATCTTTATTTATAGTAAATTCAGATTTAAGTATGATTAATTGGGTCATATTTATAGAAATCCTAACAAGAAGCACTTTGTGAATGAGGAGTTACAAATTAACTTCTTCAGGAGCACTTCAAAATCAAACAGTTTCTTCTTATTGCGGTAGCGGGAAATTGATCCTGCAAATTCGGTTGAGTCGACTCAACCCGAACCCAAATTCGTTTTATCGTAATCGGATCGTGTGCCGATCTGTTTACCGAGAGGGTCGCGTTTGGGTCAAGTTACCAAGTCGGGTACATTTAATCACATTTTCATGGGCTTTGATTCTAAACAAAAAGATGTTATTACTATTGAAGTACAATGTTATATATATATGAAGTGAGGATAAATTAATGAAATAACCAATTTATATTTTTATAACAACTTTATGAAAACTCACACAATGGTATCATATGCAACTAGAATGATCAAAATTGAAGAACATTAATGTTTTACTTATCAGAACGAAAATTTTATATCACACTACAAGTATAAAAACCTGTCAACTTACTGAACCTCAGTAAATAATTTTTTTTTCCTGAAGAAAAATTTTATTTGGCCTTTTTGCATAAAAAATCCACTAGTTTAGAGCTTTTGCAAAATTGGGTCGCTATTTTCGATTTTACAGATTCGGTCCGAATTTTCAGTAAACTGACCAAGATACCTTTCTTATTTTTTCTCTTTCCTCTTTTTTTTTTTTTCTCTCGCTCTTTTTTTTTCTCTCCGAAGAAGGCGGCGGAGGCGGAACGCCTCGCCTCTGCCCCTCACGCCCTCGCCCTCGCCCGTGCACCCCCGCCCTCCTCGCCTCCGACCCCGCCGAGGCCGCGCCGCGCCGCGACTCTTTTTTTTTTTTTCCCTCTCCGACCCTCCTCCACCCGCCGTCCCCGCCGCCACCGCCGGCGACGAAGAAGAAGTGCTTCTTGGGGCCGAGAAGCACACCGGCGAGGGAGGAAAAAAAATATAGTTACACTCCGGCAAGGGCGGTGGATCGTGACAAAAAAATTGTAGAGAAAAAAAAAATATTGTTTCCCTTTCCCTACAAAAAAGAATAAAAAATAGAGAAAAATAAAGAAAATAATAAAATTGCACTGTTAAAAAAAATTACACTATTTAAAAAAAAAAATTGCACTGTTTTAATAAATGTTACACTATTTAATAGAGAAATTATACTCTTTTTAGATGAAACTTACACTTTTTAGATAAAATTATACTATTTAGGATAATGTTGCACCATTTCTTTCTCTTCCTCTTCTTCTTCCTTCTTCCCCCACTTTCCATCCTCATCCCCCCCCCCCTCTCTCTCTCATTCCTCACACTCCCAAAACAATTTTGGATCGGTGCGGTCGAAGCCGGAGGAGGAGGAGCGGCCGTAGTCGCGGGGGTCGAAGAGGTAAACTGGGAGGAGGGAGAGGGAGGTGTCGGCGGTGGCGCGCGGGGCGGTGGTGGGCGGGTGCAGCGGGCGCGGCGAGCGCAGGGGGCGAGGGCGCGGGTGCGGGCGGGGGCGGGGGCGCAGGGGACGCGCCCCCTGCGCCCGCCCCGGCGGGGCGCGGGGGGCGCAGGGGACGCGCCCCCTTCGCCCCCTGGGGGTGCGGGCGCGGGGCGCAGGGGGCGCAGGGGCGCGCAGAGGACGCACCTCCTGCGCCCCTGCGTCCGCCCGGGCCCCCGCCCCCGCCCCGGCCCAGGCCCGGGCCCCCGCCCGCCCCCCAGGGTGGGCGCAGGGGGTGCTCCCTGCGCCCGCGCCCCCAGGGGGCGCAGGGGATGCGTCCCCTGCGCCCCGCTGGGGCGGGCGCAGGGAGGGGGCGCAGGGGACGCGCCCCCTGCGCCCGTGCCCCCGCCCCCTGCTCTCGCCGCTCCCCCTGCGCCCGCCCACCACCGCCCCGCGCGCCACCGCCGACGCCTCCCTCTCCCTCCTCCCCGTTTACCTCTTCGACCCCCGCGATTACAGCCGCTCCTCCTCCTCCGGCTTCGACCGCACCGGTCCAAAATTATTTTGAAAGTGTGAGGAAAGAGAGAGAGAGGGGGGGGGGGGGGGGGGGGGGGGGGGAGGGGGTGAGGATGGAAAGTGGAGGAAGAAGGAAGAAAAAGAGGAAGAGAAAGAAATGGTGCAACATTAACCTAAATAGTATAATTTTGCCTAAAGAGTGTAAATTTCACCTCAAAAGAGTATAATTTCTTTCTTAAATAGTGCAACATTCATTAAAACAGTGTAATTTTTTTTTAAAACAGTGTAATTTTTTTTAAGAGTGCAATTTCATCATCTTCTTTTTTTTAATTTTTTTTATTTTTTTCAATAGGGAAATAATATATTTTTTTTCTCTCTACAATTTTTTTTGTCACGATCCACCGCCCTCGCCGGAGTGTAACTATATTTTTTTCCCTCCCTCGCCAACGTGCTTCTCGACCCCAAGAAGCACTTCTTCTTCGTCGCCGGCGGTGGTGGCGAGGACGGCGGGTGGAGGAGGGTCGGAGAGGGAAAAAAAAAAAAGAGTCGCGGCGCGGCGCGGCCTCAGCGAAGTCGGAGGCGAGGAGGGTGGGGGTGCGCGGGCGAGGGCGAGAGCGTGAGGGGCAGAGGCGAGGCGTTCCGCCTCCGCCTCCGCCTCCGCCTCCGCCTCCTTCTTCGGAGAGAAAAAAAAAAGAGCGAGAGAAAAAAAAAAAGAGAGAAAAAAAAGGAGAGAGAAAAAATAAGAAGAGTATTTTGGTCAGTTTACTGAAAATCCGGACTGAATCTGTAAAATAGAAAATAGCGACCCAATTTTGTAAAAGCCCAAAACTAGTGGATTTTTTATGCAAAAAGGCCATTTTATTTACTTGAAGGATCAGGTAAAAAAAATTGTATCGATCCGGCCCACTAAAAGGAAGGCCGAGATTTTACGGCCCAAATCGGAATGATCATATATTATTTTTAGCATTTTATTGAGGTAGCAAACAACACTAACAACTATGTAACCAATTTATTTTTCTGTAGGGAACAGAAACTGAGTGCACACTGGTTGATGTTACACACTAGATTGTAGCTTGAGACCCAAAAAAGAAAAAAAAAAAAAGGAAATAAAAAATAGAAGATCTATTTTTAGCTGTTAGATATTTTAGGGTTAACCAAAGAAGAGAATTTTTAGAAATAAAATTTTGTATTTTTAAGAAGCACTGAAAATTTCAAAATTATCATCTTGTTATGAGAAAGAGAGAGAGAGTTTGATTTTTTTTTTGTGTAAATGTTTAAAATAAATGCATATCTAATGTGTCTTCTATTTTGATGAAAGAATTTTTCGTGGTCTAAGTAAACTCTTGTGCCGCTAAAAAGGCATAATTTTTTTAAATACATTATATACAGAATATTTCGCCGCATGAGTTGATCCTGTTACTCATTAATAATGAAATTAATTTAGACAGCGTAAAATGACCAGTAGAAAATGTCCAGCCCACTGAAAAAAAGTGCATTTGAGAGATAATAACTCTCCCTTCATAATCATGAAAAACACTTTCTAATTATTATGAAAACAATATAGTATTAAAATGTCATACATATTATTTTCTGTTTGATTAGAGTTTTAATCACAATACTGTTTAAATATAATAATTAAAAATTATTCATTATATTTTTTTCAAAAATACATAGTATCTTGTAGTGAAGGCAAATTAAAGAATCTATATATTTATGTAGTTAAATATTATTTTTTGGAGAGAACATATAATTAAATATTGATGCAATGTTCGAGCAAAAATTCCACCAACCCTTCCTTAGTTTTGGGAATGGAGATGTTATACTCTATAAATTAAGCTAAAAAAAGGAACTCGGATCCAACATCTGTTTTTTTTATATTTGTAGAATTTTTTGGTAAAAATTTACAAAATTTATCTGAATTATAAACTATTTTAATTTGACTACTTAATCTTTCAAAATTTTAATTTTACTACTCAACCCTTTAATTTATTTAAGTTGAATTAGTCAATGATACTGTGAATTAAAAATTTAAACTAATAACTTAATTCAATGAATTTATAGTTATGGGAATTGTATGAAGTATATTGTATGAACCTATAAAGATAAACGACACATTTAAATTTTGAAGTCAAAATATCATTGACTGATTCAAATTAAAAGATTAGATAGTAAGAACATAAGTTTGAAAGGCTGAATAGTCAAATCAAAATGGTCAATAGTTCAGATAAGTTTTATAGATTTTTTACTTCTTTTTTTTGTTGGTAAAAGTGTATTAAAATCCCTCAATTATAAGCCATGTTAAAATAGCGGCTTCAACTTTAGTTGCTCCTACTAATACCTTCTTAAAATTAAACAATCTTAGTATTTAAACTAAAAATCTATTAAATTTATTGGTAACTTAATCGAATTAAAAAGTTTAAATATTTATTAGAAAATATAATTATAATAATTACCAACTAATAGCTGATAAAGTTCTTTAAATTTAATACATTTTTAATTAAAAATAAAATGACTAAAACTGAAGAAAAAAAATTAAATAGCAAAAAAAAAAATTAAGGGGCCTCGTTCAAAAACAGTTACAGTTAAGGGGTATGCATGCATTTCTCGCCTCTCTTTCCCTTTTTTAAAAAACGAGGTGTGAGAATAACAACAAAAAAATCCAACGGCGTAACGGAGCCGTTACGGCGTGAGAGCGCGGGCACCGCACGTGGCAACCCACGTGCCAGGGGTACATTTGGAATTTCGGGTCACAAAATCCAACTATTTCGCCCCACCCGATAGGGCAATTTTTGTGGACGGAAACGAGCGACGTGGCCGCACCACGACCGCACACTCTCCGAGATGTGATCGGACGGGTTTATCCCTCGTCTTATTCTCTCCCTGTCCAATCACAACGCGAATTAACAAGTACTTTTACCGCATAATCTAATAATTTACCGCATATTATTATGCTAATGAAGTTGGTGTAATTATAAATGATAAATTATCAAAAGCTCCTGATTACGTTTTAGGCCCCATTTGAGAATTATGCTAATTTTTATATTATTTTGCATTATTTATAGGATTACATAAAATATATTCTACACAATTTTTATTTATAATTTTTTGCAGAATAACGCGAACTAAACACACTCTTAAAATAAACTTTCTTAGAATAGCCATATTCGTTTACTTAGATTATCCTTATAAAACAGTATAAACTGTTAAAACATAGTGTTTCTAATATTTCATATTTTACAATATTTATCAAGTCCGAGAACGATAAAACTTAAACTCAAAACCTCTCGGTCTTATGCTATGTAAAATAATTAATTACTCTAAAAATTTAAATTGTCGGAGAATGTTGAATATATATTATAATTGAAAATAACACCGAACACTAATAATTTAAACAATTTAGGAAATCAGTTGTTTTACATAAATTTAACATAATATTAGAGTAGAAGATCTGTCCTCATAAATTGTTGATGTTGTTTTACATGATGTGAAGTTTTGATTGATTCAAAAAACACAGTTTATGAGTATTAAAATATACGTTTATCAATATATTAACTGCGCGTTTCTGCTACATATGTTTAAGAAAGAAAGAGCGTGGGGGGAGTAAGGTGTCATGATTTGGCAAAATTGTGGCTCTTGATCCTGTTTTAACCCTTGTTAAAAATAACAAAAATTATAATCACTAAGATTTAGTGCTAATACGTTATGCATGATTTAACTGTGACTTCATAATCACTAAACAAACAAATCAAATTAATGGGGGCCACATATTAATCGCCACTATTACAAACACGCATAAAATCATCATAATTGCGTGCCTATCATTGCTCAAATCAATATTCTAATCATTGCTCCAATGAGTTAATACTACATATATATCCAATATTCTAAAAGAGCCAAAATTAACAACTAGGGTAGTGTATATATATTAGAGTTATAGTTCCATATTGTTAGAAATTCGGAACGACGAAAAATAGATCCAGAAAAAATAATTAATGCGGAACAAAAAAAAGATAAAAAACGAACACACCGATATTACGTGGTTCGGCCAACGGCCTACGTCCACGGGCGAAGACGGAGCAAATACTTTATTAATGTCGAAAAGACGGAGTACAAAGAAGATCTCTCAAAGAACCCCATAACCAAAATATATAAATCGACGCACGTTACCGCATACGGCACATCCTTAGCACGCCCGTATAATGTATCTTGGCTCGGATCGGCTCACCCAAGAAGACCGTACGGCTCCTTCGATATGCTCACTTAATTAATTAGAGCTTCAACTCTCTCGGCTCATAATGTTGCTGCCACCGTACGGAACATCAAAGCATGGTTCTCTCTCCGCAGCAACCGCACCCTCCAAGAGGCTTAATTAATTAGTGCATGGCCTAATTAGAGTCGCGGCTTCGTTAATTTGGCCGTAGCATGTATATATAATACATGTCTCCAAACTAGAGTCTAATTCTAAATCGATTAGAATTAATCTTCTAGTCGTAATCCATATATGCCAAATTAAATCTAAATAATATCTTATCCTAATTAGATTAGGATTTACTTAAATTTAGATAACTACAAATCTAAACCAAATAATAACAATCTCCATCTTGGTTTAATTTGTAGTTTAGCCGCTGTGTCGAGATCGCCACAAAACTCCACCTTGAATTAATTTCACCTCAATGCTCCTTAACGCTCCATAGTTCTCCGTCTTCTCCAAACGCCCCATAGGGCCTCAAGTGCTGCTAACTGCCACCAAGTTCAAACAATGCTTGAACTTGGCAATTGTAAGAGACTTAGTAAGCATATCCGCCGGATTGTCCTCAGTACCAATTTTCTTAACAGTCACGGTGCGCTTCCCAATCACATCCCGAACAAAGTGAAACTTTACATCGATGTGCTTTGTCCTCTCATGAAACATTTGATCTTTAGACAAATGAATAGCACTCTGACTGTCTGAATAAACAATCGTCGGATCCCAAGAAGAAGTAAGCTCTCCAAATAAGCCTCTTAACCACATAGCTTCCTTCACACCCTCTGTCATAGCAATATATTCCGCCTCAGTCGTAGACAAGGCAACAATTGGTTGTAATGAAGCTTTCCAACTAACTGCACATCCACCAATAGAGAATACATAACCTGAAAGTGATCTCCTCCTATCCAAATCGCCCGCAAAATCCGAATCAACATATCCAACCACACTATCCTTACACCTCCCAAACTCCAAACAAGTATTAGTGGTACCTCGTAAGTATCTCAGAATCCACTTAACAGCTTGCCAATGAGCCTTACCAGGATTGGTCATATATCTGCTGACCATGCTCACTGCGTAGGAGATGTCCGGCCGTGTGCAAACCATGGCGTACATAATGCTCCCTACAGCACTAGAATATGGAACATGTGACATGTACTCCCGATCATCATCGGACTGTGGTGATAACTCAGCTGAAAGTTTGAAATGCGCCGCAAAAGGAGTGCTCACTGGTTTTGCGTCTGTCATCCCGAAACGCCTTAAAATCTTCTCTATATATTTCTCCTGTGATAAATGCAGTAGTCCTGAATTTCTGTCCCTCTTAATTTTCATACCGAGAATTTTCTTAGCAGCACCCAGATCTTTCATCTCAAACTGACCCTTAAGTGAAGCCTTCAATTTATTAATCTCAACTATGTCGTCGGAAGCAATCAACATATCATCGACATAGAGCAACAAATATATGAAAGATCCCTTCTCAAGCTTCCTAAAATATACGCAACTGTCACGCTTGCTTCTAGAATATCCGTGACCTGTCATAAAGGAGTCAAACCGCTTATACCATTGTCGAGGAGACTGCTTCAAGCCATAAAGCGATTTTCTTAACAGGCAAACATGGTCCTCCTTCCCTTCAACAATAAATCCCTCCGGCTGTTTCATATAAATATGCTCCTCAAGTTCTCCGTGGAGAAAAGCTGTCTTAACATCAAGCTGCTCAAGATACAAGTCCTTCATGGCTACTAATGATAAAAGAATACGAATAGAAGTATGCTTCACGACGGGTGAGAAAATATCATTAAAGTCAACACCTTCTACCTGACTGTAGCCCTTAGCAACTAAACGAGCTTTATACCTTGTATCTTCCACGCCGGGGATGCCGTCCTTTTTCTTGAAGACCCACTTGCAACCAATAATTTTCTTGCCTATAGGCGGTTTTACTAACTCCCATGTGCGATTCTTATGGAGCGATTCTATTTCCTCATTCATCGCCACCAACCACTCCGCAGAACTGGCACTAGAAATAGCTTGATTATAAGTGGAAGGTTCACCTTCATCTTCTGAATCTTGTGCCACTGAAAGAGCATAAGCTACCAAATCCTCGTAGCCGTATCTCTGCGGTGGTTTGATCTGTCTCCTCGCTCTGTCTGTAGCAATGCTCTGCCTCTCAACTTGTGGGGTTTCATTAACTGAGGTGTCTGGCGACTGAACTTGCTCTGACTGAGAAGAATTCTGTGACTGAACTATACCATCGGCCTCTACCTCCACCTGCTTGCTAGCACTCGGGGTCTCATCAGAAAAAGTACGATTAGGATATAACATAGCAGACTCATCAAACGTGACATCCCTACTAATAATTAATTTAGACGATTCAGGACACCACAATTTATATCCCTTAACCCCCGATGCATAACCAATGAAAATGCACTTTTTGGCCCTAGGTTCTAATTTGCCTTCATTTACATGAACATAAGCAGGACAACCAAATATGCGCAAATTAGAATAATCAGAAGGGCTATCAGACCATACCTCCTCCGGAGTTTTGCAATCAAGTGCTGAATGTGGAGATCGATTTACCAGATAGCATGCCGTAGAGATCGCTTCTGCCCAGAAACTCTTCGCTAAACCAGCATTAGAGAGCATGCAACGTGCTCTCTCTAAAAGAGTTCTATTCATCCGTTCGGCCACTCCGTTCTGCTGTGGAGTATGCCTAACGGTCTTATGTCTGACGATCCCTTCCTTCTTGCAGAATTCTTCAAATTCTGACGAACAGAATTCTAAACCATTGTCGGTCCTTAATCTCTTGATCTTCCTTTCAGTTTGCTTCTCAATCATAACCTTCCACTGCTTGAAATAATTGAACACCTCATCCTTACCTTTTAGAAAGAATACCCACACCTTACGAGAATAGTCGTCAATAAAAGTCAACATATATCTAGCACCACCATGAGTAGGAGTACGAGAGGGTCCCCAAAGATCAGAATGAATATAGTCAAGAGTACCTTTTGTCCGGTGAACTGCGGCCTTAAAGCTGACTCTCTTTTGTTTGCCAAAAACACAATGCTCGCAGAAATCCAACTTTTCTAAACTCTGACTACCAAGTAAACCTCTCTCGCTTAACTTTATCATACCATACTCACTCATATGGCCCAGTCGCATATGCCATAATTTAGTGCTATCTGAATCTGACATAGAGAAAGAAGTCACCGCTGCTGAACCTGTCACAGTGGAACCCTGTAGAACATATAACATGTCGGACAACTTGGCCTTCATCACTACAAGATTTCCCTTAGTGACCTTCATTAATCCATCAGCTGAAGAATACTTAAAGCCTTTAACATCAAGTGTACCTAATGAGATCAGATTTTTCCTCATATCCGGAACATGCCGAACCTCAGATATAGTCCTCACTACTCCGTCGTACATCCGTACCTGAACAGTTCCAATTCCAATAACCGCACACTTAGAGTGATTTCCCATCAATACATCTCCACCTTCAAAAGGCTTGTACGTCGAGAACCAATCTCTATGCGTACAGATATGGAAGGAACATGCAGAGTCCATAAGCCACTCATCCTGTCTGCGTGTCTTATCCGTAACTGTAAAGACGATATCATTACCATCTGATTCTCCTGCTGCAACACTTGCTTCTGGCTTAGTATTGGTTTTTTTTTCTGATCTTGATTCTTATCACCGTTATTCTTCCGCTGTTCTTTATTTCTCAACTTGAAACAATCAGCTTTTATGTGACCTTTCTTCTTACAATAACCGCAAATCAGATTCCTGTGTTTTGACTTTGACCTCGATGTACCTCTATTACCGTAACCCTTCTCCCGAGACCTCCCTCTAGCGACTAAACCTTCTCCTAAACCTCCACCTGTCTCATTGCTTATCTGCGTGTCAATCCTCTCCTTTGAAAGTAGAGAAGACTTGATATCATCGAGACATAGAGTATCTCGTCCAAATAAGAAGGTCTCACGAAAATTCTTATAAGAGGGCGGTAAAGAACATAATAATAAAAGGGCTTCATCCTCCTCCTCGATTTTGACATCTATCGAGCGGAGATCCATAATAATAGAGTTAAATTCATCTAAATGCGATTTAATAGAGGTACCTTCCGCCATGCGCAACATGAAGAGACGTTGCTTCAAATATAATTTGTTGGTGAGAGATTTCGTCATGTAGAGAGACTCCAATTTAAGCCAAAGCCCTGCTGCGGTCTTTTCATCCAAGACCTCACGCAATACCTCATCGGATAGACATAATTGTATTGCCGTAAGAGCTTTGTCATCAATCTCCTCCTTCTGCTCGGCCGTCAAAGAATCGGACATCTTTTCTTTTCCCAACAGTGCCTTCTGCAATCCTTGCTGCGTCAATATAGCACGCATCTTGACTTGCCATAATGCGAAACTGTTGGTCCTGTCAAATTTCTGAATCTCGAACTTCGTCGTCATCTTAATCCTCAAAGGGAATAGAAAGGCTCTGATACCAGTTTGTTAGAAATTCGGAACGACGAAAAATAGATCCAGAAAAAATAATTAATGCGGAACAAAAAAAAGATAAGAAACGAACACACCGATATTACGTGGTTCGGCCAACGGCCTACGTCCACGGGCGAAGACGGAGCAAATACTTTATTAATGTCGAAAAGGCGGAGTACAAAGAAGATCTCTCAAAGAACCCCATAACCAAAATATATAAATCGACGCACGTTACCGCATACGGCACATCCTTAGCACGCCCGTATAATGTATCTTGGCTCGGATCGGCTCACCCAAGAAGACCGTACGGCTCCTTCGATATGCTCACTTAATTAATTAGAGCTTCAACTCTCTCGGCTCATAATGTTGCTGCCACCGTACGGAACATCAAAGCATGGTTCTCTCTCCGCAGCAACCGCACCCTCCAAGAGGCTTAATTAATTAGTGCATGGCCTAATTAGAGTCGCGGCTTCGTTAATTTGGCCGTAGCATGTATATATAATACATGTCTCCAAACTAGAGTCTAATTCTAAATCGATTAGAATTAATCTTCTAGTCGTAATCCATATATGCCAAATTAAATCTAAATAATATCTTATCCTAATTAGATTAGGATTTACTTAAATTTAGATAACTACAAATCTAAACTAAATAATAACACATGTGATGTGAGGTGTCTCATTGTTAACTCTTTTGAGAATTAATAAACTGATTTGAATGAACTTAATTATATAGTAAGATTGGTTTAAATATACTCAAAAGATTTTTATTAGAGAAGCTTAATTTATAAAAGGAACAATACTAACAGATGTCACAAAACTTAATTTAAGGTTCTTTTATTTACATCTTGTTAATTTACTTTAAACGAGTAAACAGTTTTCTTATTTGATTTTTCTATCAAAACCAATTAATTATAAGTTTCTGCAGTTCTTGTGAGATCGTAGACTCAACTTTTCACGTTCAATATTTAATAAATTAAATTTTTATATTATACTTATATTTATATATTATTAAATAATGCGAAACAACCGCTGAGGAGCCTGGCGTACGTAACTCGAACTCAGGATTTTCTACTATGATATCATATCGTTAAATAATGCGAAACAACTGATGTTTTCTAAAAGTTCGAAAAAATAATATTTTTAATATATTTTTTTCAACACTTCCCCCTCACATCGCTCCCCTCGTGTCCGGGCTTGAAACTTTAAATATTCTTAAATTTTAAAAAACGTAAAATAATCTCAAACACAAATGTAGTAGTAGTAGTTGTTGTTGTTATTATTATTATTTTCAATTTCCTTGGGACATGATCTTCAATGCACCATACTTTGGTCGGGCCCAAATATGGACCAGTTCATTTGATGGGTAACCACTTTGTTTCTTTCTACAAGGACAAAGACAAGTGCACCGAACTCAAAAAGTTTGGAAATTGGTGTGGTGGATCATTCCCTTAATTAATTTTATTTACACTGCATGGTTTTTAGGGTTTTAGATGATTAATTATTTATTAAACAAAAATACTACCTGTACATCTCACATAGAATGTATATTTTACACCCTTTATTTACCGCCTAGGTTTAAAATATCTTCAAAAATATTAATAAGATAAGTGAGAAAATCTATATCATACAGAATTTATGAAGTAAGATTTAAACTACGAAATATATGTAGAGGTAGCATTACTCTTTATCAAATCCTTCTATTAATAAAAGCCCACGCATGTTCTACGAGTGCGCAATTATATATACGAGTGCCTCACACATCATTAAATCGACCAATCCCCTTTTTAAACTATGATGTGTATATAAACAATGTGCGTTTAAATAAAGCTAATTTTTTTATCGAAAACTATAAGTGCTTCTCCGATTATCTCTGCTGATGCTTCTACAAAATCTCAAGTTGAGTCAAACAAGCGCTTCATTTTGTGATGGCCCATTCACCATTTATAGGATCTAAAGATTCTTCAATTGCTAAATCTTGAACAACCATGATGAACGACAAAAGTTTTAGAGTTGTTTCTAATTCATATTCTCCATAAGACTATATTTTATATATGTTTGAAAATTTACTCTCTCTTCTTTTTTTTAAAAGGGTTGATGATTGAGGTTGAAAATATTAGTTGGACGAAAACATTTAAGCTCTTTCCTTTAAGTTATTATTTTTTAGAGAAGCTTCTTGTGAAATTTTTATCCTTATATATATATAGTGACTACGCCAAGTTAATTCCATAAGACTCAAAATTTATGAAGATTTTTGATAAACAACTATATGATGAGTGGTTAGATTTTGCTCATCGAAATTGTGTTTCCAATAGATCATCACATTAGCTTTAGAAAATGTTGATCAAATTTGAGAGATGTTGATTGATTGGGTTGATGATCTTATACAATTTTTGTCCAGTTCAATGTGTACTAAAGTGGTCATTTTCACAATTCATGTCCAAGAATTTAATGGTTAAAATATAGGATAAACTTCAGCTTACCTCGCCATAATTTAGCGCATTTTTACTTTAAAAAATTATATTCAACTATCCTATAATTTAGAGCATTATTATTTTATTATTCTGTGGTTCAAAAAATTATACTTTACTATTCTGTATTTTTATTTTTATTTCACTATAAAGACCTATCATTGAATAAGACACTATTTTTTGATTTTAAAAAAAATTTACATACTATCTTATTTTACAGTACGTTTTTTTTCGGTGAAATAAAAATAAAACTACCATAGCAAAGTAACACTTTCTGAACTTCTGGATAGCAAAGTAATAATATATAGTAAACCACGGGGTACAATTGCAATTTACGCTAAAATATAATATATATATAGATTAAAGGAGAAAACTAAGAACTTTTTTCCTTTTCTTTGATTTTTTTTTAAAATTTTTTTCACTTTTTTTTATTTTTATATTCATAATAATATCCTAACATATATAAATACATATAAAATATAGTAAAATATATATAGATCATTCAACTAAACTCTACTTTCAAGTAGTTCTCTAAACTTTTAATTAATTTTATTAACGTAAATTATATAAATTATACTATTTTTTAAAATGTCTCATCCACTTGAGAAAGATATTTTCATATTTTTTGATGTATAAGTTGAAAAGTACGATTTTAAAGTTTTGATAACGAAATTTCTTGTAAGGGTCGGGGATGAAATGTAATGCATAGTGCTAAATTTGATGTTATGTTAATATTGGTGAAATATTTATGTATAATTTTTTAATAGCAAATTAAAGGTTTCAATATTAATAACCAGTTCGAAATGGTTTTATATTTACAATTTGAAATTTAAATTGATGTCAAATAAGTCAATTTGAACTACTCTTTAGTTTTTAGAAAGAGATGGACTTTTGTACAATTACACTTTTTCGAATTTGACAGTTGAATGACACATGTCCATTATATGCAATAAGTATTGGCCTCATGGGACTCATGCTGACATATGCCATGCAACATGCATGGACTATATATATATATATATATATATATATGGAACTAGGTTACTATACTATTAATAGCACTAAGTCATTGGTGCTATTAGATTTTTGATCCTTAGATGAAGAGATGTACGGTTAGGATGATAGTGGTCCTCTAGGGTTGAGTGGGTGATTGGTTGAATAGTATGATCTAACGGGTGAAAATAATTAACGAGATAGATCTAACGGTGGAAAACTTAATAGCACCAAGTGTTTGGTACTATTGATAGTATAGTAGTCGAACTCATATATATATGTGTGTGTGCGCGCGCGCGCGCGCGCCCTTCTTCACGCTTACATACACAAAATCTCTCTTTCTTTTTCACTCCATGCATGGACTTCAATGAGCTCTACAAATATATACGTGTGTTCTTCTTCACGCTTACATACACAAAAACTCTCTTTCTTTCTCGCTCCATGCATGGACTCCAATGAGCTCTAAAAATATATGTGTGTTCTTCTTCACTCTTACGCACACACAAAAACTCTTTTTCTTTCTCGCTCCATATATGCATGGACTCCAATAATTAAGCTCCATAAATATATATGTGTGCCCTTCTTCACTCTTAATTATAGACATGGTGCACTAGTTGAAATATATAGTCTCCTCAAATTTTACTTTAATTTTTAATTGAGACATTTTCAGCTTCTATTTCTTTTGTTGAGATTTTTTTACTTAGATTAAATAGTCTACTAAAACTAATAACTCTATTCATTAATTAGTGTATTTTTATTTATTAAAAATAATTAAATTATTACGGAAGTTAAGAGGCTAGGGTCTCAATTCAAAACAATTAACATAGTAATAACTATTTGTGACAATTTTTTGCTTATATATAAATGTAGAAACTCTTTTTAAACAGAAAAAACCACAAAAGTAAGTCCAATTTGAGAAGACAAATTCATGAAACAAGATGGGAATCATTAAATATAATGCAGAACAGTCAATTAACTTCATAAATGTTGAAAGTGGGGATCAGACCCACAACCTCAACTTAAGACGAATGTGTTTAGTGCGTTTAAAATTGGCTCTGATGTATAGTATTATTACCTAAGAATCATCTATAATTGGAAAACGAATCTAGGAATACATGTTAACAGTAACTATGAGAACAAACTTGTACGTAAATCAACCTAATTAACAAGCTGTCCCCAGAAAAAAACTAAGGACCACATATTAATAATGTATACGAATCTCACGGCTCAAGGGCTCACAGATAGCATGCAGCACTGTTCATGCATGAGTGCTGGTACTGCTATCGATTTGTGACTCTCAATCCATGGCCCAAATGTTTCTTCATTGCATGGCAAATGCCTTTCATTAGACAACAACGTACATTGATTTGATGTGATATTTGTTTTTTTGAGAGAAAGGTAGCACGATACTCGCTTCGTTTATTTTTTTAGAAATAAATTTAACTGAAAATGTGAATCTACTAGGATTCGAACTCGGGACCTCGGATACCAACCACAAGCCCTTTGCCACTTGCGCTAGGAACGATCGGTAATTTGATGTGATATTTGTTGTTCACCGATCCGAGGGGTTTTCTTTCCGTAAATTTTCATTGCATCTATGTAGCTAATTACCCTCCAAGAAACGTTGTGCGATACCATATAGTTTTTTGGGTTAATTTTATTTGTACCCTTACATAGTTATGACATATCATAAATACCTTTTGAATTTTTAAAATTTTACAAATATTCCTCTGAATACAATATTTCTTTCGTAAATATTCTCACCGTTAATTTTTGCTAACTTCCGTCAACTTAGCATTTTTTTTATTTTACTTCAAAGTATGAAATTACTATTTTACCCTTAATTTGTTCACTATTTATTTAAAAATCAAACTTTTTTCACTATTATTTTTTAATGTTTATACTAAAATTATCAACTATAGGTCATTTAAGTAAATCTTTGAAGTTTTTCTTAATTTTTCTTTTTTCAACATAAACTTCTTAGTTTTTAATATTTTTAGGGTAATACGTACATATGGACTATATCCACATTGCGATTTTATCCTCAGACTTATTTAATTTTATATACTACGAAGTTACTAAAATTATTAAATTTGGTTGAATCATTAATGGACTAGATAAAATCTCTAATTTAATAATAAAAAATTATTCAATTTTAAGAAAATAAAATTTAAGAAGACTTTAATTAAAAAGTTAAATTTAGGGGGCTATGTCACAATGGGTTGTAATTGAGGGAGTCTCCATATATTTAAAAAACTTTGTGAGGGTGGTGATTAAAATAAAATAGAGGGTAAAATTGGTATTTTGAAGCTAACATGACGGATTGCTACCGGTGAGGGTATTTTTGAAACTTTTTCATACTTTTGAAGGGTAAATATGAAATTTTAAAATTTTAAAAGGTATTCATGAAATTAGCTACTTGGAAGGGTATTGAAGAAATTTTCCCTAGTTTTTTTTACTAGACCAATTTTTACACGTCTACATTAAACAAAAAAAAAAAAAAAAACCATGTTTCTTTCCTCCAGTGATGAGAATACATGTACTATGTAATCGCACTTTATTCTGATAACGAAGATTAGATCAATTTTATATTTGGCTTGCGTTTCAACAAAAACAACTACAAAAGGTACTGGGGATTAATGTAGTAATTATTCTAGAGAATTGCTGTAAGATTTTCACAAGCTAAAATGATTCAATAAAGAAAAATTCAAAAATATACTTAACAGGCACATAGAATTAATATGTGAGAAAAGAAATAAGGATTTGATTAATTAAATTTTGATACAAGTATTTTAACTAACGGAATGTAGCGGCCGACAGTGAAAGCCCATCACTTCACATAATAGGAGATCAGAGATGGCTCGAATATCATATGACTCAGATCACAAGGTCGACGTGATAGAAAATGATTCAGAAAAGTACTTAACAAAAGGGCATGACAACGCCCATGGTTTGGGAGAACAATTATTTGAAAGAATATTCAGAAGAAAACTTATTTCATAACAAATAATTTTCTACTTCTTTTGGTTATCTGATTTTGTCCTTGGGATATAGTATTATATGATAAAGTGTTATTTAAGTATTATAGTTAAAAAATATATAATATTGAAGTATCTCGAACATTTTTCTTTTGCGGGAGAACATAATCGTCTAACTGTAGCTTCAACTTTTCAAGCTCACAATCACCTCTTACTTCGCGTAACAAGAACTGGATCTATATTCTTACTTTAGGTTAAAAACAACTTATAAAACTTCATTTTTTGAAGTTCAGAATCTCATTTCAGTTTTTGAAGCTCATAATCTCATTTTACTTCTCCATGTAATAAGAACTCTAAATTTTTAGTTTAGATTAAAGACAAGTCAAATTTTCTCCACAGAAAAACAATACATTAAAGATTGTTACTCCTGTTGAAAGAGAATTACCAAAGGGTACTAATTAAAAAGGTTTTACTTATTGTCTTCTTTTATACCCCACAAAAACAGTGAAAATTAAGTTACTTTATGTAAAGTAGGAGTTACCGTATGGTTTGTTTTTTTTTTTTTTTTTTTTGTTTTTTTTTTTGTTTTTTTTTTTTTTTTTTTTGAGAGAGAGAGAGAGAAAGGTAGCATTCATAAGGAAAATGAACTCAGCTACATAAGTGAGGCAACAGAGGGCCTCGAGCAGAACTGTTGACTATAAGTGCTGCTTAGCTGATAGAATTTGTGCCAACAGTTTCGTTAGCTGCTTGGTCTTGGAGACCGCAAGTAGGGGGTCCGGTTGGATCTTCCTAAAAATCACGTCGTTTCTGACCTCCCAGGTGACATACCAGCTGGCTATTAGCCCAATCTTCTGCGGCCCGTTTCCAGTTTTCCATCTATTCCAGACCAGATTCACGTTACCATATGGAGTGTTAAAGAATGTAAAACAATAATTATTTTCTAAAAGCTAAGAAGCTAGATTTAATTTAAATAGGAGAAAATTAAGTAAGATTAGACTTTTAGCCAGATTTGAATTCAGTGTCTCCTACTTTGATATCATGTTAAAAATTATAAAATAACTATATGCTCCAAAAACTTAAGCCATTAGAGAATATTATTTTTTTAAAGGGCATTTCAAAAGTGCCTCTCAAAATTTTAAAAATATCACAAATATTCCTTCAAAATTGTCATATCAACATTACCCCTCAAAATTTATAAGTTGTATATATCATAAACACTGACAAAAAATTTGTAGGCATCGTCCCCAAACTCCCAAACAATTAGTTTGGGGACGATATCGATGCGCGCCATGTGGCGCATCCGACGGGGCCTCCTCCTCTCCCCTCTGCTGCTTTCTCTCTCTCTCTCTCTCTAAAAATTCAGCGCACTTTTTTTTTTCTTTCCATGGGCGCTGTCGGATGGGCCACATGGCGCCCATCGGCATCGTCCCCAAAGTAATAGTTTGGGGACGATGCCCATCAAAATTTTGTCCCATAAACACCCCCTTCGTCAGTGTACAGTAGAAAATGTCTAGTTAACAATTTTGCTCCTTTTCAGTTAATTATAGCTAATATTTTGGTTACCGTGAAAGACTAATAAATTTTTTTTATGCACACTCTCTAATTAGATTTTCATACCCATGCTCTGAACCCTTAGGTATCGTTTGGTTCGGGGATAAGCAAAATATGACTATTCCAGAGATAGATATAAATTGAGGTATAAACGAGGATTAAATTAATTTTGTGTTTGGATGGAAAGTAGATTTTTTTCGGGAATAAGAAAAATAGTGTTTTGATGGTTTGATTGGAATTGCGAGGATAATAATAATTATAATTTTAAATAATAATATTTTATCTAATTAATTAAGACAAAATATTAATTAAGTAATAATTTAACTTATTTAATCTACTAATTAATTATGAATATTGCTAAAAACCCTTAATATTAATAAATAAATAAATTGGTAATTAATAATTTAATTAATTACAAATAATTTAATAAAATAATAAATTAGTTAATAATAGTCAGATGATTAATTAAGAAAATAATTAAATTACTCAAAATATTAATTAATTAAACAATATAATTAATTATTAATTAGTAAATTAATTAAAATAATAAATTAATTACTCAAAAAATTAATTAAATACTTATTAAAGTAATAAATTAAATAGTTAATTGATTATCTAGTTAATTAGTAAATAAATTAATATATAAATTATTAATTAAATAATATTTTATTATAAATCTAGCTTGGATATTTTATTATTTTATTATTAATTAAATATATTATGTTTATATAATTTATTTTTAACTAAATTTATAATCTTAATTAAATTTAGAATTAAGCTTGGAATAACGCTATTCCGTCAAAACGATGGAATAGTTTATCCCAGCTATTCCGGAATAACCGAGAATAACGAAGTTTGATCGGGATAAAATATTCCGGCCAAAATTCGTTTCGTTTGGCGGAATAGCTGGGATAACTAATGTTATCCCCGCTTATCCCGCCAACCAAACATGGTCATATAAGATCCTAGAATCCAAAACCCTAAATCCTAAACTATAGAAAAACTCTAAAACCAAATTCCAAAATATTCTAAAATCGTAAAACCCTAAACCCTAAATCGTAATCCTTACGATCCTTAACTCTGAACCCTTTAACCCTCCACGGGTGAAATGGACAAACAATAAATTTTAAACGGAGTTAATTAATAAGAATAAATTGTTTTATGAAATTAAAAGAATATTTTTGATATTGATTATTTTTTAGAGGTATTTATATAATTCGAAATAGACGGAAGGGCATTCAAATTAATAATTTTTTTAATATTTATATTCTACGTGGAGGACAAGGTGATGTAAAACTAAAACCCTCTCCAATCATGGGCAGTGGAACTGCAGCTTTTTCTTACCTTAACTACTAATAACAGAATGAGAAATGTCCCAAGTTTCTTCTCTTCCAGTACTACTTTCATAACTGTACTTTGCCAGACTGAGTTACCTCCTCTTTATTGGGAAAACAAAAAGTCGTCATTAATGGTGTTTTCACTCTCTGCCTTTTTCTTCTTTGTACTCTGTGTACACTAAAATTGCGCATATTTTTGCGTCAATATTTCCGCTATTTTTTTTTATCACAACTTTTTATTTTGGTAAAACAAAATTTTCAATTCAATAAGAAGTTTCCGTCGCATCTCTCTCTATTCCTTTTTAATTTTTACTCCTTTTTTCAGAGAATTGACTTATCTGGTGATCTACACGTCGTCATGCAAAAAGCGCAACATTAAATGACTAGTCAGAACATTCTAACCAACAATGATAAAAATAAAAAAGTTCATCTATCATAGCATGTAATCATATGAAATTTAAACATATAAACACAGAATATGACGATAATACCAAACTAAGACCCCTCTATTTTCGTGGAGAATCAGAACAATCTGAACCTCTTCACCCATAACTGGAACTCGAACTCGCGCTCTCGCCCAATCCCTCTCTTTCCCCCATCACTGAGAACTCCATGGTTTGGCAACATATATAAATAAAGGCAAAGTTACAATAACATATTCAGATATAAAGGGGAAAAGATAAAGCTACTTTAATATATTGTTCATGATATATAATCAACTAATATTTTCTGCATGGTACATGATCAACTGATGAATAGAGGACAAAATATGATTGGAACTAGTGGGATCAGCCAAGAAAGCAAACAGGAATGCTACAGAAAGGTCACAGCTTTCACCACATGGACAGGAAGTGGGGAAAGCAAAGGACACACAAATGCCCTCAACAAGTGCAAAAATGGCAAGAAAATATGGGGATGGGGGGGGGGTTTAAGAGAAGCCCATGCTCCCAGATGCAGCAAAAAATATTGCATGCACAGGGTGCATCTGTAAATCCATGCACCCTTCCATCTATCATCCTTCTATTTCATCCTATCTCATGACATAATTAATACATTATATTCTATATCACTTGATAAAAGACATTTTAAATCTATTTAGAACTAGGATTGCAAGATTAGGAGCATGGTTTGATGTTCCAACAAATTACCAATATATGATAGTTATGATTTTTCAAAATAATTTATCTTAACTATGAGACTGCATATTGTGTTATCATATGCATCCAATCAAACAAGATATTAATTGCTTCGCACAAAAAGATAAAAAAAATGATCATAATTTACTAGGATATATAATTCCTACTTATAAGACGACTTCTCTTATTCGAAAAAAAAGGCTTTAGGGAGGCAGAATAATTAATACGCTATATTGCTACAGACATTCAATCATACTCCACATCTGATACTTATTATATTACCCCGACGAAAGCGATGAGTCGGGCAGATGGCGAAATATGTGGTGCACGAATGTACATATGTATTAGATGTATTAGGTGTAGGCAACAATTTCCCCAACAAGGAGGGGATCCTTGACAAGTCTAGATAAGTCCAACATCCCATGTGATATTTTCCCTCCCCCTGAGTTATCACCACACCCCCCACTCTCCCTCCCCCTCCCAGCTCCTCCACTGGGGCCAAGAGATAAAAACACCATTCTTATCTCTTTCTCCTATTCATCTCCAACATGTCCAGTGCACACTTCCTTGGTGAACCCAACTAGCCTTTTCTTCTCCCCCTCACAATTTGCTTCTTCCTCCTCTTTAGTTTCTTCAATCTCTCAATCTCTCTCGCTCTCTCTTGGCTTTTCAAATCCACTTATCTATAAACCCATTAAGGATTACTAGAAGAACACTTTGTTTGTTTTTTTTTTTTTTTTTTGCTTCACTGTTAGTGAGAACATATATATATATATATAGTGTTGTGGTTCCTTTTCTCTTCTTATACTTCAAGTTCTCACCATGTGGGAATCGGAGAGTGAGTCCCACGGAAGAGGAGACCGCGGTATGAGCTTCCTCGACTCCAACCATCACGACAGTCTCAAAACCGACGGCTTCGAACGCAGAGATCAATCTTGGTATATATCCATCACTCTACACTCTTGTTTAATTTCTTCGTTTTGCACTTTTAACCTTATATATATAACTAGCTAGTAACAATGGTGTGCTTGTGTTATGTGTTCATTAGGTATGTCTCAAGCGATATACCCAGTGATTTGCTTGTTAAGGTCGGAGGCATCAGCTTCCACCTACACAAGGTAGGTTTTATATGACTTCATGCAAATTAATTTCTCTATATGTTTCTGAGGATTTGGTTGTTGTGAATTGGAAGTACCCTCTGCTGTCGCGGAGCGGGCGGATGAACCGGATAATCTACGATTCGTCGACGTCGCGCGAGATGGAGCCGACGGTGGTGGAGCTGGACGACCTGCCGGGGGGGCCGGAGTCGTTCGAGCTGGCGGCCAAGTTCTGCTACGGCATCGCGGTGGACCTGACGGCGGGGAACATCTCGGGGCTGCGGTGCGCGGCGGAGTACCTGGAAATGACGGAGGACTTGGAGGAGGGCAATCTGATCTTCAAGACCGAGGCCTTCCTCAGCTACGTCGTGCTGTCGTCGTGGCGCGACTCGATCATCGTGCTCAAGAGCTGCGAGGGGCTGTCGCCGTGGGCCGAGAACCTGCAGATCGTCCGGCGCTGCAGCGAGTCCATCGCGTGGAAGGCCTGCGCCAATCCCCGCGGCATCCGGTGGGCCTATACCGGCCGACCGAATAAGTCGTCATCGTCATCGGCGGCGGCAGCGGCGGCGGCGTCGAGTCCGAAGTGGAATGGTGACTCGAAGGAGTCGAGCCCGAGCCGGAGCCAGCCCGTGCCGGCCGACTGGTGGTTCGAGGACGTGTCGATCCTCCGCATCGACCACTTCGTGCGAGTGGTCACCGCCATCAAGGTGAAGGGCATGCGGTTCGACCTGGTCGGCGCGGCGATCACGCAGTACTCGGCGAAGTGGCTGCCGGGATTGACGAAAGAGAGCCCGTCCGGCGGCGGCGGAGACGAGGGGTGGGGGCAGGCGGCCGGGGGGCTGCACCTGATGATCGCGGGGGTGGGGGCGGGGGCGGGGGCGGGGAGCAAGGAAGAGCTGACGGGGTCGCAGATTCGGGAGCAGCGGATGGTGATCGAGAGCCTGATAAGCATAATTCCGCCGCAGAAGGACTGCGTGACCTGCAGCTTCCTCCTGCGGATGCTGCGGCTGGCGAACATGCTGAAGGTCGCGCCGGCGCTGGTGACGGAGTTGGAGAAGAGAGTGGGGATGCAGCTGGAGCAGGCCGGTCTGGTCGACCTGCTGATCCCTTCCTACAACAGGAGTGACACGCTGTACGACGTCGATCTGGTGCAGCGCCTGCTGGAGCATTTCTTGGTGCAGGAGCAGACGGAGGCGTCCAGCCCCGGGAGGGACGCGCCGCCGCCTTACGGAGTCGGCGAGAAACACGGCGGCGGCGGGGGGTCGGGGCCGAGCGCGAAGATGCGGGTGGCGAGGCTGCTGGATAGTTACCTCACCGAGGTGGCGAGGGACCGCAACCTGTCGCTGACCAAGTTCCAGGTGCTCGCCGAGGCGCTGCCGGAATCGGCGCGCACGTGCGACGACGGGCTTTACCGCGCCGTGGACTCATATCTCAAGGTATACCTACAATCTGAAGCTTATTCGATCTCGTGTGGTTCAAAGTGTAACACTTTGTGTGTCTGTAATTACAATAAAAATATCACACTCTATGAATAGGTTTTAGTGAGGAATCTCAGAGATTTAATTACAGCAATTTATTCTCCCAGGTTTGGCATTAATGTCATGTCAATTTTGCTCTCGAAACTTCAAAATTTAACACAAAGAAATTTTGATGCCAATGATCCTGATGTGAACACTAGAGTAAACCAAGTTTTCATTTTTTGAAGTTTGGGAGATGAAACTGAAATCTCAGATATCATACTCCAACATGCTTTTCAAGTTTATAAGTTTTGATCTCTATTTTTAAGGCGCATCCGACGCTGACGGAGCACGAGAGGAAGCGGCTGTGCCGGGTGATGGACTGCCAGAAGCTGTCGATCGACGCGTGCATGCACGCGGCGCAGAACGAGCGGCTGCCGCTGCGGCTGGTGGTGCAGATCCTCTTCTCCGAGCAGGTCAAGATCAGCAACGCGATGGCGAACTCCTCCGTGAAAGACGCGGGCGACCCGCCGCACTACCAGCACATGGTCTCGTCCAGGAAGCAGCTGCTGGAGGGCACCCCGCAGTCCTTCCAGGAAGGGTGGGCCGCCGCGAAGAAGGACATCAACACGCTGAAGTTCGAGCTCGATAGCATGAAGGCCAAGTATCTGGAGCTGCAGAACGATATGGACGTGCTGCAGCGGCAGTTCGAGAAAATGACGCTGGCGTCGAAGCCCGGGAAGCCGGCGGCGGCGTCCGCGTGGACCAGCGGCTGGAAGAAGCTGGGCAAGCTGACCAAGATGGCGAACAACGAGGGCCACGAGATTGGGGGGGGCGGCGGCGGCCCGGACCGGCCGGCAGGGGCCGGGCCGGGGGGCGAGCAAGCGAGGAAGGGGCCGAGGAGGTGGAGGAACTCTATCTCTTGATCTGATCTTAATGATTGATCATTATTATTACTGAGATTCAGATGCAATTTTTAGATAAAACAAAGGTGATCAGGGACCATCTATGATTGTTGCTGAAACTGAGTGGATCAGAGTTGGCCTATTCTTTTGCTTTGTGGTTTGGGCTTTTTGTGTGATAGTAAAGAGGTTTATGTCTCATGAATGCAGATGCAGTGATCGGTAAGTATTGAATGAGCCTTCCCTGTAGAGAAAAAAAGGATGGGTGTTGAGCTCCAGGGGTTATATATCTCTGCAGGAAAGTGTTATAGTCGGTTGGAATCCTCTGTTCTTGTTGTATACGGTTACTTGAATCTCTCTCTCTCTTCAAATTTGAAATTAATTTTGTTTTGTATGGTATAATTTTGTTTTTAGTTTTGTGAAGTACCACGAATTGGGAGAGTTATGTGCATTATTAAACTAAGACGAGCATCTTTGGAGTGATTAGACCAGCATACCCAATCCTGTAATAACTGTTAATGATTAAAATAATATGAGAGTTTATTTGATCCTACTTCTGATTATTAGTGCATTGTGATAAAATATAATTAAATAGTGTTATTAAAAATGATATTGTAGTTAAATGTCATGGTTACCTTAATCAAAGATCTAGTTACGCTCCAAACTTTCTACATAAACCCCATGACAGATTTGCTTTCAACAAAGCAGTTCTCAATCTCTGCGTACTCTACAATTTCCTTCTGTTTTGTTCAACAAGATTATGGATCATATGTTTTCCACATGCTTTCTTAAATTGTGAACTTGTTGTAGACAACTAATTTTCTTCGTTTCCTCTATTTTTGAGTAATCAATTAATACGAGGGAAAGAGGAGAGCAGGAGAAAGGTCTACTGGTTGATAGTTCGAGAAAGTCTTTGGAAAACATCCAAATCTTACCAAAAGTGCTTTTGCAAGAAGCTGTTTGTTCCGATGTATGGCTCCTTCGGTTGAAGGAGTTCTTCATAGGATCTGAATTATTTCCATAGTAGGCTGATCAAATTGAGATGTAGAAGCAAATCAGTCGAGTATCTGTCAAACTCTATGTTTAGTGCTTATGGCCGACAAAAAGAATAATAATAATAATAATAATAAAAACTCAAAGCAAACAGTAGAAACTTGAGGCTACAAAGCAATGAAACAGTTGGAATATCAAATATCACAAAATACTCAAAGTCATACTAACATACGTAACCAGATTCTAAAATCTTATCGTGACAAACACAGCAAATCAGCGGCATATACCCTATTTATTGACAAGTACAGAAGCACTGTTATACCAATGGACAACGTGCTACGCAGAAATTTCCCGAAAAAGGAAATAGTTCTTGGTCCCGACTCCCTTCAAAACCTCTACAATTTCGCAATGCAACTCAAATCTAGGAGCTATAGCAATTTCCATATAGGAAAAAGAAGGTAACGGCAGAGAAAACCACGGACTATGCAAGAACTTCAAAGGCAGTCAATGGTAGATGCACTCTTAGTTCAAAAGCTAGAGCAACAACAGCAAACACGGTAGAAAAGGAGCTCATGTTCCCCTTATCACAAGAACTGGGCAGCTCACATGGTTGACGCAGTAGTCGCTTATACTTCCTAAGAACGTCCTGCAACGAAACAGCAATTTGAAAAATATTTAGGGCATTCATTATAGATGGCATATTCATCACTAAATTAAAGATTCTTAATAGAAGCATATGAAAATAGGTATAACATAACACAAGAAGGTCAAAATACCTCCAAAAGACTATTCAAGCAACAACCGATCACACTTCACTTATAGAACAACATCTATTGCAAGATCGCGTACTAGGTACACAACTTGAATTGTCATGTTGGTAATCCAAATAAGTAGCAGTTGGATGCATCATGGAAATTATGTAATATTGCTAGATACTTTTTTCTCCTAGAAATCGAACGAGCCACATCCTCTACCGACTCCGCTTGATTTTTGACCTCTTTTTCATGCGATGCCAAACTGATGGTTTGAGTCAAAGCATAATAAAAGCACCAGTATTCTAGGAGCGATTGTAAAGCCTAGATAAGCTCTCATTTTGAAGTCCCGACAACATTTTCTCACTTTCATAAATGCTACTGCTGGAACTAACACCAATTCACAATGAATTCTATTGAAGGATTATTTCATACTACAAATCTCTCCTTGACATAACTCACTATCAAATCCTGGGCTCTCCAAGTAGACTACAATATCATTAATTCTCTACAAAGGGAAGTAGTTACAAACAGTATATAAATAGCTACTAGATTTAATGAACGCCTACAGCATGTTGTATTGTTTGTCCTCCTCGCCATCTTTCTTGGTTTGGTCCAACAAATGTGCAAAAATTTATCACTAAAAGGATTGTTCTTTTCTAAACTGTATTTGAGCTGCAATCAAATTGAAGTTCAAACCGAGGGCAAAAAAATTAAAGCCAGGTCAACTCTCACACGATGGTAAAAGAAAAAATTAAATTTGCATTCTGAAAGAAGATCCATATGTGAAGCACATCGTCATCTGAGGGTAATTCTTAATTACGGTCTGATGTAGCAAAGACGCCAAAGAAACCTGTTACCGATGACCAACAAGTATTATAGGTTAAAATCCAAATCTTGCTAAAATTAAAATTACCTAATCTTGGTGCACATAACGTAGTAAAACATATGCGGTCCGTCTCTACGAACCATTAAGATCACCTCTTACGATATTCCCTCACCAAAGGGCTGGAATATTTTCCAGTGATTTTGAAGCTAGAGGAAAGGTGATTTGCATCATCCAGAAGAGACAAGCAGTACAACTTGACATACTTCAACACACATAACAGAGACATAATTGCAAGATAATGCCGGTTCGAACTTTTGCTTGAATTGTTGTTAGCAGGTTAAATTATATATTTTAGTAAATAAGTCCTTGAAATTTGTTATTTATATAAACAGACCCTTAATGTTTTTGGCCATCCATTGGGTGTAATGGCTGATAGTGAAGATCATGACATGTGAAATTTAACATGTAGATAGATGGAGAAAGGTAATATAAACTTTGATTTATGGAGAAAAATGAATGATAAATAGTAAAAATTGAGCTTAAAGGTAAGTTGACACCTCATATTCCTAGAATTCATTACATTTTTAATAGCATGATAGAGATTCTTGACACAATTTCTGCACTAAAGTTGAACCTTAAACACAGAAACAGAATCTACCGAACATCAGCGCACTGTAAACAATTACAATTCTCTTCAAACATTCAGATCAAACCCAAAGCTGCAGCCAATCTTCATCAAGCTATGTAGCAAACAATTAAACTGTATATTATTCATTGAGGATACAAACAAATCCGAGATTCCTATATTTTTCCGAAAATGGAGATTCATACATAAAGATCATCAGTACTACAGTGAAGTTAAAGTAATAAGTTGGTGATTAAAGATCAAAGTGAATAACAACTTTAAAATGGCTAAAGATTTATTAATGATGAAAGAAATTGATTCAACGACTAAGTTTTAAACAATAGAAAGGGGGAAAGAAATCAATCAAATCACCTCTTGATCGGTCCCATCGAATGACACCCTATCACCAGTAAGTCGGCGTACAAGGTTACAGTGGCCTTGCAGATCATGACCTTCGGATCGCCGATCATCACTTCGATTCTCACATTCACCTAAAATTTACGGCAAAAGAGAAAGGTTCAATCACAATACAAATGCTAACGAATCTAAACACATATGATCAACACAATCCGATCTCACGTTTCTATCGGCGCATATATCCAGGGCACGCTTAAAGATCGCGTCCGTGATCCGCTGCTGATGCGCCTCGATCGCGGCCGAGAACGCCGACGCATCCGCATCGCCTTAAAGCCACCGCACCACAACAAGCACCAACACCATAGCAAGAATCGGATCAAGAGTTCGAAGGGTAAGGCGAAGCACGACGAGATGAACATAATCCGATTCCGATTTGAAGAGGAGGGGGAAGGAGCTAGGGTTTGGGAGGTTTACTTGGACCGCCGGATGGGATGGAGCCCCGGTTGAGGCCCGTGGCGATGGACAGAGGGGTTTGGACGTGGAGGATGACCAGGACGCCGAGATCGGCGGCGGAGGCTCCGGCGGCGGGGCCGAGGCGGAGGTTGTCGAGGGCCCAGCGGAGGGCCTTCATGCTATCCTCGCTACTGTCGACGGCCACGACGACGCACCCTAGGTTACCTGTCGCCATGGACGAGCTGCGGGGAGAGAGGGAGAGAGTGGGGAAGAGGGGGAGAGTGCGGGAGAGAGAGAGGAGAAGGTATTCGGAGGAGCTCACAGAGTGGGCTTATTTATAGTGCGGCAGCTTTTCGCGCGGTGGCTCTTTCTTGCCGCCTATTTTTTCAGGCGACAGCTGTTACAGTTGTAACTAACTGTGCCTCACTCCTCCGTTCAAATCGCTACTTGTTTTTTTTTTTTTTTTTTTTTTGGGGTCCCCTCTAAGAGTCGGTCAACGGATAAGGTTGACCCAGGCATTGCTGTATTAAAATGAGGTCAGTTAACAGGACAAAAATTGTATGGGCATGGGGACGATGCGGATGGGCGCCGCGTGGCCGGCGCTCGCCCTCCGAAACGAGAAAAAAAGGGAAAAAAAAAAACGTGGGCCTCAATTTTTAGAGAGAGAGAGAGGAAGAAGCTGATGGAGCGGAAGGGAGGGCAAGGATGGGTGCGCGCTGGCCACACGGCGCCCATCTGCATCGAGGACTTCTAGTTTGGGGACGATGCCATACAATTTTTGTCCCAGTTAACATAGTCAACGTGTACGATGCGTTAAGTGAGATAAACGTCAGTAGATCAGGGACCATCTATGATTGTTGCTGAAACTGAGTGGATCAGAGTTGGCCTATTCTTTTGCTTTGTGGTATGGGCCTTTTTGTGAGATAGTAAAGCGGTTACTTCTCATGAATGCAGATGCAGTGTATGGTATAATTTTGTTTAGTATGGGTATAATTTTGTTTATAGTTTTGTGAAGTACCACGAATTGGGAGAGTTGTGTGATTTATTAAACTAAGACGAGCACCTTAATTTGGAGTGATTAGACTAGCATATCCAATCCTGTAATAATTGTTAATGATTAAAATAATATGAGAGTTTGTTTGATACTACTTCTGAGTATAGTGTTGTGTGATAAAATGTAATGAAAAGGGTGTCACTGAAAATAGTATTGTAGTTAAATCAATCAACGGCTACTAATGAGAGATCGAACAACCGGACAAATGCCCACGATGTGACGTAACTACCGAACTGAACGGATTCTTTGAGTTCAGTTACAGTAACCGGCACAGGCTGTTTCTCCGGATTCCTCTTTCGTTAGTTACGCTCCAAACTTTCTACATAAACCCCACGACGCATTTGCTCCACAAAGCATATCTCAACCTCTGCGCACTCTACAATTTCTTCTGTTTTCTTCCGATGTATGGCTCTCTCGGTTGAAGTCCATAGGATCTGAATTATTTCCATACTAGGCTGATCAAATTGAGATGTAAAAGCAAATCAGTTGAGTTCAATTTAGGTGACAAATTGAGAAATAATTCTAGAACTAGAAAGATCCCAAAGATATGTATAGCCACTGCTAATGGCCACTGTTGCGAATAATCAACTCCAGACCCTTAAAATAACATATCCGAGTTTCCATTCAACCATCAAATTCTTATAAAACAACATATTTGTTAAAGCAATCAGTAGAAACTTGAGGCTATAAAGCAATGAAACAGCTCGAATCTTTGCGCGCACTATCAAATATCACAAAGTACTCAAGTCACGCAAACATACGAAACCAGATTCTAAAATCTTATCGACACAGCAAATCATATGCATATATATACCCGATTTATTGACAAGTACAGAAGCACCGTTATACCAATGGACAACATGCTACGCAGAGCGAAAAAGGAAATAGTTCTTGGTCCCAACTCCCTTCAAAACCTCTACAACTTCACAATACAACTCAAATCTAGGAGCTGTTAGCATTTCTATATAGGAAAATGAAGGTAACGGCAAAGAAAACCACGGACTATACAAGAACTTCAATGGCAGTCAATTGTAGATGCACTCTTAGTTCCAAAGCTAGAACAACAACAGAAAACACAGGTAGAAAAGGAGCTCATGTTCCCCTTATCACGAGAACTGGGCAGCTCACATGGTTGATGCAGTAGTTGCTTACACTTCCTAAGAACATCCTGCAGCAAAACAGCAATTTGAAAAATATTTAGGGCATTCATTATAGATGGCCCATTCGGTACTAAATTAAAGATTCTTAATAGCAGCATATGAAAATAGGTATAACATAACACAAGAAGGTCAAAATACCTCCAAAAGACTATTCAAGCAACGACCGATCACAGTTCGCTTATAGAACAACATTTATTGCAAGATCACGTACTAGTACACAACTTGAATTGTCATGTTGGTAGCGCAAATATGTAACAGTTGGATGCATCGTGAAAAGTATGTAAATTTGCTAGATACTTTTTTCTCCTAGAAATTGAACGAGCCATATCCTCTACCGACTCCACTTGATTTTTTTACCTCTTTTTCATGCGATCCCAAACTGATGGTTTAAGTCTACAAAAGCATAATCAGAAGCATAATCAAGAAGATTATGACATGTGAAATTTAACATGTAAAGAGATGGAAAAAGGTAATATAAACTTTGATTTACGGAGAAAAATTAATGACAAATAGTAAAAATTGAGCTTAGAGGAAACTTGACACCACATAATCCTAGAATTCATTACATTTTTAATAGCATGATAGAGATTCTCGACACAATTTCTGCACACAAAAGTTGTACCTTAATCATAGAAACAGAATCTACCGAACATCAGGGCACTGTAAACAATTACAATTCTCTTCAAACATTCAGATCAAACCTAAAGCTGCAGCCAATCTTCGTCAAGCTATGTAGCAAACAATTAAACTGTATATATATCATTCATTCAGGATACAGACAAACCGGAGATCCCTATATTTTTCTCAAAATCGAGATTCCTACATAAAGATCATCAGTACTACATTGAAGTTAAAGTAATAACTACTTTAAAATGGCTAAAGATTTAGTAATGATGAAAGAAATTGATTCAACGACTAAGTTTTAAACAATAGAAACGGGGAAAGAAATCAATCAAATCACCTCTTGATCGGTCCCATCGAACGACACCCCATCACCAGTAAGTCGACGTGCAAGTTTACGGTGGCCTCGCAGATCTTGACCTTCGGATCGCCCACCGCCACTTCGGTTCTCACATTCACCTAAAATTTACGGCAAAAGAGAAAGGTTCGATCACAATACAAATGCTAACGAATCTAAACACATATGATCAACACAATCCGATCTCACGTTTCTACCGGCGCATATATCCAGGGCGTGCTTAAGGATCGCGTCCGTGATCCGCCGCTGATGCGCCTCGATCGCGGCCGAGAACGCCGGCACATCCACATCGCCTTAAAGCCACACCGCACCACAACAAGCACCAACACCAACACCAACACCAACACCACAACGAAATGAACATAATCCGATTCCGATTCAAAGAGGGGGGGGAAGGAGCTAGGGTTTGGGAGGGTTACTTGGACCGCCGAAGGGGATGGAGCCCGGGTTGAGGCCCGTGGCGATGGACAGAGGGGGTTGGACGTGGAGGATGATCAGGACGCCGGGATCGGCGGCGGCGGCGGCGGCGGCGGCTGGGCGGAGGCGGAGGTTGTGGAGGGCCCAGCGGAGGGCCTTCATGCTCTCCTCGCTACTGTCGACGGCCACAACCACGCACCCTAGGTTACCCGTCGCCATGGACGAGGTGCGGAGAGAGTGGGGGAGAGGGGGAGAGGGGGAGAGAGAGAGGAGAAGGTACTGGGAAGAGCTCAGAGAGTGGGCCTATTCTTATATTTTATAGTGCGGCGGCTTTTCGCGCGGTGGCTCTTCCTTACCGCCTCTTTTTGCAGGCGACAGCTCGTACAGTTCAAACTGCTACTTTTTTTTATTTTATTTTATATTTTATATAAAGAGTCGGTCAACGGAAAGATTGACCCAGGCCTTGCTGTATTAAAATGAGGTCAGTTAAATAGTCAACGTGTACAACGCGTCAAGTAGCATAATTAGCATCTTAAGAGACTAATTAGAGTATGACACTTTGATCTCGAAAAGCAAGAGTATAGGGGATTATAGTAATACAGTAACAATAAAGTGCTGTCATCTGCGACGGAGCGTTGCTACTAGGGATGTCGACGGGTCGGGTTTGGGTCGGATTTTCAAAAGTCCGAACCCGAACCCGACAACCAAATTAAAATCTGAACCCGGACCTGAATTCTAAATCCATACCTATATCCAACCCGACCAAGAACTCGAAACCCGAATCCGAATCCGAAAATTCAAACCCGAAGTAATGATTTTTCTTTACCATATTTCAAAATATATCGTTGGACGAAGAAAAGAAAAGAAAAGGAAAAAAAAAAAATTATCGTAGAGCTGAGAGTGACTGTACCCAAAGACTCGTCAGCTGAATGATCTTATCGACTGCTAGAAGGGGGTCCGGCTGGGTCTTCTGAAAGATTACTCCGTTTTTTATCTCTCAGGTGACCCACCAGCAGGCAACTAATCGGCTGTTGCATAAAACTTTTAGATCAATTTTTCATATGTTATGATTTTGGAGTTACACTTAGACATGTTATATCAATATAAGTGGATAGGCACATTTAATTATTTTTTTATGGCAAAAATTAAAACCTTCGGTACAGAAGAGCGTAAGATCTGCACAACTTAAATGGACAAGTCGATGCAAACAAAAACCTCACATGAAATTCTCAAAAACATATTTTTTATATACCAAAACAAGGAAAACAGAGGTTGGACGGCGGGGTCCGGGATAGAAGCTTTATTCAGTTATGGAAGATAAAGGCCCCCTTAAAAGTTAAAACTTTTGTTTGGCTCGTGCTGAAACGAAAAGTTCTTACTGTCGATAATCTTCTAAAAAGAGATTGGAGTGGTGAGGAGCGCTGTTGTCTATGTATGGACAAAGTTGAGATGGTCGATCACCTCTTTGTAGAATGTGCAGTTAGAAGAGCCTTGCTGGCAGGCCAACTTTTTGATAAAGTTTTCCTATTTAAATGCTCCTCAGTCGAAAGACTTTGGGAGTTGAGTAAACTCAAAGATGGAACCTTACAGAGAACGGAGTTATTGACCATTGCCTCATCGTGGTGGATTATTTGGCTGGAACGTAACAAAAGAATTTTTGAAAATAAAAAACACGTCTCAGGGCAACTGCTGGCGGAATCGCGCAAATTCAAATACCTGTGAAATTTTTGTTGTGTCTATTAGCAAATTCAGATCACTTCCTTCTTTTTTTTAGGAACCTAGTTGTCTCATACTGTAGCTTAGTTCATAATCCAAACGAATAAAGCAGTAGCACGCTACCTTTATCTCAAAAAAAAGAAAAGAAAGGGAAAACAGAGGAACTTCTCAATGCCTACAATAAAAGTCTCTTTTTATAGCGAACCAAGACCCCGTTCAATTAATTCGGCACGCTAAGCATGCAACTTACATAAGAAGAAGCAAATTTGCATTCTCCTTTATACTTGTGGAGTCTATCACTAATTATCCTATATGATAGGGGAAAGAAAAAAATTATCCATGTTTTGTGCTCCACTTGCGTGAGTTTCAAATCGAATTTATAATAACATATTTTATAGCTAGTGGGCTGTAGGTACTTCGTAATAGATACTTCACATAAAATTTGTAGCGGTCTAAGCTACATGAGATAACAAATGATCTAATTTAGGATAATTTGATAATTTTGTAATAAAATAATATTAAAAAAATGAAGCTTTTTAATTATATGAAACCTGTTTGAAAAAATTGATTGTTAACCAAAGTAGCAGGATAAGGACTGATCAGTGATAGCAGTATCAGTGAGCGAGAGTCGACAACTTGCAAACTGCTACAAAAGCAAACAAGCATGCGATTCGAATCCGACCTTTGCAGCTCGCCACGATACAGCAGGCCTGTCGGAACTCAGAACAGGCGCGGAGGAGCCGCCGGGAACTGCTGCTGGGAGGGCAAAAGCACAAGCTCAAGAACTAACACGTTCCACTGGAAAACACAAGAATATGGAGAACGTTGCATTTTATGTTATTGCATTTCTATTTCTTAAAGAAACAATCAACCTCTCAGAATTTCGAGACACATATAACATGATCATAACAAATAAAAAATTTCCACAGCAACATGAAATCACATTGAGGCACACAAGTCAAAATTTTCTTTCTCGAGAATTCGACAGATAAATTGGGAGTCAACATCAACCTCAGACATTCTAGTTCTTTTTTCAGCGTGCTTTTACATAATCGTTAGTCCCTGTGCTATCCCGATATTGCGACTTGGTTCTTATACTTTCCACTTAAATATTTTAGTTTCTGAACTTTCACATATGTTACAATTTAGCCCTTGACCATAAAGAAAAATTTAATTTCTTTTCCTTATTTGATGACCATTTTAGCTCTTTTGTGAAATGGTTTGCTTATTTTAGTTTAACCCAAATGGGGATAACAAGGTTATTTTACAACAAATAACAATTTTTTTTTTTTTCAGCGGTCATGAACTAAAGAGCAGCATATGTGAAAGTTCATGGATTAAAGTGTTTAAGTGAGAAGTGCAGGACCACGTAGCCATATCATGATAGCGAGACCATTCATACATTTTACCCTAATTAGTTTACTACAATTGACTCACCGAAGACCATCAAGTTTTTCATAAGACGCTACTAGGTCGGTTTTTATTATGTCTCTTCAGCTCACTTGTTGTTGATTTCCATAGTAGGAATAAGCCCCATAAGGTGCAGCATATGCAGTCGGATCTGGGAATTGCGCAGCATAACCATATCCGTTATAGAGCTGTGCTCCGTAGTACATACCGTTCCATTGATTTCCAAAATCAGCCCTCAACTGTGAATGAGAAAAGGAGAGGATGAATAAGAGCAGAAACAAGCCCACCACATAAAATATTGAAATTTTATTTGGATGTTTCCGACAAGGTAGTGTAACATGCCAGTAAGGAGAACCGAATCAACTAAGGCCCGTTCGACCTAACTAAAGCTTCTACGAAGTTGCTTTTAAGTTTGCAGCCTTTTATAGTTTTATCAAAATCTTCTCTATAGGTTTTTCATTTTTTGCTGAAGCTTCAGAACCCAAAATGCTCATTTTTGTTTTGTACAACAGAAAATGTTCGGGTTTGCTTCGGTTTTTCACAGAAAGCACTTCATTCAGTTTTTCACAATGGAGCCAAGCTGTCCTAGAAGCCAAGGGCAACCAAACTAGCACTTCATTCAGTTAGAAGGCGGTACAAAGGTAGATAGAGTTCCAAGCAAAAATTGCTAGAAAGTGTTAAGAAAGGATATTGAGCCCAATATAAAGTTGAATGGTGAAAAGAACCGGATAGTCGATAATTGGAACACAGTTTTTTTTTACCCTTAAAACCAATTACTTGTAGGAAGCAGGGATTAAAGCCATTTGGTCATAAACTGATGGTGGTCTAAAAAGTTTAATCATTATCTATTAGTGATTGCTTCAAAATAATAGCTACAATGAACTATTATAACCTATTATCATACAATATTTCTGAATGAGCCAATACCTGTTTGCTTGCTGGATTGCGACCCCATGAAAGACGCACCGTCTGCTTACCGATCATTGTTCCATTCAAGCCCTGCATTGCTTCTTCAGCATTGTTTCTACAAGAACATAAATAACATGCAGTATTCATAGGAAAAGGTCAAATAACAGCAATTTACCTGGCTTCTACCATTTTCTATAATTTGGGATTTCGTTGAGTTTACCTCTGAACAAATTGCACGAACCCACATTGTTTCCCAAGAGGAATCTTTACAGAAGCGATGTCGCCATACTGAGAAAAGGTTTTCCTTAGATCATCTTCACTGACATTAGGGTCAAGCCCTCCAACAAATACCTACAACAACAATCACATAGGAAGAATTCATAGAGTACAAGAATAGAAAGGCAAAAGAGAAACATTAGCTCACTGTCGTGTTCATCGAATCACCATCTGATTGTGCTGACCCATTAGATCCAGAACCACCTAAAATAAAATGCTGGTTAAGAATACTAAAAAAACAATCATCGGTTGATGACTCACAATTAACCAGAAAACATGTTTGAGGGTCTGATAATAAGACAAGCATAAGAAGAGAATTCTAAAAACTGCAAAAATGTCTTACCAGTACTTGGTAAGTTCACTATGTTGTCACTTTCAACAATCTTTCATACCTAGATCAGCCTATTTCATTATCTCATCCAGATCTCAATTGGCTCAACAATAATACTTATTTGCCTCTCCAAGATACTGTACACTTTATACGAGTTGTAACCAAAAGGAGACATATAAACTTTCCAACGAAAGACACTCTACTATTGTAAGACAGTATGAGATGTGCCTACAAAACAGCTTATAAAGCAATGCTCACGTTAACACTAAATCTGGAAACAGCATTTTTAGGTTGCGTGTCCAAATATTATCAACCCGAGAATACAATTTTCAAAAACAGAAAAGCTTAGGACAAAGACAGTGTCCACTAGACAAAAACCACTTACAAATAAAGCAAGACCAAAAATTCTAACTTGTTCTCTAAAACGATTATCTTTAATAAAATTAAGGACTAAGGCAATGCCCGCTAGATATAACTAACCACTTTACTCACTATACAGCAATAAAAGACAACACAAATTTAATAGAACAGCTAAATATATCTTGATTCAACAAATATTATCATATGATTTACAACACAAAACTACAATACAACAAAAAATATCAATACTCAACTACAATCATGATTAAACAAACTTCAAAAATATTGAAAAAAAACAAAGACTACGTAGCAACCATTAAAATTGTAAACTTGCAATATACCTGAAGATTTTCTGGGGGTTGCCGGGCCGATACGCATGGGCCTACTAGAGCAAAATACACCATTCATTTCGGTCATGGCGAGCCTCTTCTCATTATCATCTCCAAATCTTACAAATCCGTAACCTTTTGAACGACCAGTATTAGCATCTATGACAACTTTTGCACCTTTTACAGATGTGTATTTAGTAGCAAATATTTCTTGCAATACTGCATCAGTAACATCAGATGCTAGATCGCCGACAAATATGGAATGATCAGAAGCAACTTCTGCACGTCTATCCCCCATACTAAACGATGCCCAATTTAACCTAAAAGGCTGATCGGTGTTAGGCATTATGTGCCCAGAGAAGCTTTGAAGTACTTTTTCAGCTGCTGCTCGTGTGTAGAACTCTACAAAACCGTATCCTTCTGACTGTCCCGTTTGCTTACTGCGAATAACTTTAATCGATAGAACCTGCAAAATTTTCAAAAGCGGTCGCTAAAAGAAGAGGTTAATTGAACAATGGAGATCTTCAAGTAAGAAAGTTGATATCTTATCAGAAGTGGAGAAAACAGTGTTCTTGCTCAGTATGTAACCAATGAAGTTAAGTCGAATAAAAGAGCAAAAACAATTTAGGGCAGTGCATATGTTGTAAGTATTAAGTTGATAATTTGAGTAAATGATAAGGAGATATTGGATAGTTCCTACATGAAAATTCTGCTAATGCAAAAATGAGATCACTATAAGTCTTCCTAACACCAAGTATTTATCAACTAAAACCAAATTAAGTTCATGGACAAGAATCTAAATTCAGCAAGAATTTAACCATAATATGTTTCGAAAATCATGGTCCAATATAGCTTTTCTTCACCAATCTACTGTTCAAAATTCCGCTACAGGCGCCGGAATCTCTTTCCACTCACAGTTACTGTGGAGATACATAGCGCATAGTATAAAGAAGATCCACATTTGCCAGATCAATCCAGATGTAAAAAGAACACAACAACAAAGGAAACTCAGAACCAGTACAATGCATGTTGACATATTCTCCACTTTTAACCCCATATATTGACACATTCTCCACTTTTAGCCCCATTTATTGACACAATGACACTTATTTCCTTTTATAGCAGTAAACTACGTATTGTTGCCCATTGCGCCTGTTCAAAATCTCACCGTCCAAAAATGCACACATGGCTACAACAATTCCACATTCCACCACACATTTTATTACAAGTCACACGATCTACTCATTACCAAACGTAGATCCTTAAATCAATTCCTCATAACAAACCAAACAAAAGGGTTTAATACGAAATCTAAAAAGATTTTGTGGAGATCTACGCATTGCGAAAGGAGAAGAGGAATCGAACGCGAAAACCCTTACCTCGCCGGTGTGGCCGAAGCAGCTGTGGAGGTAGTTCTCGTCCATCCAGAAGTGAAGGTCCCCCACCCAGATCGACTTGTTCTCCTCACCCCCTCCGCCGCCTCCCCCCGCCGCCGCCGCCGCCGCCGGCGGGTAGTGCGGCGGCGGATGCGGGTAGGGCACGAAGTGCTGCGCGAACTGCGGCGGCGGGAACGCCGCCGCCACCATCTGCGGCGGCGGCACCATCATCGCCGCCGGCGGGGGGTACTGCACCGCCACCCACTGCTGCTGCTGCGGCGGCGGTGGCTGCGTCTGGGGATCGGCTCCGCCCTTCGCCGCCGCGCCCTGTTGCATCGTATACGGTGGAGAGAGAGAGAGAGAGAGAGAGAGAGAGAGAGAGAGAGAAAGAGAAGCTCGTGGGAATAGAGATGAGAGAGAGAGGGAGAGAGAAGTGGAGAGATATAAGGAGGCGGCTCGGGAGGAGGTGAGATGTGGAGCGTCGGATCGAGCGTGTGGGGGTATTTAACGTTCCGTGATGCGAAACACGAGAGGAGGGAGAGATAGAGGTTGAACGAATCCGCGTTCATCGCCGGTTTTAAATGGGCCCACTCGTCTACTGGGCTTTGGGCCCATAATTTCCTATTTTCAGTGTAAATTATTATGTCTAAAAAAATGAAAATTAGATTAAAAAATATAAATTGTAATATTTTGAGGAGAAGTTAGAGTATATGAAAACATAGCAGATTAAATATGCGTGATAACAATTCCAGCTCTGCCAATAATTTTGTTGAGACTGTTTTATAGTTTGCGAGTACTTATATGAATCATGTAAGAAAAAAAAATTAGGTATTGATAAGGACAGTGTGATTAACTGAGTAGTACTAGATTCAGTATACCTAATAGCAATTTCAATTCTATCAAATAGTAATGTTAAGATAGCATTGTAATTTGCAAATATGTTCCTGTAATAGTTTCTCGCTGTCTTTGTTGAACGAAATTTATTGCGCAAAACTGTTTGAAGCACTACCTATTTTTTGTTAAATTTTTTTACTGTACATTTCAGTGAAATTTTTGTTTTGAGTGAAAACTTTCTTGCTACTCTTTTATCTATTCTTGACAATTGAAGCTTAGCCCTTCCACATTAACAAAACTTCTAAGCGCTTCCAATTAAAAATGAACCATTTCTTACGCTTCGTCAAAAGTAAAGAAGAGACATTTTACTTGCCAAGCTCATTTCAACTTCACACAACAGTAGATAAGACGGTCTGCCGCCGAATATTGATTTATCGTACTTTCTCAAAGTAGGAAAGACAATTCTCGAACGCTATATCGGAATTGCGCCACACATGACGTGAAGCAATAAAAGAAAATTTACAACTTTCTCATCTAAATTTTAAAACCGCCAGCTAAAAAGTGACTCGAGAAAATGTCAGTTAAGTGCTAATTAACCATTAGTAATATCTTATAATTTGAATGTTTTTCTTGATAAAAATAGGGTTAATTGCATGTAGGTCCCTGCAAATATAGTGAATTGTAAATATGTTTCTGTAAAATTTAACTTTCATAAGTTATTCCTGCAAAAGTCTTAATATTTTCAGATATGTTCCTCTGATTTGTTACCAGTAGAAAACTATTTATATTTCCAATTTTGCCATCACAAATATGTCCCTCCAAAAGTTATAACAGTATAATATAAGAGGGATAAAAATGTCAAAAATTAATCAGGATAAAATATTTAATCTATGGTTAACTAAACTTTTCTAACGGATTCTAACGGTAGGGACATATCTGAAAATATTAGGATTTTTGTAGGAATAATTTATGAAAGTTGAATTTTATAGAAATATATTTGTAATTTACTATATTTGCGGGAATCTGTATGCAATTAACCCAAATTTTAAATTGAACCGTTTTGCTTGGGAGAGGCAGGAAGTGAAAATATTAATGTTATCAAACCATAAACAATGTAAGTTTTTTAGTGTTCAATTGTAACTAATCAAAATACATAAATAATTAGTTGGGCACAACATATTTTTACAAATTCAAGCATCAGAATATACATCCCCACACATTCAATGCAAACTAATGAGCGCACTGGATACGAGGCTAAGTTGCAATTAATAAACTTCAAATGATGCTTCCTCTATTAATTGTTGCCGTCGATTCTGCTTCTGAAGAAGACATGACCCAAACAAGGGCTACGGCCTGATTTGGTGGGGAGAGTGTCATCGACAACCACCGTCGGTTGAAGATCACTATTCTCTTCTATTTTGTGAGACTGTGACCTTACGCTATATTGTTGTTTTGTTTCGTTGCTTTCCGTCATTAAATGTCTAGCCTCACATATTGGAGAAAATCTATTATGTCACACTTACAGCACATCATCAATAATAAGTCAATCATATTTTTTATTTTGAAAGAAAAATATAATTAAAAATATTTTTCTATTAACTATGATAGGATGTATCAACCCAAGGAGAATAATTCTATTAGTTGGGGACACCACGTCAGCGATATAATTTATTCTAAAAAAATTTCACATATTGAGGCTCCATGAAAAAAAAAATTGACCAAACTATGAGGAAAATAAAAAGATAGTAATGTTTGATTAGTTCCCTGATAATGGGGTCATATAGGCCCTCAAATAAAACGGTGTAAGACTTTGTACTATTTTTTGAAATATATAGATTGCATTACTCTTATATTTATGGGTAATTATATTTTCCAACATGAAATATATAATATAATACATAGCAGAGGACAGAGAAGATACATGTTGATTAGGATTCTAAATGACACTCTTACCATATTTCTTTGACATGTGGTAGGCCTGACTAGCATGTGACATAATTCAAAAAAATCATATGAGAATCAAACGAAATCAAATTTAATGAATTGGACAGTACTGTTAAATGAGAAGAGGACAAAATCGAATTAATTGGAAGAGTTAAATAAAATCAGATGAGAATCAAACTGGCTCATAAGGAAATTGTGAACCGAATTTTAATACCATATTTAAACACTCGGATCCACCTCAAAAGACTTAAATTGATTTGTGGAATTCAAAACTACTTATACTATACACAACTACACAAGCCATGATTTAACTGATCTTCTTAACATAGACTAATTCATGCTGATGGATCTGTGCTAATTTCTAAATCAGAACTACAATGTGAAGCACTATTTGATTGGAACTCGGTCACTGTACTTATTTTTAAGTAAAACATTTTTTTTTTTTGAGAGAAAAGTACACGCTACCTGTTTCGTTTATTTTTTTTGAAAATAAACTTAGCTGGAAATATGAATCAACTAGGATTCGAACTCGGAACCTCGGATATCAACCACCAAATTCTTTGTCACTTGCGCTAGAAACGGTCGGTTAACTGAAACACTTTTGACGTTGCATATTGTAAGTGTTGGCTATAATGATATAGTTTTAAATTGTTTTCAATAAGATCAGATTGTGATCTTCAGTTGTACTAAAGTTCAGGTGCGATCTTCGACATTCCGGTCGTCTTCGACGAACCGGCCCCAGTACCAGTGGCGCGCCCAGACCGACCGCATGGACTCGAGCGGCACCCCTCGGGTCTCGGGGAGAAAGGCGGCAACGAAGACGGTCATGAGGGTGACCCAGCCGGCGTAGTAGGCGAAGGTGGCGAACTTGAAGCGGCAGAGCATCGCGAGGAAGGTCTGCGTCTGGACGAAGGTGCAGCCGAGACCGACCGCCACGCTGATCCCCTGCCCGGCCGACCGGATCTCCACCGGGAAGATCTCACTCGGAATGATCCACCCCAGCGGGCCCCACGACCACCCGTACGCCGCCGAGAAGACGCACAGCAGTACTACCACCGCCATGGCGTAGGGCTTCGCCATTGTCGCGTCGCCGTTCCCCCCGATTTTCGATCCCATTATCCACGACACCGCAATCTGTAGTACGTTTACTTGGTCTAAAATAACCAAAAATAACGTCTATATTATAGAAAATAATCTCCTGTAAATATTCGTTTATTTTTAAACATTTATATTATGTTTTCTTAAAATTTTAAAAATATTTTTAGAAGTACGCTGTTAATGAAGAGAACAAAATGATCAAATTATCCCTACTTCTTTTATAATAAAAAATATTTTTTTAATATATTTCTGTCATTTTGAAGGATATTTAAACGCAACAACTTAAAATGTTAAACAGTAAAATATAAATTTTTAAAAGTTACGAAGTGAAAAATGAAAAAGCGAATATTTGTAAGAAAATTTTCTGTAATTTAATAAAAAATAATTAAAAATTATTTGTGCATGCACGTACCAGGGAAATGATCATCTGAACGCCGCCGACGATGAAGAGGACTTTACGGCCGTAGCGGTCGACCGCGAAGGTGGAGACGAGAATGGCCGCGAGGTCGACCGCGGCCAGAATGACGGCGCCCATGAGCGCGGCGTTGCTGCCGAACCCGACAGTCTGGAACAGGATCGGCGAGAAGAAGGCGAGCACGATGACGCCGGTCAGCTGCTGGAACAGCGGTATCGCGAACGCCATGACGAGGTGGGGGCGGTAGCGGCGCTGCAGCAGGATCCTCGCGAAGGCGCCCTCCTTGTTGCGGCGCGCGTCCTCGACGGCGCGCGCGACGTCCTTGAGCTCGGCGTCGACGTCGGCGGCGGGGCCGCGGAGGCGGCGGAGGGCGGCGCGGGCGGCGTCGGGCATGCCGCGGTGGAGGAGGCTGCTGGGGGTGTCGGGGATGAGGAGGGCGCCGAGGAGGAGGACGGCGGCGGGGGCGGCGGCGAGGCCGATGGAGAGGCGCCACCCCCAGCGGCGGAGGCGGACGGTGGCGTAGTTGACGACGCTCGCGACGACGACGCCGATGAGGAGGAAGAACTGGAACCCCGTCGTGAAGGCGCCGCGCCACCGCGCCGGCGACACCTCCGCCAGGTACACCGGAGCCGCCTGGTCATAAAAACAGAAATTATTTGCCGCAAGTTGTCTCGTTGTCTCATTCTGTCGCTAAATTTATCTCTAAATGAATGAAACGATAGTATGCTATATTTTTTCAAAAAAATATATTTACAATCAGGTGCAAAAGTCAAATGATAATAACAATAAAACTAAAAAACAAAAAGATTGGGCACCGAAACAAAAAATCAAATAAAAATTTATAACTTTTTTTTTTGAGAAAAAAAATAGCATGCTATCAGCTTCGTTCATTTGGAAAATAAATCTCTAACTTTATTGAGTGGATCTGGGCTGATCTTGATGATGCCAACTAAGACCAAACTAGCCGAACCTGTAGCCCAGCAGGGGCCTGTCCCGAACCAGACCAAGCTGGGCTCTTGGCCAATCTAACCCATGTCCGATGACAACTCACTGCACATTGCTTCCTCTTTGGTTTAAAAAAAATATATGAAAAAATATTCTTTTGGGAAAAAAAAGAAGGTTTTTTATGAATTTTTTTTTTCAGTTTTTCACACATTTGATTCTTAAAAAAACTATTTTTTTTGAAAAAAAATTCTCTAAATGTAATGAAAAACTATTACTTCATTTTCCGAAAATAATAGTTTTTTATAAAATCTGATTTTTTTTTTCAAATAAACTTTTTTTTTTCTTTTTAGCCAAACAGACACAAAACTAGAAAAAAAGTTTAAAAAAACTTCTTTTCATGTTTTTTTTCTAGAAACCAAACAGCCCCAAGTGTTCCATTCCATTATCCCGTATTCAAATTAGATGATCATAGCACATGATAAGCAACAATATTTTGCGGCAATTGCTTGCGTAATCCATAAAAGTATCTCACTCTCATATTTATTTCTAAAAAGTTTAACTTATGAAATCTATTTTTCTACAATTTAACTTTTCTTAGAGTTAAGTTCTGTTAGTCTAGTTTTAAAAATAGTCGATAATTCTATAATATACTTATTTGCCCTTTCAAATACGACCCTGAAAAGTTTAAGTACTAAAATTTAATCCTCTGCAGCTGTAAGTTCTTTCAATCTATATCTCATTTTAATCGGGATAAGCTGAGAATGAAGTTAACTTGAAATCAGCTAACGGAACGACGTATATAAATAATAGAGAAATTTTACAGGATTTTGATTAATCGTGTCAATTTTTAGAGATAGATATAAAGTCGCATATTTATGAGGGATATATAGATAATTATTTGTTATTTTTCGCACATCAACGATGCAAAAATAATAATAATAATCGCACTATATATTTTTAGCTAAAGAATATGAGAACAAAAGTATCAGAGCACCAAAAAGATGAGAAACTTAGGGCTTGTTTGTTTGTGACAAAGTGGATGGCGTAATTTCCGGTTCAAGAAAGTGAGTTCTTCTGATTGTTAAGTTGAGTTATTAATTTTTCGAAGTTGTCTTTTCCTACGTAGGTCCCATATATATAAATATTCCCTGGATCTTTCTACTTCGCGTACGGAGGTGGAAGTTCCACGAACTCGTGCGGATAGAAACTCTCTGCATCCTTTGTCCCTTAGAAATTATTTAGAAATCAACCCTAACTACTCACACACTTCGAGCTTACAACCTGGAGAAGTAGTATCTGTAACGATCCGACCCGCTAGCAATAATAACTCGTTAGATCTAAACCACCGGCCCAAAATGCTTAAGCTCTGTTATTAGTACTAACGTGCGAGTCTCATATAAACCGATCGAAATCAGTATCTCATCCGATGTGGGACTATTTGGGGCGTTACAAACTCCCATGTTTAGACCCTGACGTCCTCGTCGGGTCCAAACCAGATCATAGACAGACGGACCAGGACCAGAATTACCGGGCGATGTGAGATTCTAGAGGTGGCTCCTACGGGTTCAAGAGGTGGCTCCCACCAAATCAGTTGGTGTAGCACTTTGTCCCGCATAGTGCTTAGCTCTCACATTTTCGGCCGGTATTCGGCTCTGATACCAAATGTAACGACCCGACCCGCTAGCAATAATAACTCGTTAGACCTAAACCACCGGCCCAAAATGCTTAAGCTCTGTTATTAGTACTAGCGTGCGAGTCTCATATAAACCGATCGAAATCAGTATCCCATCCGATGTGGGACTATTTGGGGCTTTACAGTATCTAAACCTAAACTGGAAGTGAGCTCTACCAAAACAAAGTGTTATTTAAAGCAACTCAAAAATATGGCATACAGAGTCAAGGATTGCTATATCATTAGCACAGTACGTCAGTACGCACCGGTGTACATACTATTGACATTGCACGGTAGGTCAGCATATGTCGACACACATCTTATTATATATGTCTGTACAGTTAATAAGGTTGACATGTTCTTACCGATCATATAAGCGACACTAACATTTTTTTATAAAAAGAAAAATTAAGCTTATTTTGGAACTGTTTTTTATGAGATAAGTTGTTTATTATAGTAATTTTGTAAACTTCTGTACACAAATTTCAAATGTAATAAAAGTTATGTATGCAAATATGTATATTTTGAGGAGCATATGTGCAAAAAAGCACTATGTGTAATCTTGGGCCCACACCTCCTACCATTGTGGAATCGGTCTGAAATTTTTGTCCTATTTGCAACGCCCAAACTGTCTAATTAATTTAAGCGAAAAGCTTTGGATCTCCAAAAAAATAAAAATATATATTACTTTTGCTAATTTTAAATATATCAATAAATTTATATAAATTTTTTAAATTGCATCCATAAATCATTTAAATTTTTTTATATTATGTATGTTACTATGCCAACTATCTGATAGCTCTAGCATTTTAGAGAGTCTTTTTTATGACCGCTATGGCAAATAATATCTGTGACAAATCAATTTTGTAACCGACCGTCCATAACGCAAGTAGCAAAGGGTTTGGTGGTTGATACCCGAGGTCCCGAATTCGAATCCTAGTTAATTCACATTTAAAGCTAAGTTTATTTTTTTAAAAAAAATAAACGAAGCAGGTAGCGCGCTACATTTTTCTCAAAAAAAAAAATTTGTAATGCTGATATTATAATCACAAGCAATATAATTAATAATTTTATATAGAAATCCTATAAGAATAAAAATTAATTAAGCACTAAATAGATAAGTATCAGTATTCTTAATTTAAGCACTAATTAAGAAAAAGTCTTACCTCCACATTTGAGCCCACTTAAAAACTATCATAAGTCGTTGGAATGTGTGAAACCCCACATGTTGATCGTGACTCGAATATATCTATAGATTTTTATAAGTTGTCTATGTCTTTCTCATTCATAATATAAATTTTTTTATTACTTTATGCGTGACACTTAGATATATTATATAAATAATTATTTATACATCAATAATATTGTAAAGCATCAAGTTGGTCAAACACGCGCATGAAAAGATGAAGAAAAAAAAAATCACTGAGGCTAAAATGTAAGGAGACTTTTTAAATTCGTTTAGTAAAGTTTCACAGTTTAATTTGCCGATTTTGTAAAATTCAGTATAATAATTGATGCAATTTTTAACGAAGGAGATAATTGAGACTGAGGCCAAAATGTAAAGAATTGTCACTGACCTGATTGGTGAAACCGACGCCGAAACCAAGGAGCATCCGGCCGATGATGAGCATGGCAACATTTACGGCGGCGGCGTTGACGGCCGCGCCGACGAAGAACAGCGCCCCGCCCAGCAGCAGGATGACCTGGCGGCCGACGGCCTTGGTGAGGCTGCCGGCCACCAGGGATGCTGCCAGTCCAGCAATGTATAGCGACGATGTGAATGCCGTCAACTTCTGACTGTCGTACATGCAGTACTCGTCGTGCTTCCCTTCTGACATCTTTCTCAGAACGTCCGGATAGAAGAGTCTCAGAAATGATTCCATCGTCGTCACCCCCCCTATTTATATATATATATATATATATATATATATATATATATATATATATATATATACATGATCATCAGGTACCAAAATTGCTACAAATTTACTCCTATATACATGTTTTTTTAAAAATCAAAATTTCTAAGCATCATATGAAGCTTCAAATTTCAAATTCATCACAAAATTTAAAATACTTAAGAAAACCTTTAAAAAGCATATTTACAACAAGTTTCGCTGGGTATTCTTATTTCTATACATAATTAGTTGTTATTACGAAAAAGATTTAATGATATGATGTGAAAACTCACGGAGAAAAAAAAGGGAAAAATGATTATCACCTGAAACTCCAACATCATATCCGAAGATAAGACCGCCAGAGGCCGCGACGATACACGTAATGATCATGGAGAACGTGAGCCCTCCGCCGTAGTCCGTAGCCGGGCCGTTCACGACGAATTCTCCTCCGGCCATTCTCCTCTCTCTCTCTCTACACTAAGCTTGTGTTTAATTTTATATAGCACAAAAAGGGTTATGCATCTAAGAATTAGTACATAGCATCTAGTGCATTTATGTAGCAAGTGATATCAATATTATATCACCATTAATTTGCTTTCTAAGTTTAGTAATTTTTTAGAAAAAAATTGGAAAAAGAGGAGGATGAGCTCTCTAAATATCAAGTTGAGTCACTTAGCAAACGTGGTGATCAGGATTATTATAGAAGCACGGAGCCAATCAACAAAAAACAACATTACAAATAGGGTTAATTTCATACAGATCCCCACAAATATAGTAAATTACAGATATATCCCTGCAAAGTTTAACTTTTATTAGTTATTCCTGCAAAAGTCCTAATATATTCAGATAAGTCCCTGCCGTTAGTATCTGTTAAAAAAATTTAGTTAACCACGGTTAAAATACTTAACCATAATTAATTAATAAGTTGAATTGATAATTTTGCCCATCTCCATCTTCCTCATCCTCTCCATCTTCCTCATCGCCTCCGCCTTCTTCTTCTTTTCCTCCTCTTTTTCTCCTCCTTCTTCTTCTTTATCGTCGTCGTCGATGATTCGATCGTCGTGCCCGCGTGGGCAGTCGTCACGAGCGCTTCCGACGGCATCGGCCGCACCTTCGCCTTCTGCCTCGCCACTGCGGGCCTCAGCCTCATCCTCGTTGGCCGCAACTCCGACAAGCTCCGCGACGTCGCCGCCGCCGTCTGCTCCCGCAGCAAGAAAAGGAAGAGGGAGAGGAAGAGGAAGAGGAAAGGGGCAAGAGCAAAAATGTAATTTCACAATTTTACTGTTAAAAATTTAACAATTCTCTAACGGATCCAAACTAGAGGGACATATCTGAATATATTAGGACTTTTGCAGGAATAACTAATGGAAGTTGAATTTTGCAGAAATATATCTATAATTCATCATGTTTGCGGAGACCTGTACGCAATTAACCCTTTCAAATAAGTCAATAAGAGTACAGTGCTATGCTTGCATATAAATTTTATAATATTTTTCTGATTTGTTGAAATGGGATCGATGCTCTAATTATATTCGTAGTGTACGTGATTCATGTGAAGAGTAGTACAATTTATAAATGATTAACAATAATGATGATTAAATAAAATTAATAAAAATTTGCTGTATCAACATAAGTAAATTATTGTTAAAAATTAAAGATACCTTACGTGCTCTCAAACCTTAAGCTTTTAAATAAATATAGTTGTTTCGTATTATTTTACATTCTACCCATAATAAATTTTTTTCAAGGAGCAAAATTAGTTTCATCTTTCAAGCTCGATTCTGTTCAGCACTTGATTAATTAGTCTTAACTTGAAATTAATGAACGTACTATAGGCTTAAATATAATAAAAATAAAGTCTATAAAAATATTTGTCTCAATCAAGCATAGCACAACTAGCCTTAGAAAAATTTAAATGTATAAAACTTATGTATTTATCTTCGACATCTAGATTTCTTTTTTATATCAATACAACTATATATGCGTTACATCTGTTTTTTTTTTTTAATTGAAAAATGGATTGTTACTTAGCTAGGTTATAGTTAATTAACACATTTGCATGTGCACGTTACTTAACAAACCATTTATTTAGAGCTTAAAATATCAATTTAGCTCGTAGTATGTGACACCCCAGGTAATCCTATATAAAAAATATAATAGGGCTAATCTCTCAACCCGGCTTAAACATTTTGGATGGTGGCTAGACCCAAGAGGTTGAGAGAGTTGAGCGTGCTAGGACGGGAGTAGTCCTAGGATGGGTGACCCCCTGGAAAGTCCGGGGGCGTCACATAGTAGGCTCAATTAGAGTCAATTTAGCTCGAACTTATAACATTAGGGGATCTGTTTTTTTTTTTGGTCAAACCCTTGAATTCTCAGTGATAAGGCATGAGGCACTAAGACAAGAGCTCTGAAAATTAAGTCAATACATAGACTTAGGTGGCGTTTTTTTTTTTGTTTTTGTCTCCTTATTTTCCAAAAAGGATTTTTTCATGAGACTTCTCCGAGATCTTGAATATTAGTTATTAAGTTATTTATCATCTGCGCCAGATTGGTTGTTTTTAAAAAAAAGTTAATGTTGAAAATATATATGGTGGTAATTTTTCTTAGTCTTTGTTGTCGCATAGTACTTTGGTAAATCAATGTTCTCTTTGATAACATCTTTTTTCTTTCTTTCTTTTTCCATATTGATGGTCATTTCCATTTGAAAGCCACCCAATTTATTATTTAGATTAAAACTAAAATAGTTAACACTCAAATTTTTTTAGTTAGTTTCGACAAGTCTAGCTGATAAAGAATACAGTTATAAATTACAACTGAAAGTCATGTAATCACTTGTTAATTTTGTATCATAATTCGAAGCGTACTTCGTAGGTTATTCAGTTGGTATGTTTCTGCTGCCCATAAATTCCTACACATGCCATTAATTACTGCTCTTACAATCTAAAAATTTATGAAAAAAAAAATATTTTTTAATTAGTGTACCATTGAGAACATAAATAAGAGAGAGAGAGAGAGAGAGAGAGAGAGAGAGAGAGGGAGGGGAATAGGTGGGCTACAATGAAAGAAAAGTCAAATAAGATGTACATGTGGTGATAGGTGGACTAGTTGTATTAGTTGGTTAAAAGTACCAATCAATTACTTAATTCAAATGTCATGCCATATTTAAAAGTGTTGATCCAAATTCTTGGTCAAAGAAACTCCATAGAATATTGCTCTACATTGTTACCATCACACAAATGAACATCATAGATATGTGATTGGAGAAAAAAAAAATTATTAATTGCACCACTAGTTCCCAAACTTTTAGCTAAGTTTTATTTTGTGTCATACTTTTAATTTTATCCTAAAATAGTTTTATTTTGATCCCTATATATATTTACTATTACATAATAAGTTGTTGCTTGTAACTTATGGGACAAAAATTTTATAGGCATCGTCCCCAAATGCCTGCACACCACGTGGCGCCCATCGGCATCGTCCCCAAACAAGTATGCATCTGTACATTTGTGCAAGGTTCATTTATTAACTTTTATTTTGTCACATTTATATTTTTTTTTGAGAGAAAGGTAGCACGCTACTCGCTTCGTTTATTTTTTTTAAAAATAAACTTAGCTTGAAATGTGAATCAACTAGGATTCGAACTCGAGACCTCGGGTACCAACCACCAAACCCTTTGCCACTTGCGCTAGGGACGGTCGGTATTTTGTCACATATTTTAATTATATTAGTTTGTGAGTTACAATCTAAAAAGAAAAATTAGAAATTTGAATTAATAATATGATATGATATCGACAAAAAAAAATGATGAATTTATGGTGTACAGACAGACAGATGAATTAGATGCAAGCAATAATTTTTAATCTAAAATAAGGACTAAATAAAATGTTTTTAAAAAATTTAGTCTCAAACATCAAAATCAAAGGTTTGAGGGCCAAAATAAAACTTGGCTCAAATTTTGGAGCACATGTAGTGCAATTCACCCAAATATATGCATGTATTTCATTGAGGATTCCAATGTCACTGCATCAGAAAATAATGATTGTAATACTCCATCCCCAAAATTGGAGAAGCAGAGTCAAAAAGATTTTGACACACACACATAAAAAATATATATATCTAACTTGATCAAAGATACGAAATTTAATTCAAGCTATTTCCGGTTTAGAGGTGAATTTAAATACGCAAAATTTATTTTAGATCTGTGTGTCCATGAGTCAATAACTGAATAGAAATTAACTCGACAACTCCATAAATCACATGATAAATAAATAAGAAAGAACTAAACAAAGAACAACGTATATTTTTGAGAAATCAAATCAAATACAACGTAATATTCATTCTTTCTACAACAATCTCCGCAGCTGCGCGAACCACCGCACCTGCAATTCTTATTCCCAGACCCCCGGTGTAGATGCTATTAGCGAAACTAACTCCGAATATTGACAGAGAGATTCATCGAATCTGATCACCACTCAATGTTGAATTTCACCGGATGCAATATATCTGATCTGTCGCTATCAGAGGCCCATTGGGCCGTAACAAGTTCAAATTTTAACTATTGAGGAATTCACTAATGGCCTCATCTTGGGCCAAAGCTTCCTCGCGGGCCGGGTCGAGAATATGAAAAGTGTGGCCGACGCCGGCGGCCTCTCGCAGCCGGGCCTCGCCGGGCCACCCGCTCTCCTGCAGTTTGCTGTAATACTGCTTGCCTCTGTCCCTCAAAACATCCTTCTCTGCCACACACACCAGCGCGTGGCGGCACGCGAGACCCGACAGCGGCGGCGCGCCGTCGACCAGCGGGTTGATCAGGGGATCATCGGAGCCCGTCGTCGTCGGGCACATCATCCGCCACAGGCTCGCCAGGCTCTCGCTCGCCGCCGGGTCGATCGCATCTGAATCCACCTGTTTTTTTTTTTGCAGAGATAACCCAAGTAGGATTTTGAATTTGTTCATATATAGCTGATCAAGTAATCTTGGGTATGTATAGCTTTTTCTTATCTTTAATATTTTGTGCTCTAATTTTCTGTACGGACCTAGGCTACGTTTGGGATTGCGGGGAAATTGCGTTACGTGCAGTGAGAAACTACGATGAAAAAATATCTTGTTTGTTTCCGTACGTAATATTGCGTTCTGCATATCGCGATGAGTAGGTTACGATATATTTTTTACGATCCTACCGGAGAAGGCAGAAGTATATCCTTATATATTTTTATCCCAATTTTATTTTATCTAATAGCGTCAGATAAATCTCAATACCAAACTAAATCCTACTGTTGTAATGTCCCAATCATAAATTACTTATCATCGAAATGAATTTTTAGTTTATTCGGTTGAAATAAATAAAAAAGATTGAATCGAACCGTTTTATGAACTAGGTCACGATTGAAACGGAGGATTTGATGTGGGTTATAAAAGAAGAGTGATAATTTGAGGGTGAAGAAGAGGACGATGATGAACCTTTTTGGTGCCGAGGAAGTAGGGGTGGACGAGGAGGAGGCCTCGGATGGCGACGCCGCGGTCCAAGCCCTCGGCGCCGGCGCGCATGGCCATGTGGTGCGCGATGTTCGCCCCCGCGCTCTCCCCGCCCACGAACACCCTCCCGAAGTCCCCGCGCTCCCGCAACCACTCCGACGCTCCTCCTCCCTCGCCTAGGGTTAGGGTTAGGGTTGGGGGAGAAGGGGCGTGCGATGCGACCCACTGGAGGGCGCGCCACGCGTCGGCGTAGGTGCCGGGGACGGGGTGCTCGGGGGCGAGGCGGTACTCGACGGAGACGACGAGGACGCGCGCCCGCGCGACGAGGGCGGTGAAGTAGGCGTGGAAGAGGGGGTTGAACGCGGAGCCGATGCAGAAGCCGCCGCCGTGGTAGTAGACGAGGATCGGGAGCCTCCCTCGGCCACCCTCGGGCTCTAATGGCGAGGGGGAGGGGGGGCGGTAGAGGCGAGCGGAGACGCCGGAGACGGGGTCGATGGTGGCGTCGACGGAGGAGGAGGCGTCGGCGGGGACGAACTCGGAGCCGAAGAAGCGCTCGACGCGGCCGCTCTTGTAGATGCGGATGCACGGCATCGACTCGTACACGATCTCGTCCTCGCCGGAATCGGAATCCATGATTTTGCTTTTGCTTTGATTTGGAGGGGAAGAGGAGGAGGAGGAGGAAGAAGCAGATGTGCGATGGGATTTGAGATCTGGTTTTACAACTTGACTTTGCTTGCTTTTTTTTTTTTTTTTTTTGTGGTTTTTTTTCTTTTTTTTTCTCTATAGTGTTGTCCAATTAGAGATGGTTTTCTCGTGTTGGGGTATTTTTTTGACTTCTTAATAAGTAATGGTCTATATCATATTAGTAGGGTTAATTGCATACAGCTCCTCGCAAACACAGCGAATTACAGATATATTCCTGCAAAGTTTAACTTTCATTAGTTATACCTGCAAAAGTCCTAATGTATGCAGAAATGTCTCTGCCGTTAGGATCCGTTAGATAAATTTAGTTAACCACAATTAAAATGACTAACTATGATTACTTAATAAGATGAATTGACAATTTTACTCTTCTTCCTCTTTCTCTTTCTCTTTCTCTTTTGCTTGTCGACGTGGCCCCATCTCGCCGGAGAGGTGGAACTCGACCACCGGGGAGAGCGAAGCGGAGGTCGGAGTGGTCGTTGTCGTCGCCGTAGCCAGCGAGGGAGGAGATCGCGGCGGGCGATCGCCTCCGCCGCCTCCTTCTTCTTCTTCGTATCCAATTTTTACAGGGACATATTTGTGAGGGTAAAAATGTCATTTCACGAGTCTGATTTTAAAAAATAAACAGTTCAATAACGGTAACAAATCAAAAAAACATTTCTGCATATATTAGGACTTTTGTAAAAATAACTTATAAAAATTAAACTTTGCGAGAATATATCTGCAATTCACTATATTTGTAGGACCTGTATGCAATTAATCCATATTAGTAATATAATAATATAATATAAACACAGAAGAAAGAACTGCACAGAGGAAAATTGCTGCCTCAACACCCGAGTTAGGTTAGAATACTTTGGAAAGGAAACTTGAGAGTTTATTTCTATCGTTCTTCCCCATTTCTATTAATGACTTTTCTGAATTGATAATTCATATTATTAAATTTAATTTATATTAATAAAATTTATATGATTTTGGTATATCATTTTGTTAGTTAATAAGTTGCTTCAAATTTATTTTTATATTGTTCATTAAAAAAATTATTAATTTTGAGATTATTCAAATTTTAGATAAATGATATCGTAAATTTTGAATTAGTCTAATTCAAATTCTCTATTACTGAAAATAACAAAAAAGTAAACTCACAGATTTAAATCTAGAAGTATTTTAGCTGAACCGCTATATATATATTTTTTAACTTTTTAGTTGGTTGGCCCGTCCATCTCCTCCTTTTTTTGTATTTATTTGTAGTGGTTAGGAAGTCATAGTAAAAAATCTGGTCTTTTTGTGTGTTAGTTGTTTTTTTTCCAAAGATGCTAAGGTATTAGTTGGTTTGAAAATAAGAAAGAAAATAAGTGGAATAAAAGTCTTATTCCTCTTCTTGATCTCAAATAAAAAAGAAAAATTCAAGCATTTTTCACATATCTATGGAGAGGAGCTGAGGAGCTGCTCATTCAAATTTATTAGACTTTTCTCGCAGCTCCGTGGTGCTCCACAAAATAATATAAAACGATTAAAAAAAAAATTTCTCCTCATATCGGTGGGGGTTCGCGTCCTCCTTATTCCCGGTTCTTCGGGAACCAACTAGATAAAAATTTTATAAACATAATGTCCAAATAAGTTTTGTTAGGGACTCTTTGGATGGACGTCGCGTGGCGAGTGCGGGTCAATCTCACCCTTCATTTTCCTTCCTCTGCTTCCTCTCTCTCTTTTACGGTGTTTTTTTTATTTTTTTTTTAAAAAAGATAAAAGGAGGATGAGATAGCTCGCCCACCAAGCGGCACCCATCCGGAGAGTCCCCAATAAAATTTATTTATTTGAACACTATGTCTATAAAATTTTTGCGGTCACCGACACCTATGAGAAAAGAAGCTCCTCCTCCCTTATAAAACTATAAATCAACCAAGGAATAAACCAAAAACCTTTTTCACTCACCTCTTTAGTAAATTTGCATCATCAGCATCCTCCTCCTCCTCCACGATTCTCCCCGAGGTCACCAAATCCGCCATTAATGGCTTCCGAAGCAGCCGACGAGGTCGCCCTCGACTCCGCCCCCTTCTTCCGCCTCTACAAGAGCGGCCGCATCGAGCGCCTCCTCGGCACCTCCATCGTCCCCCCCGGCCTCGACCCCGACACCTCCGTCCTCTCCAAGGACGTCCCCCTCCACCCCGACTCCCCCCTCCCCTCCGCTCGCCTCTACCTCCCCCAAACCCTAGACGACGACGACGACGAGGTGGTATCCGAGACGAAGGCGAAGCCGAAGCTCCCTGTCCTCGTCTACATCCACGGCGGCGGCTTCGTCATCGAGAGCGCCGCGTCCCCGACCTACCACTCCTACCTCAACGGCCTCGCCTCTAGGGCCCGGGTCCTCGTCGTCTCCGTCGAGTACCGCCGCGCCCCGGAGCACCCGCTCCCCGCGGCCTACGACGACGCGTGGGCCGCGCTGCGCTGGGCCGCGGCGCGCGCCGACCCGTGGGTCGCCGAGCGCGGCGACCTCGCGCGCGTGTTCCTCGGCGGGGACAGCGCCGGGGGGAACATCGCCCACAACGTCGCCGTGAGGGTCGCCGCCGAGGGTTTGGAAGGGGTCGGGATCGAGGGCTTGATCCTGATCCACCCGTGGTTCTGGGGGGAGGAGGAGGCGGAGAGGAGGAGGAGGAGGGGGACGAAAGGGTTTTGGGAGGTGGTGGTGAGCCCCGGGATGGAGGTGGCGAAGGATCCGAGGTTGAATCCCATGGCGGAGGGGGAGGAGGGGTTGGAGAGGTTGAGGACGCTCCCGTGCGAGAGGGTGATGGTGGCGGTGGCGGAGAAGGACGCGTTGCGGGAGAGAGGGAGGGGGTATTGCGAGGGGTTGAAGAGGAGCGGGTTTGAGGGCAGAGTGGAGCTGCTGGAGTCGGAGGCGGAGGAACATGTTTTCCACCTCCGAAACCCGAATTGCGACAAGGCCAACCAGATGATGGATCAAGTCGTCGCCTTCTTAAACTCTCCACACTAATTTTTTTATGACAGTGAAAATGCTTCTTTTATATGTATTCTTCAGAGTTTGAATCTTTCTCGCATTCATCGAATGTGCATCGAATGTGGTTAAGATATGATTGTCGAAAGAAGCATAATTTTATGGGATTGTACGTTTAACCGGTATTATTATTATAAACTTGTTTATTGTTGTTATTCATGATTCTTCTTATAAGTGAGTGTGGAAATGACAAAATCTCCTAATTAATCTCTGATATTGCAATGTTCTCGCTAGTTAGAACTCTTTCCGGTTTGAATTGTATGAACAACAATATGAATACTTTGAATAGAAAAAACGAAGAATTCTCAGAATATTGCAAATAGGAAAGCTAACTGCTAGTGGATGCTTTTGCTTTCTCGTCGACTCTTTGGCATGATATATTTGGATAGTTCTAGATACCAAATGGCCTCTTTAATTACACAAGGGGCCCTTGTTTGTATTGTAATCTTCTAATGTATAGATTTTAATGTTTGAGGTCCTAAAAAAAATTCAAAAGATTTTTATATTTTCACTCCAACCCTGAAAAAATAAGCGAAGTTATCTGCATATCCGAAAAGTGAAAATAAATTTTACATTCTAACATTCAAGGGCTACTTTTTATACAAATACTTTTTTCACACTAATCTTATCAATTTTTTTAATATTAAAAATTCAAAAAAAATGTGTAAATTCTTAAATGGAAGGGTGTGTTTTTTCTCTGTTTTTTTTTTAAAACTTTTTTTTTGGTTTTGTTGATGAAACAAGGGTATACCCTGTTGAAGGGTAAAAAGGGTGTAAATTTATAAAAGAGAAATTTGAAACGTAAAAATTATATATTCATCGGTTTGTTATCTATTTCCACGTATTTTCTTTGTTTGTTTGTCTACTTGTTCATATTAATAATATCAAACACTATAATAATATTAAATGTCTATCTGGTTTATATTATTTTCTGTTGATTAGTTTAAGAAAAAAACTAAAATAAAGTTTGTTGAAAGTTTAGAGGCTTAATTGAAATAAAGTTTAAATCCTTGACCGTCGAAATCAAAACTTTTGAGAAGCAAAATAAAAATCTGATTCAAAGTTCAGGTCTAGCAATACAATTAATCCTTTTTAAAGAAAATCAATATTGGTAAAATAATTTTTATTATTGTCACATGAGCACACACAATGTATGTACATAATTGCCATTTTATAAGAGCCCTTCTAGATTGATAGAGCACGGGATTTAAAGATAACGACAGCGTTACAAGTCTTTCACAATGTTAATTTTATACATTATTAATATGTAGACAAATTCATATAACACATAGGCGTGCGTCACTAAATCAATTACAAACATCAATATCATAAGTTCAACATATTAATAATATATAAAAATAACATAATGGAAGATCCAAAGCATTTCAAGATAAAATGCATACCAAGCGCATAGTGGTTGGCAATTATTGATGCGGAAAATCCGAAGCTTATCAGGCATAGTGTGGCATATATGAATCAATCACAAGCAATTATATTATAAATGCCAATATATTAAAATATAAAGACAATATATAGTAGAATATCCCAAGCATTTTTCTAAAGATAAAAGCCTAGCAACCGCACATATGTAGGCAATTATCGTACAAGCAAACACCATATGATGTGTATGGAAAATGGCCGTTTTTGTCGAATTGCTTATACACCAGCAGAGAAAAACTTAGCATTTCTCTTTAATAAAAAATACTTTGTGGAAAAAGACAACCAAGAATTTTTGCTATCTAAAGTCTCGGAGCATCAGTCGTAAATGTCAATACGACAATCTGAAGGTCATAGTCATTCTAGAAATTATCTTTCTAATTCTTTTTAAGAGTTATACTAGTCATTCACCTCATCTGTGGTGTATGATACAGACACCTTCCATCTAATGACGATAATGCTTTACTAGTCACATCATGTGATAAGTAAATTACTTTCATCTATTAGATAGGTGGAAGTGTAAAATTACAATCCCTTATTCCTATGTAGAGTTTTTACAAAATACACGTCTTTTGAAGGACACCAAGAAAATTTTTCCTTAAAAAAAAAAAAATGAAGCTATTGAGAAAAGTAGAACTAGCTACAGCTTCATGTTATGGCAGAAGCAGGATTTAAACTGAAGAGTTTGCTTTCGAAATGGAAAAGCTTATTTGCATGCAGGCTACAATAGAACAGTTCATTACACCTTTCAATCACAGTAAAGATTCTGAACTTTGGTTTACTATAAATAACTAGTTAATTACAACAAGAAGTAAAGGGATATTGCTCCAACAGGTGAAGTACTTTTCTTTGAATTACCAATTACTCCAACGCAGTCCCCCAAGCAACACACAACAACAAAGCATTATCCACTGTTTACTCCAATGCAGTGTCTAAATAATACACAATAATAACAAAGCATTATTCATTATTTAAATGAGCATTCAAAGCATATATCCTTCCATAATTCACTAGTTAACATCACTAATCCTTAGGCAACTTATTTGATAGCCCTCCATACTAGAAATTGCGATAAATACCCCAGTTTTTAATCATCAAAAAGATTCTGATGTTCATTGTAAAGCAAATATTTTACTCTAGCATAAGATTTATTGGAGTAAGCAAAGCATTTCAACTTTTTTCGATCGCAAAATCTAAACTATCCAGGAGCAGGAGCACTAATTACCTGTGATTACTGGGAGGAGGAGAAGAGTGCGACGACGCGATCCATCATGTCCTTCGCCTTGTCGCAATTAGGGTTTTGGAGGTGGAAAACATGGTCCTCCCCCTCGGCGTCGAGGAGCTCCACTCTCCCACCCCACCCACTCTTCTTCAACCCCTCGCAATACGCCCTACCCCTCTCGCTCAACCCGTCCTTCTCCGCCACCGCCACCATTACCTTCTCGCACGGGAGCTTCCCCAACCTCTCCAACCCCCCTTCCCCCTCCGCCATGGGATTCATCCTCGGATCGTCGACCCCCTCCGTCCCCGGGCACACGATCTTCCACAGCTTCTCCGTCCACTCCCTCCTCACCGGATCCCTCGTCTCCTCCTTCCCGATCGGCTCCTTCCCCCAAAACCACGGGTGGACCAGGATCAAACCCTCGATCCCGACCCCTTCGTCGCCTCCTAAACCCTCGGCGGCGACCCTCATGGCGACGTTGTGGGCGATGTTCCCCCCGGCGCTGTCCCCGCCGAGGAACACGCGCGCGAGGTCGCCGCGCTCGGCGATCCACGGGTCGGCGCGCGCCGCGACCCACCGGAGCGCGGCCCACGAGTCGTCGTAGGCCGCGGGGAGCGGGTGCTCCGGGGCGCGGCGGTACTCGACGGAGACGACGAGGATCCGGGCCCTAGAGGCGAGGGCGTTGAGGTAGGAGTGGTAGGTCGGGGACGCGGCGCTCTCGATGACGAAGCCGCCGCCGTGGAAGTAGACGAGGACAGGGAGCTTCGGCTTCGCCTTCGTCTCGGATACCTCGTCGTCTAGGGTTTGGGGGAGGTAGAGGCGAGCGGAGGGGAGGGGGGAGTCGGGGTGGAAGGGGACGTCCTTGGAGAGGACGGAGGTGTCGGGGTCGAGGCCGGGGGGGACGATGGAGGTGCCGAGGAGGCGCTCGACGCGGCCGCTCTTGTAGGAGCGGAAGAGGGGAAAGAACTCGACGGCGACCTCGTCGGCGGCGTCTTCGGAGGCCATTAATGGCGGATTTGGAGACCTTGGAGGGATTGCGGAGGTACGAGGAGGAGGGTTTCTCGGCGAAGAAGAAGAAGACGCTTCGGAGCATCGATCCCCACGCCATTTGTGCTCGTCTTTATAGATAGAGGTGAGCACCGAGTACCACCGAGTAGTAACAGTAGTATAATAAATGATAAAATTTGACTTTTTTGCTAGGGTTAATTGCATACAGGTCCCCGTAAACATGATGAATTGTGAATATATCCTTGCAAAGTTTAATTTGTTGTTAATTTTTTAACAGCAGTATTGTGAAATGACATTTTTGTCCTTACCCCTTCCTCTTCCTCTCCCTCTCCCTCTCCCTCTCCCTCTTCCTTTTCGTGTTGCGGGAGTAGACGGCGGCGGCGACAACGTCGCGGAGAACGTTGGTTCTCTCCTAAGGTGGCGGCAACGTCGCGGCGGCAACGCGGCGGCGGCAACGTCCGCGGCGGCGGTAACGTCGCAGACGGCGGCGGCGGCGACGACAAAGAAGAAGAAGGAGGTGAAAAAGATGAGAAAAAGAATGATACGAAGAAGAAGAAGAAGAAGAAGAAGAAGAAGAAGGCGGAGGCGATGAGAAATATGGAGAGGATGAGGAAAATGGAGAGGGGCAAAAATATCATTTCAACTTATTAATTAATCATGGTTAAGTATTTTAACTGTGATTAACTAAAATTCTCTAACGGTGACTGACGGTAGGAACATATCTGAATACATTAGAACTTTTGCAGAATAACTAATGCAAGTTAAATTTTATAGAAATATATTCGTAATTCATCATGTTTGTAAGGACTTGTATGCAATTAACCCTTTTTACTATTTGCCCAGAAACGGGCAAAATTCGACGGACGATGCTAAGTAGAGGGCGTGTACGCAAGGCGCATTTCGCATGCACCACAAAAATATTTTTAAAAATATAAAATATCACGTACACTCTATCAAATATTATATTATGGTTAGTTAATTCGCAAATTATTCGTGAACAATTGATGAAACGAAAGAAAAACAGTGAGCAACTTTACCTCTTCCTTTTTTAGGGAAACATAAAGATGAAATGTCGGCGAAAATGGAAAAAAAAAAAGAAAAGAAAGAAAAGCAGAGTGCAAGGAAAAATCTAATTTATTTTATATATTTAATATTATTTAGAAGATTTATATATCAAAAATTATAAAATTAGATGGCGACTTACATGATATTTTTTCCCCCTATAGTTAGACTTTTTTTTTTAACCTATATTCGGTATCTAGATAGTATATTCCAAAATGCATAATAGTTTATGCAAAAAAAATTAAATAGTATAAATCATTCTAATTTTAATATATTAATAATTAAATATTATGTTCAGTGAATGGAGTATATGCATACGCCAACTGCAGGCAATAATTTTTGTAGGCAACTAACCGTTCCGAACGCAAGTGATAAAATGATTAATAATTGATATCTAAGATCGTGTTCAAAGTTTAGTTATTTTATATTTCTAATTAAGTTCAATTAAAAAAGGGTAAATTTCAAATATCACCGCTGCGATTTCGCACTTTCTCACTTTAGTATCCTATGATTTTATTTTTCTCTTTCCATCAGCACCTTCGTTAACTCTCCATTAAATTATATATAAAAAATTTCAGATACCCCACATATGGTTTATCGAATATTCACTTTAGTACCCTGTGGTTTTAACTTCGTCACTAATTTAACGAGAAAATTAACGAAAAGAATAATGAAAAGAGAAAAACGAAATCATAAAGTACTAAAATGATAAATTTTAAACCACGGAGTACTAAAATAAAAAAGCACGAAACTACAGAGGTGGTATTTAAAATTTCTCATTAAAAAAAATGAAATGACCAGTATACTACTTTTCTCTCTCTCAAAAAAAGAAAAAAAAAATCTCTAGTCAGAGTAGCAAGTGGGTATTTACGGGCTGGGCCGGACGGCTCCGAAAAGTCGATTGATCCGGCCCAAAATACTTGGCATGGACCTTTTATTTATTTATTTATTTATTTTTTTGGCTTTAAATTTTGAGATGAACATACAATAAACAATAAACTAGATTTGACTGAGCTGGAGAATTTTGAGAAAGTCTCAGCATTTTTTTTTTCTAAAAAGAAAGTTCAGATTCATCTGGATTTTAGCTCGATTGTATTTTATTATGATATTTTTCTTTCGGTTAGTCTCCAAATTAGACTTATGCAGTACAGCTGAATGATTTGGTCCACAAAATGGTAGGACCTGGTCACTTTGGTCGAATAAACGTGGTTTGACCTAATTGATTTTCTAGAGAGTATAAAAGAAATGTTTAAAATTTTTACCGCAGTGGAACGCAGAAGCGTCATCCAAGGCGAAAGAATAAAGACTAATTTGAAGCTTGTATATTTATAGTTTTTTTAAGTAGCATTTTTTTAACATTTTTTTATTAGACAATACTATAATCTACAGCACGGTCAAAGAAGTTTTGAGTAAATTTATTTCCTTGTAAATATTTGTGTGGGATGCTGGGCCCAAGTCCAAGGTAAGGTTAATTGGGCCGACCCGACCCGATCCATTAATTCTGCGCTCTTGTGTGTTTTTTGTTTTGGGATAACTTCAAATACCACCCATGTGGTTTCATGCTTTCTCACTTTAGTGCCATGTGATTTAAAACGTATCATTTTAGTACCCTGTGGTTTGATTATTCTCTTTTTTTGTTATCTTTTCGTTAATTTTTTCGTTAAATTATACAGAAAAAACTTCAAATATCCCACCTATGATTTATCGAATATTCACTTTACTATCCTGTAGTTTTAATTTTCTCATTAATTTAATAAAAAAATTAACGAAAAGATAACAAAAAGAGAATAACCAAACCACAGGGTACTAAAATGATACGTTTTAAACCACAGGGTACTAAAGTGAGAAAGTACGCAACCACAGGGGTGGTATTTGAAGTTATCTTTTTTTTTTTTTTGCTTGTTTGTTGTTTGTTTTTTTTTTTAAATTTTATATTTTTGTGGAGGGTGTGTAATTCACGGAACGTCCCTTTAATCCAAAAGGAGTAATTTCCACCATATTAATGCTATCAAATATTCGTAATTCGTGCATATAAATCGTTGATTAAACTATCCTTTTATAGAAAAACTCATAATGTAAGTTTTGTTTGGTAATGTGTCTGCTTCTCGCTATGAAAAAGTTCAAGAACATTATGTTGACCGTATATATTAACGCACTTATAAAATAAACTAAAAATTGATAGTTTCATTGATTTTTTGTTAATGATAAAAATAGTAAATAAAAAAAATAGATTACAGAAAACAGATCAGATAATTAACAAACCATAAGATTGAGTTACCAAAATTTTTATTTTATTAGTGTATACAAGCCATTATCGCATACTGAGGAGAAAACTTGCCTGTGAATCTTTTTTACAAATCTAATATCATACTAAATCCAAAATCGAATGCTTCGTGCTTCAAATTTCAATACAAATATATATATAGAGCATGACTACTGTGCTAATAAGAGTACAACAGTCCTTATGCTTCTAAATTTTTAATCACCCATCAAGTTTGATGGGTGGTTAGAATAAGAGAGAGAAAAAATATTGGAGAGAAATTTAAGAAGAGGAGAAATTGAGGCACCTAATTTTTTCTCAATTTCTTTTATCTTTCTCGTCCTAACCACCCATCAAACTTGATGGATGAAAAAAATTTAGGAGCACAAAGGCTGCTATACTCCTAATAGCACAGTAGCTCTGCTCTATATGATGGTGGTAGGTGGTGGTAGGTGGAATAGTGTTTGATCTAAAAGCTATTAGTAATTAAAAAGTAGATCCAAGGGCTAAAAATATGGAAGCACCAAGGGATTGGTACTTTCAAAAGTATTCTAGCTCAATTATATATATATATATATATATATATATATCAAATTTCCAACCACTGAACACTTTATTAATGGACTACTAATTGTTTGGTGCTCAACAAACCTTTGAAACTCAATGAGTGTAATGTAGAAGGTTCCTCTTATGCCACAACCAAGAATCCGCCGGAGTGCTCGGCAGCGGCGGCAGCGCCGCTGTAGCCGACGCCGCACGGCGGAAGAGGCCGAAAGGCCAGCCCTCGCAGCTCATCAGCTCCTCCAACGTACGCGGCGGGTCGGCCTTCGCCGCTGCTGCTGCTGCCGACGTCTCCGTCGACCCCGCGCTCCGACTCGAGCACTGCGAGAAGCAGCTCCTCACCGAGAAGTAGGCCTCGCTCGCCTCGTCGTTGTCGTCGCTCTCGCCTTCGTCATCGTCATCATCGTCGTCTCCGATTAATCTCTTCTTCTTGGGAGGGATAACATCTCTTCTATGTGCAGGTGGAGGGAGAGACCAAGCGAAGTCTCCGGGGTTGAACTTGGCCTTCATTGCTCGGTTTCTGATCTCCATGAGAATAACCTGAAACAGTTAAAAGAAGAAGGGGGTAAAGTGCTACATACTCGAGTACTACAATTATTTGAATTAGATATATATGACTGTTTCCTCATTGACTACTTTACAAGAAAACAAAATCCCTTAACAGCTTTCCGTGCAACAAAAACAGAAGCTCTAATCTTACTTCAACTTCGAGCTACAGCAAAGACTCCGAAATTTTGTGTCTTTGTCGAACATTTCACTGTTATTTTTAATAGTAGAGGCGCTTAGCTACGTAGAGAAGCTATTGACGAGAATAGAACACTACATACTCAACAAATACTCGCACCTTATAGTAAAATCAAACAGGCTCTAAATATAGACATTTATATGGTAATAGCGGAGGGACGAACTTGTTTAGTATCGAAATCCAAATCGTAGTCATCGACGTCGTCATCGGAGCTCGACGAGGACGGGGTTCGGAGGCAGGAGCCATGGCAGCGCCCACAAGCTATATCTCTAATGAGAGTGGGGAGGGATTTGTTGTGGGAGCAAGGGAGTTTGGTTTGGTATTCATGGGCAAAGCAAGGCATGTTTTAAAGAGAAACTATGCTTTGTGAACATCCAAGGGAGAATATACATATATAGATATGTGTATTGCATGATATATTTTATATATAGCATTGCTTATGTATTAAATGTATTTGTTACCTATCTTTATAGATGGATATGGACGTGCATGACAAAGGCATTGCAACTTAAATAGCTTTATATTTGGCTTGAAATTCTTTGGGGTAAAGATTAAGAAAGCAAATTTCATGATAAACATATGCTATTTTCCCCAAAATAATAATAAAAAGTTATGAATAAAGATCCTATCTCCTAGGTTGTTAATTTGTCCCTTGAAAATGTTAAATAATATGAAAAAATTATTATTTTCCTAAAACTTACGCTACCAGATAATAGTATTTTTAATAGTTAAGAGTTTGACAGAACTCGAACTTATACGAAAAAATCGTTTTCTCCAAAAACTTTTAATTTTTATATTCAACAAACAAAAAATGAAATAAATTAAATGAAAACAAAACAAAAGATCAACTTTTAACATGGTGTATTTTGGGCTGTATGAAGATATGCTTAATTCTTTTCTTTTTTTGGGTGGGACTGTAAAAAATCATATCTTAACAAAATCAATGTAATTTGGGCAAATGTCTTATCACTTATCGAAACAAAAGAAATATTATTTTATCACAATTTCTCATTGTAGGTAATACTTTATACTCCAAAAATGGTCTATAATTCAAATTTAATATGGTGGAAGCTAATGTACAACCAACCCAGTACTTATTTTGAAACTATAAAACATGATGGGATGTTATAGTTGCAATGGCACAATCAATATCCCATAAGACCAGCACGACTATTGACAAGATGGGGGGTTACATGTTTCTGTTCAAGTTACTTTGAATAACTTTTCTTTTGCAGTAGTTTTCACATTTTACTTGAAGCAAACTCTAAACTAAGACATGTTACCTAATGCGTTAGAAGTGGCCAAAATGTATATAAAAGCCATTTTGTAAATGCTTTGGGGAAAAGTGGGATTAGCCCCACTTGAAAGTGCTTCTAGCTTCTCCATATATAAGATGAGACATTAATTTGGACTCTTAGGATATTGCTAGGTGATTATAGACAAAATTATAGAACATTAAGTCAAATTAATGTTAAACAATTTAAAGTTCAAGATGTGAAAGGTTGATTTATGAGTTTATGAATTACTAAGCTTCTCTTTATCTGTTCCTAAATGAGCTAAACCTTTTAGGATGTGATTGAAGCCAATATCACATTGCAACGTGTTAAATTATGGTTACTAAAGTACTTTATTTTATATTTTGCTTGCTCTTAAAAGTAATAGTCAAATATTTCGAAAAGATAATTCTAGAGCTTTTGATGTCACGTGAAGCTAAGAAAAGCTTAGAGTTTCTTCTACTTTTGCTTCTGCTTAAACAAGAATCTGTAAAAAAGTTAATATATAGTATTTATTTTCTTTGAGTAACTCTAAAATAATATTCTTGCAAAAAGCTTCAAAAAGCTCCAAACTTATATATTAACCTAACCTGTTGGGCCACACATTTGCTTTTTTTTTTTTCAGCAACAATAGTTTTCCTAAAAAATCTTAACCGTTCATTGCGACGAAAAATGAAAAATGAGTTTAGGAGCCAAACCATCTAAGAAAACTGGGTTACTTTAGCTTCCTACATTCCTTTAAAAAAAAAAAAAAAATTGCACAAAGCTTTGTACCTCTTTGTCTTTTACGCAGGAAAATAAATGAACTTGCACATGTTTTAGCCTTAGTTTAATTCCAAAGCTTTTTCAAGGAGGCAAATTGATTCTTTAAACAGTGTAATTGCTTAATCCTGCATGCTACAACATACTTACAATTCAAGCTAACTCATTGTTGAGGCTCCATCAAATCTTTTGTACCATGATAGCATATAATATATGCAAAATATGTAGGAGACTCCACAACTATAGGCCATTTGAAATGGACCCTGGAAATTCATTTTCTTATATTGACATAGCCTCAGCAGTGAAAAACAGGCATTATGTAGTGACAGATCAAATGTCTAACCAGAAAAGTAAATGATCAACCATTCGCATCTATTACTAACCTTATTTAAGATACCAAGAGCTTCAGAACAGATGAGCAGAAGCTGGTGCGTAATCAGCGCGACTCTCTGATTCTATCCGTCCATTTTCGCACAAGATATATCTCGCAATTCTATTTCATCTGCTGCAACTTCGATATGCTGTCGAGAGGCTTGCGATTCCATGTTGTACTCTGGTCTAGATTTCAGATCAGAAAGAACATTCCCTGCAGGCTTTCTGGACATTAAAGAAATCTTGCTCAGAATTCTCGCGAACTTTATCAAGATGAGTACGTAGTAAGGATGGCAGATCTGTAGGCGGCGCGGATTTCGTCATAAGTGGCATCTTCCTTCATGGACAGAACTTCGTAATGCGTCCTTTCGATCAAACAACTGCCCCGTCAGAAACACAGAAGAAGGCTTTTATCATTATGCTTTTTCAATTGGACATAGCAGAAAACCAAATTGCAGAGTAAATAGATGGTGCGTAAATCCATCGTCGGACCCCAAACATTAGCTGTAAATGTTTGTGCACCATCGGATCCTTCGCATTAGATCGATCGAGAGAACTTCAAGGTTTTGTATCTCTAATGCCATGATTCAACATGGTGAGAATTGCATAGAATCCAGGTGAGTGTTCATTTACTGACATTTTGGTTTACTTTTCTGTTATTTGTGCAGCAGGACAGAGTTATTCTGAATTTTCTGCTTCGACGAAAAGCAAATCTGATTTGGATTACAACGATACGAGAAAAAAAAAAAAACATTCTTGATGAACGAAAGATACCTAAAACAAGTACTGCTATAACTGATCTGTTCGAGTACGAAAGGCAAATTAATGTTGACATTGTTATAGGCAAATCAATGTTCAAATGTCGCACTCAGCTTGGCGTAACTTTCATAAATCTTTACACATAAATAAAAATATATATATGTATACACAATAATTAACATGTTGATCACAATAACATGAGGAGAAATTGGGCATGTGTACTATATGCTTCATATCGAACTGCTTAAGTTGAGTGATTTTATTCAAGTACTTCAAACAATAACTGCATAATATTATGCAAAACTACATATATATCAGCATGAAACTCACAACCTAAACTGACCGTCCCTAGCGCAAGTGGCAAAGGGCTTGGTGGTTGGTACCCGAGGTCCCGAGTTCGAATCCTAGTTGATTCACATTTCCAGCTAAGTTTATTTCTAAAAATAATAAACGAAGCCGGTAGCGTGCTACCTTTCTCTCAAATATATATATATATATATATATATATATAGCTAACAGAGTCCAGACGGTCGATTTTAGGTGAAATCGACCTATTCCATGCTGAATGATGGAGGTACGAGAGACAACAGAGTTAACAAAATTTTGAGTCATGCAATACCCATATGAAAGTAAAAGTGTTTTGTTGGCTGGTACTTAAGAAGAGACACCTTACAATAGATAACTTGAAGAGGAGAGGGTGGACTGGTAACACAATATGCCTGTTATGTGGGGTTGAGGAGCAGACAGCATAGTTAGTTAATTCGGATTCGGCAAAAATTCGGTACGGATATAATTCGAATAAAATTCGTATTTTAATTTTTAAATTCGGTGAAAAATACGGTTTAAAAAACGGATTCGTCAATTATTCGGATATGTGATTTATACGAGAATTATACGTTCAGCGTTTAAAAATTCGGAATCAAAAGTTCGGCTACTGAATTAATTTTTTATAAAAAAATTAATACTATTATCATAAATAATTATAATTTCTATAAACTTAAAACTAAAAAATATATAAAATAAAATGTATCATTTATATATATATAAAGTTTTTTATATATATATATATATATATATATATATATATATATATATATATATATATATATATATATATATATAACTAGGCTGGAATACTATCAATAGCCACTGAGGGCCGAGAGTGAGAGGTCCATGTCAGCGCGGCCTCGTGGACCGCGACTTCTTCTCGCACCCAACGCCGCGATTTTCTCTTCTCGCCCCTTTCCTTCTTCTTTTTTTACTGTTGCTCCGCCACCGTTTCTTCAAAATCGAAAGCTAAGGTTGCTCGATTGCTCAGGACGAGATGCACAGATCATCGAAGCAGCGGTGGCGCGCCGCCGGTCCGAAAAATTTCGTCCTTCCGCAGCCGCCAAATTCAAATTTTTCAAAAAAATTCGATCTTCCGCCGCTGCCCACGCCGAATTTTTCAGAATATTATTCGGGTACGCCGTTTTGATCGCGAATTTCTTGAGCGAGGAAAAAAACCGCGTATTATTCCGGATCGCTGGAAAAAATTCGCAGACGGACCATTTTATACGGTATTTCAGTAGTTCGCGAATAATACGCGTATTATACGCGTATTAACCATCTAAGGCAGACAGTCGACTACTTATTTGCACAATGCATCTTTACCAGATTCCTCGGGGTTACGATCCTCAAGAGTGTCCAACCCAGGGATCTAAAACATGACGTGATTCGAGTATGGAATATATGGACGTCAAGTAACAAACCACAGTCAAGGCGAAATAACCTAACCTATCTAGATAGTCTGTTGGTGGATAACTTGGGAGACCATGAATGATCCCATCTTTAGGAAGGTCCTACCGGACCCTTTGAGAGCGGTTTACAAAATCAAACAGCTTACGATCCTGTGGAGGCAAATTCGTCCAGCCAAACAGCATTAGTGTTAGCGTTCTTTTTTTTATTTTATTTTTCTCTTAGCCGCCATTTTAGAGGCCTTATGTTGCCTCACCTCTGTAGCCTAGTTCATCCTATCAATGAATGAAACGGATAGCGCGCCACCTTTTTCTAAAAAAAAAAAATATAAAAACTAGAAAGACTCCAAAATATTACTTGAAATTAATATTTAGCTATACACTCATGTGTATTAACACACCATTAACCTTATAGAATACCTCGCACATGTTTTATTGAGCATGTTTTTAAGCTAAGTTGAGTATGTAAAAATAAAGGTAAAAATTTATGGAGAACCGTTCAACTATAGTCCATCGTGGAATCATATGCTTTCAAAATAAAATTAATTGTATATCTAGTAGTTTCAAAAAACCAACATTAAAAGAGATACAATTTAATTCATAAAAAAGTAAGTGTAAAATTTAATATTTTTTTTACTGATAAGTTCCTAAAACATTATATATTTTAAAGTAAAAATGTACAAAACTTACATAAACTATGGACCATTTTGAGCCGGTTAATTATCTGACCTTTCAAAATTTTAATTTTACTATCCAATTTTTTAATTTGTTTGATTTGAGTCAATCAACAATACTTTGACTTCAAAATTTAATAAATTTATAGTTGAGAGAATTGCATGAAATATGCTAACTAAATCTATAAAAATAAACGACACATTCAAATTTTGAAGTCAAAATGTCACTGGCTGACTCAAATCAAACAAATAGAAAGGTTAGATAGTAAAATTAAAATTTCAAAAAATCGAATAGTCGATTCAAAATGGTCTATAGTCTAGTTAAGTTCTGCAGGTTTTTACAAAATATTAGGATACTCTACGTGTATGACGCGTATGTATACACCGGGTGCAGGCAATGATTTCCCGAAGCCTCAAGTGTTTGCAAAAGAAGACAAAAATGAAAGAGTATACAGTTGTATACATTACAATATTCCTCTTCTTCTATGTTGTTAAAATGTTTGGAGACCCCCTCAACTATATAACAATTTGAGATGGCCCCTTCAGAAATTATTTAGCTAATCTAGTTCAGAATTTTACTAAAATTTCAGCTACTAATATTTAATTATAAAAAGTAACCAAAGTAGTTAAATTTGAGAAAATTACTTGTGAGTTTGATAAATTCTCCATTTTTCTACTAAAATTATTTAATTTTAAAAAAGTATAAGTTAAGGAAACTCAATAAAAAAAAGTTAGGAAAAACGTAGGAAATTTAGTTTGATAATGGATCATTTTGAGTAGGCTATCCGACCTTTTAAAATTTTGATTTTACTACTCAATCTTTTAATTTCTTTGATTTGACTTAGTGAACGATACTCTGACTTTAAAATTTAAATTCGACATTTATTTTTACAAGTTTAGTTAATATACTTCGTATAATTCTTACAACTATAAATTTATTAAACTAAATAATTAGCTTAAAATTTGATGACCAACCACCGAACGCCATCTCTGCGGCTCACCATGTCAGAGTACTGGCGACAGAATGGACCAACTTTTGTAAAGCTGGGTGAGGTTGGCGTCTGTTACTCTCTACACCCGGCACTTTCGATGCTTGCTTCTATTTTTTTCCTGCTATCCTTTTTTGTTCCTTTTTTCGGTAACTCTTTGTCTCCCTGAGGCCCTGGCTGCCTCACACTATGTAGCTAAGTTCATCTACTTAATGAATGAAGCACGTAGCGTGCTACCTTTCTCTCAAAAAAATTTTGATGACCGACTCAAATCAAATAAATTAAAAGATTGGGTTGACGCAAAATAGTCCATAGTTCACGTAAAATTTAAATTTGAGGGAACCATTTAAAAATAGCCTATAGTTGAGGGGTTCTTCATGGATTTTAACCTCTAATTATTATCATACGCTGTTGCTTATACTCCTCATCTTTCATAATAATTAATTAAATTAAAAATACTAGTTATTTTCTCCACTTATAATAATAATAATAATTATTATTATTATTATTATTGCTCTTATTTTTTATTTTTATTTCTCCTCCATAATTTCTCTCCCTCTCATCGTCTCCTCTCTCCTCCTCTCTCTCTCTCTCTCTCTCCCATGTCTCCGAGCTCTCTCTCTCCTCCTCTCTCTCTCCTCTCCCCGCGATGATGGAGACGATGCCCTCTTCATCCTCGCCGTTGGATTCGCTGAATCAACCGCTCAGGATCGCCTACGTTGTGTTCGCCTTTTGCTCCGCTTTTTTCCTCGGTGGCCTCAAAGGTTCTTTATTTTCTCCGTAATTAATTTCTCTCTCCCCGAACGAGAAAAAAATTAAAATTTTTTCACATTATTTTTTGTTGTTTTCTTCATTTTTGTCGATCAATATAATAAAGTCGCCTCCTTTTTCGAATATGTACTGAGACCCCTCAACTATACGCAGACCCCTCAACTATACGCAGTTGTGAAATAGGCCCCTCAATTTCTTTTAACCTAGAAGCTTGTAATTTTTAAATTCTAGATTTTTTTTTTTTTAACCAAGTAGCTTGTCATTAATTGTTTAATTCTGTTTGCTAATATGTGATTGCAGTTATTAAATTCGATGAAATTATCAGTGAATAAAAGAAAATTGAAAATTGAGAAGTTGTATGTAATAAAGTTTCGAGGGTTTCAATGTATTTTTACCTTAAAACTTTTTTTTTTGGGTCAAAACGTATAAAACTTACATGAACTATTACCCATTGTGATGTGACTATCCATGCTTCAAAATATTTAATTTTAGGCTAAATTGCGTGTTTGGCCCTCAAACTATGAGGCGTGTGACATTTTGGTCCTCAAACTATAATTTGTTATAGTTTTAGCTTGAATTTTGTAAATTGTGGCAATCGAAGTCCTACAACTTAATTTAGTTCACTAAACGTTGATGTATCGATAATGTGAAAATAATGTGACATTTTAATTATTGTCGTATTATCAATCATAGTACTGCTATATTAGTTCCACGTTAGCAATAATTTAGAAAGTTCGAGTCAGAAATTATAATAAATTAAAGTTTGAGCAACAAAATGTCACGCATCTCATAGTTTGAGAACCAAACGAGCAATTTAGCCTTGATTTTACTACCTAACTATGAGATTCATTTTGATGGTTTGTCCACTTCAGAATTTGAAGGCGCCATTTAGTTTATTGTGCTTGATTACAGTATCTTTTATAATTCACATGACTATATTTCAATTAAAACAAGCATAGTCAAAGTAAATGCATTGTTGGATAGTAAAATTAAAATTTTTAAAGTTACAAAATAGCCATAGTTCAGGTAAGTTACATACGTTTATTCCTTTTTCTTTTTTTCAAATTATCTTTGTTGGGTTTATGTTGATCAGCAATAAAGTTTGCTCCTTTTTGATGAAAGGATTTATTATGTTTGCTTTTTTTGTTTCTTGGGTTGCAGCATTTTTGGTGGGTCCTATTGCGGCGGCACTTCTTATAATTGGGAGTTTTGGGGTGATACTTGGCCTCTTCCCTGCTCATGTTGGGTGGACAGTTTACTCTATCATTAAGTAAGACATCTCATTGCCTTGGTGTTCTCTCCCTTAATTTCTACTTTTTTTGGGCAAAAAAATCGATTGTTATGGTATAAAATGATAATTGATTGGTAGGTTCTTGTGGAAGTTAGATTTTGAGCCAGGGGTGACATTTGAGGTTATTGCGTCGTGTTTGTATTCAACAATCGTGATAGTAATGTCAATTGTAAGATCATACTAATTTTGTAATAGAACATTAAGTGCTCAAAAAGTCAACTTGTTTCTTATTCGTGGCGTATTGTATTATGTTGTGTCATTTTCGGAATAGACGGGTTCATGCCATGTCGGCTGTAAGCTTCTTTCACTAATATTGTTTATGTTAGATTGTGTTAGGTTCGTGTGACTGTATCATGTTCGGGATTGCCACCCGTATCGTAAGGTGCTGTTTTACTTTGTTTTTATGCGAGTTTGCTGAGAATTTTACTGGAGTTAGTAGTGTCGATGAGAGTAAGACATACTATAAATTTTCTTATCGAAGAAAACTCAAACTTCCTTTTAGGATACCAAGACACAATTTCGTCAAAGATAGTTGCTTTATTGAAAGCAGTGTAAATTAATATATGGTCTTTTTCTGGCATCATAAAATGTGTTATCTAGTTTGATTGTTTTCTTCTTTACTTCTTTGAATTCTTTTTAAGTTGTTAAATTGCGGTTGCGTTGCATATCTAGGATGTTTTCAGCATATATACAAAGTGTAATACTTAAACTCAAGACCCTTTTATTTCAAAGAATGGAGAGTAGATTGTGAAAGAGAGTCCAATACTTACCTTCTATGCTTAGAACTTTTTTATGCATTTGTGTTGGAACGGTTAATTTTAGGCGCATTGCTTTTTCTATTACAGGACCAACCGTATCAATGCGGCTCTCAAATTCGCTCTACTTTTAGCTCTGCCAACATTGTTTGGATTATGGCTAGCTCTCAGCATTTCTGGAAGTGTCTTAGTCGGGCTCGGTTACGGCTTTTTTACGCCATGGGTCTCCACTTTTGAGGCCTTTCGAGAGGATAGTGAAACCAAGAAGTTCCTCCACTCTGTTGTGGTAAAGAATTTTAATCTATAATTAATCTCTTCGTTTTGTAATGCGATTCATATTGTATCATGTGTGGTTAATGCCCAGGATGGAACTTGGGGAACGATCCGAGGGAGTTGCACGGTGGTTAGGGACTTTGCAGATATGTGTTACCACTCCTACCCACTCTACCTGAAAGAATTTCGCGAGAACCCTGCTAATCTTCAGCCCTACTCAATCAGGTAGCTTTTATTTTCCCCTATCCGTAGGAAAAATTTGCTATTATGTCCATTGTGACAAGAGATTTTGTTAATGTTAAGTCTTAGTCTTTGTTAATTTGGAGAAATGTGAGGGATTTTGTGTTTTGTTTCCTATGCGTCGTATGCGACACCATGCCATATATTGTACCATCAACAAAGTAATTACCACCTCTTTAGCATCCTAAAGTGAACTCTCTTTTCTTTAAAAAACAGCAAAAATTATCAAGTAGCTTGTCCCGACAATTTATGTATTTTTGTATCAAATACTCATTTTTGTGAACTGAAGTTGATCAAACAAACTTTGTGCAGGTTGCTGTATGTGCCTGCTTGTATTCTTGTTGCTCTGCTGGGCTTAACAGTGGACGTGCCGCTTTACACCATAATAGCTTTAATAAAGAGCCCTTATATGCTTTTCAAGGGGTGGCAGAGGTTGCTACATGACTTGATAAGTAGAGAAGGACCATTTCTTGAAACAGTTTGTGTGCCAATCGCTGGTCTCGCTATACTTCTGTGGCCTCTCATTGTCGTTGGAAGTGTTCTCTTGGCTATTGTCTCAAGCATCTTCATCGGACTCTATAGCTCAGTTGTTGTGTATCAGGTAATTACCTATTCTTATCATTTTTGATTTGTTTATTCTTGCGAGTAGTGCTGATTTACCTTTAGTGGCTTTAACACACGAATGCACCGGATACATCTCCCTGCAAAGTCATGTATTAAATACATTTTCCCATCGAAAGTGTAGTTTCTTACAAAAGTATCATTATTTTTAGTTGGAAAGTCATGCAATTCATATGCTGTATTTGGCTTTATTAGAAAAGCTCTTTGCAGAGGTACTTTCTTAAGTAGAGGTGTATACTTAAGAGGAAAGTTTCGTAGGCCTCATTTGAAAGTTTATTTATGTAAATTGATAACTTTGCAGTTGTATATATGTAAACATCTCTAACTGTAAATTTCATTCAAACATACATGGTTCTTAATGCAGGAGAGGTCTTTCCGGAGGGGAGTCGCTTTTGTAGTTGCCATGGTTTCGGAGTTTGATGAGTACACTAACGATTGGCTCTATCTGAGAGAAGGCTCTTTCCTTCCAAAGTAATTGTTCTTGTTTCTAAAAAAATGCTGCCCGAGTCTTTTCATGTAGTGATATTAGTTCAATCTTTTTAATAGCATCTTTTCGTCTTTTAATGTCATCTGTGATCGATAATAGCTTTTCCATTGCCAAGCCAGGCCCCGATACAGAAAGAGGAAACAATCTCACTCAGAAGAGTTTTCTGTAGGACCCACTGTTGCTAAAGGAGAGGCCTCCACTTCTGGTCCGTCCGCAGCTCCTGGTTTGTTGGTGCCAAAGCTGGCCCCTTCAAGATCGGTTAGAGAGGCAATACAAGAAGTGAAAATGGTACAGGTTGGTATTTCATTTTTGAGTATGCTACTTTATGAATCTTTAGTTCTTTTTTCTTATTTTCGTCTTCAAACAAATGATTTCCGTTGGGAGGACGTTAATTTATGGCTTCTTTGTATACAAATTAACTCTTGCACTTTATATTTTTGATGTTAGCAATGCTTATAATAAAGTTACAATCTAGGATATTACAACTTAAATGTCGTTAAATCAGAGGTGTAAATATGAACACTCTACTGGTACATTAACTGTTCCAGAAGATCTTCCATGACCAATTTTGTTTATTTTCAATCAAAACTTCCAACGTGAACTACAAATACTGAGAGATATCAAAAATCATTTGCCAATCTTTGATAAATATGAGATATAACATGTTATGTTAATTTGTCATAAGCTTGAGATTTCGCACATTGAAAATATAGTTTCTTTTTAGGAACCAATCATTGGTGGATGATCTGGCGGGAAATAAATAATATAATTTTTAGGAACCAATCATTTCACCCTTTTTTGACTATTAGACGAATCCGGGACGGGAGCAGGAAATGGGCTGAGTTTTGCAGCTCTTAGTGACTTGGTTTTGAGTGAGGAGTAGAATTATCAATTTTACTACGATTTTTTTTTTTTGTTTTTATTTGTCTTTTTTATTTTATTTTGGCTGCCTTTAATGTTTTCCGAGGCCGCGTTGCCTCAATCCATGTAGCTAAATTCATTTGCTAAATGAATGAAGCGGGTAGCGTGCTACCTTTTTCTCAAAGAAAATATAGTTTCTTTCCTTTTTCTTTTGCAGATATGGGAGAATATGATGAAATCATGCGAAACGAGGGGAAGAGAACTCATCGATGCAAACTCTATAGCGTCAGTTAATCTAATTGAGTGGCTGAGAACGAAGGGGAATAGCCAAGAAATGGTGGGCCTCGGGCTACCTTCTTATGCTTTCCTCCACTCTCTCCTCTACTCTATCAAGTGCGGTTCGAGCGGACTATTGCTAAGTGGCGGTATTGAGGTCAACCATCACAATCGCCCGCAGGATCGGGTCATCGATTGGTTCTTTCACCCTATCATGGTTTTGAAGGATCAAATCCAGGTCTTGAAACTTGGGGAGGAGGAAGTGAGTTTATTGGAAAAGCTAGTTCTCTATATTGGTAATAGTCAAAGTGCTAGCGCATCGAGTAGTATTTTGGCTATCCCTCAAGATGCTCTCAGGCTTGCTCAGATTCAGGCCATTAGCAGAAGGTATGGTGATATCGCTGACTTAAGATCGTACATATAATTATGATAAATTACAACTGATATATATAATTATTTAATTTTGTATTATTTATTACCAGTAAACATGCTTCTTTTCAGTTGCGCTTTCTTAAGTTACCACGAACATATACGCGGTGTATTCTTGAATAGTTTACTCACTGCATTGAACTTCTAAGTTGCGTAAGTTCTCATCCAACGCTTATTCAAAGAAATGTTGTCATCCAACTGAAGAAGTAGAAGTTGCAAACTGTATGCACTAATCTTCTCCCTCTACCATTTTCTGTTATTTGCTATACCTTTAAACAAGTGCAGACTTGGAATTTTCATCTTCTGTTTTTATTGTTAATCCGTGTTTGAGTAGTGTCAGTTGAGCCCTATTGCTTTTACATCAGAAACCTTCCAATAACTTCCTAATTGGAGCTTCTGCTTTTGAGACCCAGAAGCTCATTTCAGTTTCCTGCAACAGCAAAAGCTCTAAACGTTTTTGTTTAATAATTACGTTGCTTCTGCCTCCGAGTAGAAAATTCTTTCAAGACTCAATTGCTGTGATGCTGATTTGATTCATTTATGTAGCTGAAGCACTGGCCATAAATTTATTGACAGGTTAGTTGGCATACAAAGGAGCATATCGAAGTTCCCGACATACAGAAGGAGATTCAGGCATGTAGTGAAACTGCTTCTCGCGTACTCTCTCTCTCGAGAGGGGTTAGATGGCTCACGTTCAACTACGTCGATCTCTTCGGACGAAATTGTGATAGCTGAAGTGTAGTGATCTTTTCTTCTACTTCCTCTATGTATATTACCGTTTATTTAAGTGCTTTAATTCGTGATTGAGGCCTATGTAATACGTTTTTGTTAGTTTAGTGTGTAAAGTTTAAGAAAAAGGTGGTGACAGTGCAAGGAAAAGTTATTTATGGGCACTATAATATGTAAGTTGTGAATATCTTGAGCTCAGTTACAAATTACGAAAAGAGCCTGAATCTTGTAAATATGTAACTTTTTAGGCTTAATACAGAAAAGATTTATACCTCTCTTTTTTTTTTCTTTTTCTTTTTTTTTTTTGGCTAGTTTGATGGACCATGTTGTTGTTTTGCAATACATTATCAGATATCATCCTAGTTCATATTGATATCAAATTCACTAGGGAAGGTTAGATATTGCATAATTCTATAACTATAACACTTGTGGAGTTTGTATATCTATAATATATAAGAATACATGAATTGACAATTCGGTCACATCAAGAAAAATGGTCCTGAGTGAGCCACATGCATGAACAAATGAAAGCTTGCAACATGTCCAAAAGGAATGTTGGATATGCCCACTGTACTGTAAACCGATTTTAAAATATGCATCAAAGATAAAATTTTACAGTAAAATAGATTATTAAATACTTATATTACATATCTTATGTATTTTATTTATTTTACAATACCAATCATCAAATATTTTATCGATCATCTAATATATTGTACAGTGTATGTAATATTAGTATACACCAGGTGTGAGCAAAGATTTTTCCTCTCCCTCTTGAAATTATGAGTGCATTCTATTATGCATTCTTTGCACCGATATGTATATGTATATATACATCACATACTTAAAATTTTTTAATAGAGAGTTTAAAATCTAATTTATTGAACATAATTTAAATTATTAGATTTTGTAGATAGATATATTTAATTAAGTTTTGATATCATAATATTAGTCATCTAATAAAAGTTGCCGTGCATGGAGTGTTAGTATACACTAGATCCATGTATCTCTAATTAATTTTAACAAGATAAAGACACCCTCACTTATTTAGCCAACTTTTGCTTCGCCTTTTAGCTACAGTTTTATCTAACATAGTATTTGATAATCTGAAAGGCTTAGAACTTCAGCCGTAACGAAAAACAGAATTATGACTTCGGTGTCGGCAAGCCAAAGCTGAAATATGACTTTGAGGTCTGTAAGCACGCAAAATCTGCCGTAAAAAAAACACCATTAGAAGTTGGCAAGGGGGACTAAGGCCCACCTGGCCAACTTCTACTTCGGCTTTTAGCTACAGTTTTTTCTAACAACGCAATGGACAATCTGAAAGGCTCGGAGCTTTAACAAAAAAAACTGAATTATCACTTCGGAGCCTGCAAGCCAAAACAGAAATATGATTTTTTGAGGCATGTTATCAGGCAAAAACTTTAGATCTTATGGTTGAAAAGAAACTATTAAAATAAACTTTATTACAGTGCTATTCTTTGTAACGACTCGACACGCTAGCAATAATAATTCGTTGGGACTAAACCACCGGCTCAAAATGCTTAAGCCCAGTTATTATTATTAGCATGCAAGATCTCATATAATCCAGTCAGAATTATCTTTTCCATCCGATATTAGACCCTGACGTCCTCGTCAGGTCCAAACCAGATCACAGATATACATACCAGAATTATCAAGCGATGTGAGATTCTAGAGGTGGCTTCTACGGGCTCAAGAGGGTGGCTCCCACCAAATTCGTTGGTGTAGCATTTTGTCCCGTATAGCACTTAGCTCTCACACTTCCGACTGGTATTCGGTTCTGATACCAATTGTAACGACCCGACCTGCTAGCAATAATAACTTGTTGGGCCTAAATCACCGGTCCAAAATGGTTAAGTCCAATTATTATTATTAACGTGCAAGGCCTCATATAATCCAATCAGAATTATTTTTTCATCCGATATGAGACTATTGGGACGTTACACTCTTAATAGTACTTTTCCCGCAGCAAGGCCAAATACCAAGAGCTAGCAGTGCAACACTACAAGCAACAGCTCACTGATTGAGATCTATACCAAACATCAGAACCCAACTTACATGATAGGCTTATACAGCCTCATACCCTGTACTAAAAGGACAAGCCTTATTAATTGTCTGATTGAAAAACATGAGTGAGGACATTAATGGCCCCAGGATGTCATAATCAATTCAAATCTCTTAGATAAGGTGCAATTAATTATTCCTAACAGTGGCTGGACATAGAGATAATTAGATGGGTTCAAATGAGTTGGATCTTATCTTGTCCCATTTGTGCCAACCTTAGCCATTTGCGTACTATTATTTAGTCCTTAGATTTTGGATTCAAGAGTGTAAGATTTACACTCCGGTTAGTGGTGTACAGGTAGCATTTTTCTTACTCTAATTACTAGTTGGTACGGTTCAACCGTGCTTTCTTGTTCTTTAGATGCTGTATTAAATTCTCTTCAATGATCTCTTTGTGCAGCAGAATTAGAAGTCTTAAATTAGTGATAGTAAATTGTATAATTTTTCTTTTTCTTTCTTTCGAAATCATGTATGATCAGTTGTCGATTTAAAGTTATTTTTTTTGTTTTGTTATCTGAGTTGAAATTAAGAACATCTGACACCTCGTACTAAATAGATTTGTATTAAAACTAATCACTATTTAATGATCAAATTTGATCAATTTGATCAAATTTGATGGTTTTATTATGACCATTGAAATGATTCACATATCCCACGCAGTTTGGACGTGACCCTTCCAAATTCCAACTGTCGCAGTGTCGGCGTGTGTGGTAAAACGTAACGTTCACGCCGAGAGGTTTTGTTCTCTATCACTCATCAACTTTCGAAAACCCTAACACAACGGTCAAACATTTTGACTAACTTGGTCAAACTCATTTATATTTCTTGGCACAAAAAAAAATAAAATTGATCTGTAGCATTTAAAAGTCTTGTATAAAAGAAAATATAAATTTTAAAATCTATTATTAAGCTATTAAGCAATTTCCAAGTGAGGGAGAGAAAGGGACGCTTTTGATTCATAAAAAATAGGTGTCCAAAATTTTTAATTTTATTTATATTTGTCTTTCTAAGTATCATAAAACGTAGCTAATAAATAAAAAGTAAAAACATACATTAAGTTATCTGAACTATGGACGATTTTGAGTCTGCTATCCAATCTTTCAAAATTTTAATTTTATTATCCAATCTTTCAATTTGTTTGATTTGAGTCAGCCAACGATATTTTGACTTTAAAATCTAAGCTGATTACTCACTTTAACGAATTTATATTAACTAAACATGTAAAAATAAACGATACATTCAAATTTTAAGATCAAGGTGCCGTTGACTAGTTCAAATCAAATAAATTAAAAGGTTGAGTAGTAAAGTCAAAATTTTGAAAGGTGCGGTAGCCAACTCAAAATGGTCTAGTTCAGGTAAGTTCCATACAATTTTATCTTAATAAAATTATAATTTTAGGGCCACAATTTAGTGCATGCAATACTCTCTCTCTCTCCCTCTAAAGGCTTTAAGGATTTATATAAGTTCCCTCTAACCTTCCTACATGCATATATCCCACACTACACTATTTCCATGGACACACAAAACCTAGAAAGAGAAGAGAAGTAGAGATACCAACAACAACAATGTTTCTCCTCCACCCCTCTCCTCCTCCTTCTCATGAGTTCTCCTTCACACTTCCCCTTCACCCTCTCTTAAACTCCGAACACGCCGCCGCCCCCGCCGACGATATTTTCCTCCACGGCCGCCTCCTCCCCCTCAACAACCTCCTCCCTCGACCCAACCTCGGCATTGCCCTCGACCGCGTAAAAGAGAAGGAGAGAACCATACCAAATGCCTTATCCGCCTTTCTCGGTCTCGAGAACTGGCGTAAGCGAAGCAGAACCACCGCAGAAGACAAGAACAAGAATAAAAAGGCGTTTGACGCAGGTCGGTTTCTGAAGAAGTATGCTAGCATGGTGGAACCCTTGTTATTCTTCTTCAAGAAAGATAAGGAGTCGAAGCGCGGTGTTACTCGAAGGCGGTATTCGTTTTCGGGCCATTCGGGTTATATCTTTGCTAAGGAGAAGTGGAAGAAGAAAAGAACAAAACAGGTCTCCGCTCCCGCGTCGGCGAGAACGTCGCCCGCGAACAGCGGACGCCTCGCGATCACGCCGACGGTGAGTTTCCCTTCTAATTCGGATAAGAGTAGTATGGAGGAGCTCCAAAGCGCTATTCAGGCCGCGATTGCGCACTGTAAGAGTTCCATTGCGGAGAAAGGATGTAGAGAAGTTTATTAAGGGAAGGGTTTGTTGTGGATTGATTGTGTGTAAAGAAGAAAAAAATTTAAAAGAACATGTGTTTCATAGTGAAAATGTTTGTATATATTTTAAGAGTTTGTAGAAGGACTAAGTGATTTTCAAGTTTAGCTAATTTGTTGTTGAGGAATTGATTTGAATGTAACAAAACTTGACTACGAGGCTCTTACCCAAAATTTCGATATAGTAGTTAACATTCTAGCTCATATGCGAGGTGAATATAAAATGAACTAAATCACGTGCATTGACTGAAGAGGTAATATAAAATAAGTGTAACTATCCGACCCGCTAGCAATAATAACCCGTATATTGGGCCAAACCACCGACCCAAAATACTTCAGCCCAGTTATTAATTTTTTTGAGAAAAAAGGTAGCACGCTACCTGCTTCATTCATTCAGGCAATAAATTTAGCTACATAGAGTGAGGCAGCAGGGGCCTCAAAAGAAGAAAAAAATCAAAAGAAAAAGGATCTAAAAAGAAAGGTAAAAGAAGAGTAATAAAATATTAAAAACGATTGCAGCATCAAAACAAATACTCAAAAGGATGGAGATATCACCCAGCTCGACATAGCTCAGTCCATTCCGTTGCCAGTTTCCCAACGCGTTGGGCAGTAAAAGTAGTGTCAGTAGATAGATTTTTAAAAATAACATTATTTCTTTCGCGCCAGATCGTCCACCATGTTGCAGCCACCAGTGTCTGTGTCTTCAAGGCATCACCCCCTCTCTGCAACCTCTCCCAAACTGTAATGACGTCCTCAATCAAGGGAAAAGAAAAGAACTCTTCGAGGTTCGAGATAAATAAAAATTTACTAACAACACATCCCACCAACAGGTGATCTACCGTCTCCGGAGCGGTACCACACAATACACACCAGGGGGTTCCTGACCATCCCCTTTTAAGAAGATTGTCCACAGTAGGTAGTCTCTTTTTTAAGGCTAGCCAGAGAAATTTTTTAACTTTAGCCGGAATTTTGAGTCTCCAAATAGCCCAGTTATTATTACTAGGGTGCGAGGTCTCATATATTCTACTCAAAATTATTTTTTCATATGAGAATATTAGGGCATTACAATAAGATTGATGAAATTCACACTCATATCTCCTAATAAGCAAAATAGTTATTTTTCTCCAATATTTTATTTTTTGAAAAGAACACACGGTTTCTTACATAGATACGCACTGTTGTAGATAGTTTCAACTGACTCAAATTAATTATCATCCCAAATTCATGAGTCAATTTGAGAAGTTAGTCGAAGAAACACTAACAATTTTCTCATTAAGATTCAACCACATTGCGAGAAAAATTAAGGAAAAAAAACTTTATATTAGAACTCTTGGCTTTGGACCCAAAACTTCATTTTAAAATTTTGGGCTCTAAATTTTATATTTACCAACTATAAAATCGTTAAACGAAGGTACACCAAAAAGTGTGAGCTGTGCCCAGTGTATTTAATCGTGCAGGGCACAAATGGTGATCATTAACAAGTTGATCATATACCACATTAACGTAGTGATTAATTGACTTAAGATGTTTATTACATGTGGGTACACTAGCCTCAAATCAAATCATTCTCCAAAAAATTAACCAAATTGATAACTTATTTCTTAGTAAATTCTATGCCTATAACAAATTTTTCATAGCTAAGTTCAATTAAACATACTAATCGTGTGAAATTAACCAGGAAAACTCAACTTGAAGTCTACAAAATGTCTCCTCTTATGGGTTAATTAGCTTAAGACCACAAAATTAAGCTAAGGATGGATCAAGAGAAGAAGATGAAGAGAGAGAAGCCGTGGCCGGATTTGATTTCCGCCTCGAGATCCGTGCAGCTCGCGGTGGCTGCTCGCGGACTTTGCTCTGTTTTTTTTTTTCTTTTTCATGTTCTTCTCCGGTGGACATGGTGGGTGCTCCTCGAAGGTTTGGTTTCAGGGGATTAGCGCGACGGTGCAGCATCACGATAACATGCACAACTTTTTGATATATATTAGTTAGTTTTTTTAGAAAGGTTTCTATTAAGTGTTATTTGAGTTGAACTGTTTGAAGATGCTTTAATGAAAAGCTTTTTCATGAAATGATACAATAGCTTCTTACCGCAGCAATAGCGCGAACTTAAATTTGAAGCTTCTATGTTAGCAAGCTACAAGCTTAGTTCGGCAATGATGTATCGTTATTCGTGCACATCGTACGTTAATGACTTGTTTGGTATTCAGGATTGGTCCATCCACTCACTTAGTTTTGCACTTGCGAAAACACGAATCCCTCCACAAGAAATGTGGGCGAAACACCCCACTCTACTGGAAATCCATCGTGCAGCTGAAGTCGGGTCTGTCGGATTGTTGACGCTAACCATTAATCTCACTTAAGCTGTTAGAAATACGCAATCAATTCACTTAAAGCGTATAGACACAGTATCCACGAGTCTCGATTGTGACTCGGCTCAACCAGCCTCACGTCACTTTAAATATGACTCAGCCCAACCCGACCTCCTGTCAAAATGACATGACTCGGTCCAACCTGGCCTCCCGCCACAGGGCAGGATGCTGGCCCCTTTAAGCCAACAGAGCCACAATTGTACTTTCTGCTTTTGAGATTGTAAACTATAGCATCAAAAAAATTCAGGTTTCTTATTTTTTTTTAGTAATTGCAAAGTCAATTGAAAAGTTGGTCAACATGGCTTCTGAGATTCAAATGCAGTTGACCTCAAAATAAAATAAAATTCACTACACATGTGATCACATGTCCTGGCACAATCCTCCACTCAAGCATTTAATACTAAAAACTAGAAGAAATTTTAAGAAACTAATCGACCAATAAACAATTAATTTAAATCAACCTAGTGAACTTAAACTATTAAAGCTCTTGATCTTGTAGTACTCAAAAGTCACCATGCACTTAAATAGAGGTGATACTTTAAATAAGGTTTGGATCTTACGTTATTATGCTTGACTTAGTAGCTTTTTCTCACTAATGAGGGAGCTTACATGATCTAAGGCCCATTTAATAGAGAGAGTGAGATCTAGCAAGTTTCTAAGGAGTGAGAATGGATGTGAAGAGAATGAGGAGCCAAAAGCCATCTGCAGCCCTGCATTTGGCATTCGGAGCCGTCTGGCCGTCGGTGGTGCTGATCGGCTGCCTGATGACTCTGCCGCTCCTCGTCTTCCTCTGCAGCGGCGGCCAGTGGAACTCATCGACAGTTTGGCTTCAGAGAGTAAGCGTGACGGTGCATCAAGGCTTTGTCGACAAAACGGTGCATCGAGGTAACCGCACAACTTTCCCATGAAGGATTCTCTTCTATGTTAGCTCGCACGTACTTCTGCAGGAGTACAATTTTGAGTGTAGCTGTCTGAAGAAGCACTAACAGCTTTTCATTCAGATACATCTATAGAGCACGTGCTTTTGGGGGCTAGGATATCATTGCAACAACACTAAACCCTTTCTTTGCTAAGAGTTTTGACCAATTAGAGAAGCTGCTTTGGAAGCTTAAAAACACCAAGTTCACTAGCATAAATAACTTGAAATAGGACTACATATTCAAAATGCTTGAGCTCGAGTTACAGATACTAGTATGCTAATTCTTCTATACAAAAACATTATTATCACATTATGTGATGTGCCACTATATAACTTCTAGGATCATAAGTACATAGATGAAAAGCTTTACCTAGATGTTATGTTCAGGATAATTCCATCCTTTGCTACCATCCTATCAGCCTAGTTCCTATTCTTCACAAGTTAAAGCAGGGGAAAATGATAGCATTATTATTTAATCATCAAACAAATGAGTGATAAACTTACTTGAATCTCTCTTATAGGTTCAGAAGACGCGGCACTGAGTCTGCCAAGGGACAATCGTCTCGGCGGCCTGATCGCCCCTGGCTTCGACGAGCAATCCTGCATAAGTCGCTACCAGTCGTCTCATTTCCGCAAGCCCTCGCCCCACTCACCATCCTCCTACTTACTCTCCAGACTCCGCAAATACGAAGCACTGCACAAAAGATGTGGCCCCAACACCGCGCTCTACCGCAAGTCGATCACCCAGCTCAACTCCGGGCACAGCATGAGCCTCATGGAGTGCAACTACGTCGTGTGGACGCCTTTCAACGGCTTAGGAAACCGCATGGTCACCATCGCCTCCGCGTTCCTCTATGCTCTCCTCACCAACAGGGTCCTCCTCATCCACCAAACCGAGGACTTAACCGATCTCTTCTGCGAGCCATTTCCTGAGACATCTTGGATTCTTCCCTCCGACTTTCCCGTAAAAGACTTGTCGAGCCTTCGTTTGGGTACCGAACAAAGTTACGGAAACTTGCTAAAGAACAAGAAGATAAAGCAGGATGTTAAAGTCATGTCGGAGTCTCTTCCCCCGTATGTTTATGTCCATTTACAGCATGATTACGAACACACGGATAGGCTCTTCTTCTGCGACGAAGATCAACTAGTACTCAAAAAGATCAATTGGCTACTGCTCACATCAGATATGTATTTTGTGCCGTCGCTGTTTCTAATCCCGCAATTTGAAGAAGAACTGCGGTGGATGTTTCCGGAAAAAGAAACTGTATTTCACCACGTGGGTCGGTATCTTTTCCACCCAACCAACGCAGTTTGGGGAATGGTTGCAAGATACTACACATCTTATCTAGCTATGGCCGAGGAGAAGGTCGGCATTCAAATCAGAACGTTTTCGTGGCAACCGATTTCGTCAGAAAACTTCTTCAATCAGATCATCGCATGCTCTCGTCAAGAGAACCTATTGCCCGGTATCGATCTCAATGCGACATTTACTACATCGAGAAGAGATAAAGCAAAGTCGAAGGCAATTCTCGTGACTTCTCTCTATTCGGAGTACTACGAAAGGATCAAATCCATGTACTTCGAGCATACAACCGCAGCCGGGGAGATCATCAGCGTATACCAGCCGACCCACGAAGAGCAACAGAATACAGACAAGCAATCGCATAATCAGAAAGCGCTAGCAGAGATGTACCTGTTGAGCTACTGTGATGTTTTGATCACGAGCGGTTGGTCGACGTTCGGGTACATAAGTCAAGGCCTTGCCGGACTGAAGCCGTGGATTCTGCTGAGCCCGAAAGACCAGAAGGCACCTGACCCACCTTGTGTTCGCGCCATGTCGATGGAGCCGTGTTTCCATGCACCCCCCTCATACGATTGCAAGGCGAAGAAGAATGTCGATATGGGAGCGATCGTACGGCATGTGAGGCATTGCGAGGATGTTAGCCAAGGCCTTAAGTTATTTGACTAGCTATTCACTTATCCCTCTCATTATCAGTGATACTAGGACTCTAAAATCTTTCAGATGAATTATAGCATCTTCCTTATATATATATCCTAATTGTCGGATCACTTAACGAACTTCTAAATAGTTTTCCAGTACTGGCTTTCAGAGACTGATCCTGATCTTTGTTTAGTTCTTCAATTGTTTGCTTCTTTCCATGGTTTTAATATCACATGTTATGAAATGTTCAAAATGTAGATTCTTCTTTAGTTTCGCTTCGGTTCAAAGATTATTATCCGGATAACTACATTCCAGTACCAAATATTTCTTACGCAGACATAGCATCACTAACAACTTACGAAGCAAGAAGCTTTAACTGCAAGATCAGTTCTCACGAGAACTTCCACAAACCCCTGTCTATGCATTAAACAATTGGACAAGAATGATAGAAGCACAATCGTTCGACTAAATTTTGAAAGAGAACGTAAGAGATCTACAGCTTGGAAAAGAAAGATAACAACAAAGATGCGCATAGCGGTTGCAATCATTTATGAACAGCTACCAAGGATTCAAGATATAATACCAAATTGTAACACTTAAACTTTTGATAATTGTTCTGAATTCTTATTACCATATAAAAAGAACAAAGTGATGCAATGCATTACCTCAAAGACTGAGCTTTCCTTTTGGCCAAAAAAATGACTACCTGCGGAAAGAACGATCTCCTACGCATTTTTGCAAAAATTGTAGAGTTTTCCGCGTCGTTTCTTTCCAAATTAGATATAGCAGGAACAGTTGCTCCTCTACTTCGCTGTTCGTATTCTGCTCTCCGCTGCCTCAGCTCCGTCTCTAAAGCCAATTTCCCTTCCTTGGCTTTCTCCGCCTTGTCCAAAGCAGTTCTCATTGTTCTCGTCATCCCTTCGATCTTCATATTTGTTTCCGATAACTTCTCTTTGATTTTTGATTCAGATCTCTTTGCTACCTCAATTTGCTCGATCGCAGACATGACCCTCTCGTTGCGAATCTCCTCGGCCTCACGGGCTTTCTTGCAAATCGTGTTGTAGTATTCTACTGGAAGTGCAACGCCATTGTGGAAGCCCTCAGCGGTCTTCATTCTTTCGATATCAGCTCCCAAAGCAGAAGCCACGGCTCGTAAATGATTCACTTTGGATTTCGACCTCTCGGTTTTAGCCTTTACTTCCTTGAGCTCGTTTTGAGCCGCCACTAACTTTACTTGTAGGCTCATACGGTCACCGTCATTAGTCGGGTTTTCTTGATCTTTATAAACTTTTCTTTTCACATAAGAAGCTACCTCAGCTTTTAGATTAAGCAACAATGTAGAAGCCGTTTCGAATCTCGACTTGAGATCATTTGCCGATAAAAGCCGTTCGCTAAGCTGTTGCATTTCCCCCTCAGCTTTTCTAAGATCACTCTCCAATGTATTTTTCTCTCTATCCCAATCCAATGCGAAGTTAATTCTTTGTTCCTCTACTTCAAGGTGTTCAGAATGTGCAGAATCCAACAATTCCTTCATTGTGATCAGCTCCAGAGTAAGATCCTCAACATCTTTCTCAATCTCTATAGAATTATCAATAGCCTCTTCAGCTTTTCTTATTGCAGTATCCCTCTCAGTAACTAAAGAAATGTACTCACCATGGAGAGATTCTATCTCTTCTCTTACCGATACCAAATCCGAAACAGCTTTCGAATGCCTTTCTTTTGCGAGAGCTAATTGCGCCTTTGCTGCAAAGCTCTCCTTACTGGTGATCCCTTTTTTCATCTCTTCGAAGCGGAGCTCAGCGAGTTCTGAATCCTGCTTGGCTTGAGTTTCTTGCGTTTCGGCTTTTTCCATGCTTAGTTTAAGTTCGTCCATGTGTCTCTTGGCGCTATCGAGTTCCTTCAGTGCTTCTGCTTTAGCTTCTCCTGCAGCTTCTAGTTTACTTTTGTACTCCGGAATTTCTTCTTGCGCCTTCTTGAGTTCGCGTTCGACATTCTCGCACCTCTTTTACAAGGGAATACAACAAACAAAGATGAGTTAGAACTTGTTATTTTGAGTTGCGAATACTCTCTCTCTCTCTTTCTTTTCTTCTTTTTTTGGTCCATTCAGGAAATCTTACAGTTCGACAAAAGGAAAGCAAAAGAAGTTGGTATCAGAAAAACAGCAGTTTCTTTTTGAAAGCAAATTTGGATTAATTTTGATCTTTTCGCAGCATGTATTAATGCAAGGAAAACATTGATCCAAGCAAGCGAAAAACAGTGCCAAACAATGCGTAACAAATTCAACACAACGAATAAAAAGTATTACCCCCAAAATGACGGCCTTCTGAGCTTTCCAATCAACAATACTCCCGAACTTACTTACAGCCTCGCGAACAGATTCGAACGGCGCCGCAGTATCAATGAGGCCTCGACTTAACTCGACATCTTTTAAGTGCTCAGCGACTGCGATAGAATTCGTATCTTCAGATTGGTCTGGTTCAGATTCAGGACTTATCGATGTATCCAACATAGAAGTTCCTGGAACCGACATCATAGAATCCTTTGTTTCGCCACGCTGTTTAGGAGAATGAATTGTTTCATTGATGAACGACGAAGTAAGAGATTGTGGATTAGTAGGACTTTCCATTGATGAAAAAGAAGTGGAAGGATCATGTTCTTGAGAAGAACTCGCTTTCGCATCTGTTATTTGCTCCATTTCATTGAAGATAGAAAACTTACTACTTCTAAATCATATCTGATTCTAAGGAGAGAAAGAAAAAGAGAATCAGAGAAAGTATAATAAGTCCTAAATCAATAAAATGCGTATTCGGCAAAAGCTGAACTAATTTGTAAGAAATTGGTTTTACAATTGCAAAGGAAGAATCTAACTGAGACAACTGCTATTAGAAATAACTCAAATTATCTCTCCTAATATGCATAATGCAACAAAAGATTAGGAATAATTGTTCTGAACAAATCAGGTCCTACCTCTCCCTAATATCTCTATTGACCCTAAGCACTTAACATAATCATTTTGCTACCATTTAAATCTCTGTTATATTCGACAGTCATTTTCGATCGAAATGCCCAAAACCTTAATCGGTCCTTTGCCGACGAAGGGAAGACCAACATTGCGACGAATAATATAGATGTGATTTTGATATTGACAGATAAATTCATTAAATCTGGTCGCTATTTACTGACTAAATTCGATAATATTCAATTAACTTGATTTGACCCAAAGTACAGATGTCTATATCTATATCACTATATTTGTGATTGAGCAATCATAGGATGATACCAAACAACAACAACAACAACAAAATTACAATGGTTTTAACTTTCCCTAACAAATACCAAATGCTCACATTGAAGATTGTAAGTTTCAGATTTATATCATAAACTATGAATTGGGAGATCGGTGCCATTATTATATATTAAAAAAAAGGATAAAAAAATAAAAAATTAACAGCAAAAAACTTACCTCAGATAAATAAGAATGCCTTCTATTTTGCACCGTTGAAAGAAGCAATGAGATGAAAAAGATAAGGAAAAATCAGGGAAAAAATCTTGAATGAGGAGCACCTCATTTTCCCTTATTGGGTTCCTTCTAAATCTGTCGTTTTATTACGGTGTTGATATTCGCAAAAACTATTTTTGCAATAAAATAAATTGTTATGAATCACCGCTTACTAAACTATCTCAACGAAAATAGAGGCCGTTTGGAACCGAAAAGTCAGAGAGCGAGAAACTTGTGGTTTTTGAAAACTCAATTTCGCGTCTCAACTCACAAAAGTCGAAAGATCGATTTTCGTACGATTATGAATAAGAGTTCGAATAATCTTACGACTTTGACGTCGACGATTATGAATAAGAGTTCGAATAATCTTACGACTTTGACGTCGAAAAAATATACAGACACCGACGACTTTTTCGAAATCACGAATTCAACCAATGGATCACGTGAGAAAGGAGTGGACGCGTCCTCCGTAATTCTCTAATTGATTTGACAAGCTAGTTTTTGTTTTGGTAAATACAAAATTATTTTATTAATTTTTTTTTTTGAGAGAGAAGGTAATTAGACAAAATTTATGTCTCTTCTATTAGTTTTTCTACTTTTCTATTCGAATTAGATAAGTTAAAAAAAGTTAAAAAATATATTTTAATTATCTATTAGCTGTTAATTATTACAGTTTTACTTGCTAAAAAATATTGAAAATTAATAAATTTAGTAAAATTTGTATTTTATCTAGCTAAAATCACTTGATTTTACAAAGTCCAAAGTTAAAAAGTTGAGATAGACCTTTTAACTTCTAGATTTTTTTTTCTATTTGAGTTTCTATAGTTAAGTTGAAATTTAGTTAAATTTTATGACTGAATTAGCTCTTAATAGTTTAATTAATTCAATGTTGTTAACTATAAAAGATTTAAACTATTAAATTTGAAAGTAATTAGTTAATTTGGTAAAATATCTAAAATTAAAAGTTTAGGGATTTTCCATTAAAAAAGAAATATACTATCTGTACACTCCTTATATATATATATATGAGCACTGCTATTTGTATACAAAAAAATGAGTGTAAATCTTACATTCCACATTCAAAAGCTCATAATGGGTTCTTATATTATCATTCTTTTTTAAATATTAAAAACTCAAAGAGTTCTCTAAATCCTAGGATGAGAGGATGTATGATTTATACCTTTCTTTGGTGTACAGATAATATTTTTCTTAAAAGTATGCTAAATTATAAAAAGGCCTATGCCACTTTAGCTCTTGACGCAATAACTCTCCTGTATTAAAAATTACTCAACTATCTTTCTACACTTTACCATTATTTTAAATAAGTCTAACTATTTCGAATGATTATTGAAATTAGCAATGAACATTGTAAAAGTAATTTCGCAGATGAAGTTACTTATAAATAATGTAATAGAATCACATGAATTGAATAAAATTACTAAATAAACCACCAATTTTTTATAATATTAACAAAACAAAATATCTCTTTTTGTCTAAATTTTAACTTATTTATTAAATTACAAATTTAAATAGATATTGAGATGCGGAACAATGTGATATACCAACCTATTTTAGTAAAGTTTTACAATCTAATTTATCAATTTTTTAAAATTTTGGATCTATATGAGATGGTGGCAAACTGCAGGATAGTAATTAACGTATTTTTTTATGCAGGAGTTATTGAGATAGTGGCTAAACTGCAAGGGGGCTCTTTAATAAATTTTAGCCTAAAAAATGAGCAATGCTACGGGCACACTCCAAAAGTTACATCCCCTTCGTCTAAGGCAAAAAGTTGGTCCTTATCTTGTTAATTTTTTAAAAAAATATTAAAATTTTTTTTAAAAAATTAAACTCTTGGATATAAAGGTGTAGATCATACACCCTCTTTTAGGGTGTACAAGTAGTATTTTTTTTATAAAAAAAAATTAGTTGAGAAGTTATTTCAGAATATCTATTAGTTAAAAGTATATAAACTCAACGTGCTTGTAATTTTTTAGCCGTCGAATCACCTTAACGGACACACTATTAATAGTGCTATACGAATCTTTACACTATTCAAAAGCTAAATCAGCTCCTATATATATATATATATATATACACACCTTGTTTTGTTTTTATATATTTTCTCCCGCGAGAAGGTAACAACCACTCGTTCAGTCGATCACAACCACAACGAGAGGCCTTATCCAGATCCCGTACGAATACAATGCATCGCCCATTTTCCTTCTCCTACTCCGCTTCGCCATGCTCATCAAATCCACCACCACCAACACCTCCCCCCCTCTCCCACCCCCGCCCCAACTCCCCCGCTCCCTCCCCAAACCCCCCACCACCACCTCCTCCCGCGCGCGCCCACCACCTGTTCGACTCATTGCCTCTGCGAACCCCCGCCCCGTCCCCGCCCTCCGTTGCAGCGGCGGCGGGGCCTTCAATGGCGCTCCACCCGCGCTCGGCGAGGAGGAGGACGAGGACGAGGAGGTGTGCCCCGTGGAGTGCGTGACGGAGTTCGCGACGGAGGAGGAGTTCCGGAGGATTCTGGAGAGGGCCAAGGAGAGAAACGCGCTCGTCGTGGTCGACTTCTACCGCACCTCCTGCGGGAGCTGCAAGTACATCGAGCAGGGCTTCGCCAAGCTCTGCAAGGGCGCCGGCGATCGCGGCGACGGCGGCGTCGTCTTCTTGAAGCACAATGTAGGTTCTTACGCCCAAATCCCCCTCAAATTTTCTTTACGATTATGTATTCTAGTGTTAGAGTTATAAGTTAGATTAAGAGTATAAGAGAAAAAAAGAATACTTAGAGACTGCTTTTCTAATATAAAAAGTATATAAATAACTTGTATGTTAATGTTAAGGATGTAAGTAGTCAAGTAATAACATTTATCATGATTGGGGAGTTTTTCTTTGACTTTTTTTTTAAAATTGAGAGGAGTTAAGTGCAAAAGATAATATAAATTTTTGGGTTTTTTTTTTTTTTGGATTTTAGCTTAGAAACGAATATATTTTTGAAGTTTTCTAATGACAAGAAGCTCAAAATTTAGGTGGCATCTATAATCTGACTGAAGTTCAAACCAAGGTGTGATCTTTTTTGTTCACTACTGGTAGAATTTGACGAATTTTTGGATTAGGTAGTCGACTAAAACAAATTGGTTGTTCACATAATAAATTGCTACACTGATATCGAATTTTATAACTCATCAATTTCTTTATTTTTGTTGGATAATTAGGTTATTGATGAATACGATGAGCAATCAGAGGTTGCAGAGAGACTTCGGATTAAGGTATTTCTCCAAATACTCATCAAACCATGCATATATATATATATAGAGAGAGAGAGCTAGGCTGGTATACTATTGGTAGTACGGAGGCCTCCGTGCTACCGAGTTGTTTTCAATGATACGGCTTTCAAATCAACGATCGGCTCCGTTAGACTTGATCTACACTATTAAAAGTATTTGAAAACTAAATTTCATAATTTTTCGATATTATTTGGCTAGTGATCAAAAGGTCTCAAAATTGATAATTTTAATGGTAGATGAGATGCGTTTGTGAATTTAACGGTGTAAAACAATCCAAATTTGATAAAATTTTTATAAATTTTATTTTGAACTATTTAGAGTAAGATCAGTACCTCTGATCTTAAATTTAAGCTTTTATCATCATTTTTTATGAGATTTTTATTTTCAGCCGTTCATTTTTCGACTATTCGTTTGATAGGTAAATGATATCGAAAAATTATGAAATTTAGTTTTCAAATACTTTCAATAATATAGATCAAGTATAACGGAACCGATCTTCGATTTGGAAGCCGCACCATTGAAAACAATTTGGTAGCTCGGAGACCTCCGTGCTACCGATATAGTATACCAACTGGACTCATATATATAAGTGACCTAAGAAAGGTAGTAATAACTTGTACTGTATAGAAGATTATATGTAGCTCATAATGGAGACCATTTTACTTCGCATTTGTATAGTTTATTATCATGCACTTATGTTTGCGCATTCCTTTTTGTCCTTTTTAACCAAACCCTTGTATATGTGTGTGATTCTATGTTCTGCCTTTTAACGGAAAAAAGAAGGCTTATTCTCCTACAAATTATTAAACTCTTCCTGTATATCTCTATGTGGCACATTTTCTTTTATGTACTCAGAAATGTTTGCTTTGTTTTTATGTGATAAAAGTACAGCAACAAGAAATAGGCATCATTTTACAACAGTGGCAACTGAACATTTAAACTAAATACTGAATATACAAATATTCTAATTTCTGATCTCTATTTACTCAAACTGTTTAATTCATTTCATGCAGGTAGTTCCACTGTTTCACTTCTACAAAGATGGGGTTCTGTTAGAAGCATTTGCGACGCGAGATAAGGAAAGAATTACTGCTGCAATTCGCAAATATACTTCCACAGATTAAATTGAGTTGTTGTATAGTTTTATAAAACTCGTAATATTCGATAAATGTAAAAATGGGCCTCATTCAAGTAATGTACATTATCTTTGTCGAAAATTCTTTGATCTAAATAAAGTGAAAGAAAACCTGCTTCTCATTTTCTACAAATACTGTTATCACTGAAATGTACCCACTTCTCCTCTGCAAGTAATTAAAGATAAATCGAAACATGAAAATCCTCATGAAGTGGTTCCTTAGGAAGTTTAACTCCATTCTCTCACATATTTGGAAAATAGGAGAATGCATATAGACGAAAACTCGAAAATACGACTCCCGTAATGCCAAAAATCTTATACTCAAAGCAATTTCCTCATTTTATAATGATATGTTGTTAAGATATTAATACAACATCTGAAACCTGTCTAACAGAAGAATAAGAAAAAAGCCATTGCTTTACAACAAAGTAAGCGCGACAAGTTTACAATGTCCTCAAATCTCCTATTTTATCATATTAATCTAACAAAAAAATAAGATTAATATAAAAAAAAAGTGACAATTATTCTAAAATCAGGAGTTTCCAAGCGTGGAAAACTTACTGTAGATGTATCAGAAGCAGTCGCAGGTCTCTGGCTATACAAAAATCGCTTCAAGCTTAGTGCAAGGGTTGTTCTTAATATATCTCTCGAGATCCTCATCATCCTTAAACTTGAAGCTGTACAATGCTTGTCTTTGGGTCAAGCCGACCGGGTAAATTCTATATAACTTCAACTCATCGCCTCCTCTTATACTCGCTGGTCTTTCGTTCTTCCATATAGGTACATGATTCAGGGATCTAAACTTTTCAAGCACTGCAAACTCTAATGCTTCTACAGTTAATTTGTCCGATCTGCCACACAGTATCCACCGAAGATAATAATCAATACATTATTAAAATGAAGCAGTTAAACCCAAAGCTTTTTAACTATGAACAGTGAATGAATCAGAATAACAGGGTGTAGTGATAGTTTGGATATACTACACTATCACAACTTGCGATTTGGAATGACGGTATTTTGTAATAATTTTGTAGTTGTTCATACAAATTATATATATATTCATCGCTGAAGTTATTTGAAGTGTATGATTACCCAAAATAAAATTGCCTCATATGCGTAGTGCCTTACTCTTTTGCAAAAAGCATGCTAGGACTAGATTATTTTGATTCTTCATGAGTACTGAAACACGTAACAGAACACAAAAAACAAAATAACCCGATAATATATACCTGAGAAATATGCTCTCCATCTCAAAACGACCTCGTTCTCTAACAAACAGGTGGTATACAGTCCCTTTGTTGCTCGAGCAGCTACAGGGGCGGTTCTGAAATTTAGCAGTCTTCTCTTCTTTTTCTCGGATTTTCGTCGCGAGATGTATGCAAAGCCGACATGATGAATGCACCGCTGCCATGTCGACAAGGGCCTTAAATGAATCCGATGGGCCTTCGAACTTCCACCTGCACAAAACACAAACACTCGTGTCAAACAGAATGAAAATATTAAAATCTAGCAGATTAATGATGATACTCGACACTTTTATGCTGCCGCGACATTATAAAAACCACTGCACACATGAATAGTTGCAACACATTATATTATCGCATCATTCAACAAGACTTTCAGCTTTTCACAAATTTTATATAGACAATGTCTCTAGAGACATGAACAGCATGACAAGAGCTTTGTTGAATGAGGGGAAGCAAAACTACTGAGACTTCTACAGTAAAAAGGAGAAAGTTGTTCAAACCTATCAACCACTGTGTTGTTTACTTACTCCTATTCAAAAGTCCTTACCAACTTGAAGTCATCAATGTAGTATTTTTGTAACTATGATGCTTCTTAGTTTAGTTATATCACGCACAACTGCACAAGTAACTCAGCTCAGGAAATGCAAGAAGCAAGCTACAGATGGTAACATATGAATATACTAAAACCTTATTATTCAAAGTATTGGATCCAAGTGGTAAAATTTGAAATTGCTTCCCCAAAACCCTCTCCAGCTGTTCCTATTTGCAGCATCATCTAATGGTTAAAAAAAGAGAGTGTCTATTGAGTTATATTGATAGCCACAATTAGAACCATATTACAAATAGATATTACAAAAATATAGGCAGCAATTATATCAGCCAAATTTCTTTTGCTCTAATTAGATGAAAAAAAGAAAAACAAGGAAAAGAAAAATAAATAAAATTGGAAAAATAGTAAGAAAAGGATGTTGAGGCACAGTCATCTAAAAGAAATGTTAAAAGTAGCATCGTTCTAACCTCATAGTACGGTTGTAGGCATCAGGATCTGCAGCAAGATGTTTCATGGTTTGAGCAATTGAAGAAACATCACTTAGTTCTTTAATATGCAATATGGAACCAGGAGCAGGAGCAAAGTCTTGTATATTTGGAGCACCAACGACTACTGGGACAGACCCTGTCCAAATCAAAAGCGTGGGCTTAATAAATGCAATATTCCACGTACAAATCTGAGGATTCAGGGCATAGAACGTATCAATACATATAGAGCTTTCTAATAATGTATCAGTTACACTAAGTTCTGTTTCTGTTCAGCAGCAAGTAATGAGGAATATTCTAAAGCCATAATAAAGTATCACTTTCTCCTAATAGCTTTTGCAGCTGTAAAAGAACTACCTAGGATGATCAATTAAAAAGACTTGAGGGAAGTTCTGATGAAGCTAGATTAGCAAAAGGATGTCTTGACATATGGTTCAACGTAAATATAAAAAGGTAAGAGGTCTATGAACAGTAGATCACACCAGTTAATGAAAAGCCATGAAACAATAAAACTTGGTCGATTTGCTTGTGAATTTACATGTACATTCGCTGTGTTGGTGGTATAGAATGCATTAAGCATGCAAAGAATGTTACCGTTGGCTTAACAGAAAAACTAAGGGATTGAATTATAATGATATAATAACCAAATGAGCTAGTGGTCAGATCAGCATACCTGCTACAAGGGACTGAAAGAACTTCTCTGTGACATAATCCTCCTCATTAGAATTTTCAAATGCCAAGCTGAATTTGTACTTCGTCAAAGCTTCCACTTTGTCAACTGTATGATGAAGAGAAGAGGCATAAGCACATGTTGCCAGGATAATGAGAAGAAGAACACAGACAAGTAATTGCTTTATATCAACTTTAGTTTCAACTGGCCAAAATACAGTACTGATTCTGATTAGATTATGATCGAGTAACCAAGAAAAAGATATGCAATCAGAATAAGTAGGAAGTTCTGATTTTAAGAAACATGTGCAGAATGAAAGATTTCACAGACTACTAAGCAAAAGATCAAAGGACAAATAAATGTTTGTTGTCAGTGCTTCTTATGCAAAAATACATACCTCTTCCATCACGATTTCGATGACAAGCACCATATGAGTCTATTTTAATACCCATCTGTTCAAGCATCTCGAGGGCTTGCAAGCGGAAGTTGCGGGCCCCACAATTGGAAATGAAAGCAGCTGCGAGAGCTGGTTCAGTTTTTGGCTGCATAGGTGCCATAATGTCATACTCAGCCCACGAGAAATAACCAACTGGTACATCTGAGGAAAGACTGGTCGTCATAACTACTTGGAACCCTCTCCTAGCACACAGAAAAAGAAAACCAATCATTTGTCAATTTTCAATCTGGAATATGTGCACCAGACACCAGTAAATCCAACAACTCTAATGTCCAAAACAAAACGTATTATTATGAAAAAGACACACACAGGAAGGTGTATATTTAGTTATTATTTACTGCACAGATAGTTCCTGTCACTAAGAAACAACCCTGCATAGACGTTTTATATTAATCAGGCCTAGGTGATTTCAATGGAACTCTTCCTAAAATGAGTTAATTCAAGACCCTAGCACAACCACAAAAAAAAAAAAAAACACTATGTATAGCTACTAATAATGCATAGCCAAAACTGATTCTTTTCATGAATGGGCCAAAGTTATCTGCCTGGAAGTAGAGAATGAGAATTGCAGCTCTTGCACCTCAGTTCTGAAGATGAAAGTCTTGGGATGTCAGTTATATGTCACTCTAGCTTAGATTGTCAAAACCAACATTCTTTTCTTTAATTCATTTATTTCTGCGGACTCCTAGTTTCACGGGTGTTTTTCATATGTTAACCGTTATGCAAAAATCACCTAGTTATATCACAAAGTAAACAAAGGCAAGCACAATTGATCATCAATACTTGCATTAGTCATTCATCTAGGAAATAAATTCAAACAGAGCATCAGTTTCCCTAGGGTGAAAGATCACGAATGGCCATATGCTGATAACTGAATTAAATTGGGGCATAGATACTGAATAAACATTGGTTTCGAGAAGAGGTTCAGCCATTTGCGCAGGTTCAAGAAAAGATATGTCATCATACACATTAAAATTAGCAAAAATATGTTAATTATATAGAGGGCATTCAGTCTACTAATAACTGGCAACTAACACTTGTGGAGAAGTGACCGAGAAGGGGGGGGAAAAAAAAAGAGTAAATAGAAACCTAAGTAGTTGTGTAGGGCATTTTGTAACTTAAGCTACCAAAATCTATATCTCCCTAGTCCGGTCACCCTTGTTCTCTCAAAAAACCTGGAATAGACTTATTTGTAACTTGCATTTATAGATACCTCAGGAGTAAAGAAGCAACATTTCAGCTGTATTTTAGTTGATTTACCCTCATGAATCGAGTATAAAAGAACTAATGCGCATGAAAATATGTTTATGACAGATCAATTGATGTTAACAACCTTCGGGCCACGGCAACACTGTTATCTGCATAGTAGTGTGATGATTCCATCGATCGAAGGATACTAGCTACTGCCGGACCTTGAGGTTGCCCGAAAGTTGCATCAGGGATCTTGTCTCCTGCAAATCCAAACTCACAGCCCACAGAACATGTTGTAAAATCCTGAAAGGTAAAAGCTAAATGATAGTAATGAGTTGTCCCAATGGAAAAAAGAGTTCATGATGAATAACTTAATTCCAAGATCAGCCAAGAAAAAAATCTGCAATATTCTTCACATTGAACAGCAATAATTGCAATATAATATCCTCTCCCTAGTACAATTAGTGCAAATGCATGGAAATGAAGCATGTAAGTATGGTCACAATTAGAGTATCACCAAGAGTGTGATTATGTGCTTCAAAAATGAACAAAATGTCAAATATAAAATTTAAAAACAACATTCTCTAGTAGCTTAAACTTTTAAAACAGTTTGAATCCCGCCAGGGTCCTTGATTCTTTTAATAATTTTCTCGCATTTAGTTATTTCACGTCTTGGCCTATCAAAACGTTTCGAGCATCATTCTCTAGCAGCTCAGGCTTTTTGAGAAAGCCGTTGTGTAACATAACTAAATATAGAGATATAATCTTCAAAATAGTAGATTAAATTTTGTGGTTCACCACACAAAACATATCAACAAAAATTTGAAATCAAACACTATCAGTAAGAAATCAACTACGATGTGCTTCAAATAACCGAATTGTCGAATCCCTCACGGTGGATCAACATGGTAGAGAACTAAAACAGATCCCACATAGAACCAACTCAACACTAATACTATATTTAGGAAAAAGAAGGGATCGAATTCGAACTCAAAGAAAACAAAAAAAACAAAAAAAACGGACCTTTCCCATTCCGGAGACGAGGACGGGGTCCTTGTCGAAATCCCTAGCGTACGGAACCGCGTCCTCCCTCTCCAACCGCTCCTCGCATCGCCGGATCTCCTCGTCGCCGGAGGCGGCTGAGGACTCGTCGGCGCCGCCGCCGGAGGAGGGGAAGTAGAGGGAGGTGGTCCAGCTGTGGACCGCGGCGGCGTTCTTGGCCATGTCGAGGCGCCCCAGGAAGGCGATCTCGGCGACGACGACGAGGGCGACGACTAGGGTTAGGAGGCCCGAGCACCGCCTCCTCCTTTGCCCCTGCGAAGAGGAGACCCCCATGGATCGAATCGCCCGAGCTCCCCTTCCCCACTAATGGCGGAGTAGGGAAATGGGTTTGTAATAGTCGTCGGAGGGAGGAGGAGACTCGCGATTGACGACGAGTCGGAGTCGCGCGCGGAGGAGGCGCATAGATTTCAAGATCGAGATATGTATGCGGAGCGAAGCTATGGGTACCCCCAATTGTACCCCATATTGTACCAATCTTTAACTTCCATGAATGAATTAATGATTGTAACAATGTATGTGGAGTACTCATTTGTTTTTTTTGGTCCATACATAAAATTTGGTTGGAATCTCTGTGAAGTTGGACTTTTCTCTTTTTCCCCAACCACTACTGCTGACTTGGGTAAACCTTCCACCACCCCAAAAATATATACTGCTGATAAAAGAGGGGTTTGTTTTTTTAAGTCTGCTTAGATCTGATCCATTTTTTGATTCGTATCCCGCAATCGTTTAATATTTTTTTATTTTAAAATTTTTATTTTGTAAAATATTTATGAACTGTCGGATCTAATCCGACGACTGACATAAGAGATATCTGTCAATTTTATTTTATTAAATTACACTTTTATCTTTTTAAATCTCGGGCTTTTTTTGTATTTAACCCGTTAACAAATTTTTTTTCTGCAAATAGCTCCATAAAATTTATATTTGTAAAATTGGCCCTATCTCTGCCACGTGAGCGCCACGTAAGCGCTATGGAAAGTTTAAATTGAATACGGTGAATCATTCACCGTGTTCAAACTCGGTTAATGATTCACCGTGTTCCCCTTCTATCCCTCCTACTACTAGGTTGTCCTGAATGTGTGGTGATGGTGGAACTACCATGGAGGATGATGGAGGAGGAGGAGGAGGAGGAGGAGGAGGGAGGGGAGGAGGAGAGGGGATGCGGCGGAGGAGGGATGGAAGGAGGAGGGAGGAGGAGAGGGGATGCGGTGGCGGCGGGCGGCGGCGGAGAGCTCGAGGAGGGGAACCGATCGCCCGCCGGAGAGTTCGAGGAGGGGAACCGAGAGAGAAATAGGGAAAGATCGGGGGAGAGAGAGGAAGAGAGATCGTGCAGGGCTTATACGTAACGCTTGAATACGGAGAATCATTCACCGTGTTTGAACCGTGTTCAACATAAACTTTCATTCCAACATGGCGCTTATGTGGCGTTTGCGTGGCGGGGATAGGACCAATTTTGTAATTATAAATTTGGTGAGGTTATTTGTGAATTTTTTTTTTTTGAAGGGGCCAAATGCAAAAAAAGCCCTTAAATCTCCTTTCTCTCACCAATTCTCTCAATTCAGAAATTTTTTTAATACTATCGTTCGGACCCCCTCAACTATAGAAAAAAGTTATTGATGTAGTATTTCCAAACAATCAAATTGTTTCTTTGAGATTCACTCATTTCATCATGATTGAAGTCTATTATAGAAGCTACATCACATCATTTATAACATCACATCTTTTCTTTTCAAAGAAAAGTACAATAAAAATATTTTTCTAATTACCATGATGGGATCGTGAATCCTAGGAGGGTACTTTGATTAATTGGAGACATCATATTAGTAATGTGACTACTGCATTTTAAACCCTTTTTTTTTCCAATTATAGGCCATTTTAATCTTAGACCCTTCAACTTTTATTTATTTATTTTTAAATTGATGTTTTTAACTTCTATTTTTTATCATTTAATAAATTTAATTTTTATTCTCCACAAAGTACTTAATAGGATTTAGGATTCACAGTTTATAGTCTAAGATTATAAAAAAATTGGTTAAAATTTTAATTTATTTGGCTAAAATTAAAAGTTATGTCTGTCTCCATAAAAAAAAAAAAGAAAAAAAAAAAGAAGTTGAGGGAGGCTAATTCATAAATAGCTGACAGATGAGGGGGCCTTCATATATTTTCACCACAATAAGTGCTATTTACTATAGAGTAGCTAATTAATCTATTTTTTAGGGTTTATAAATGTGTCTCAATAAGGAGAATAAAGAAAAAGATTTGAGTGCTTTATTTCATACATAGCCTGCAGATGAAATGGCCTCCACATATTTTCACCAAAACAAATAGTTGTGTCTATAAAATAGTTAATTAATTTATCTTTTAGGGTTAAGGAAAAATATATATTATATCGATCTTAATTGTGTGTTTATTACTGTGCGAGTATCATATCGGATCTTCTTTTTTTTTAATATGTGACGTGCAAATGCACGTATTTTTCTTTGGTTTGTCAATCTCATACATGGCCTCAAACTTGTGATCTCGAAATCAGCTCTCTGATGCCTTACCATAATACCACTAATGACTTAGTGGTTTTTGTAATTATAACTTACCAATTTGCTTTTGTTATTGCCTGGATTTTAGTAGTCACAATTTTTAGGAATATATTAATTGCTAGATGATTTTTTAAAATATATTAATTGCTAAGATTTCAACACTCCTAATCTTTTAGACTAATACATTTCATGCCTTTCTACTTTTATTAAAAAGGCTTATTTTTGGGATCGTGTTGTCCAAATTCATCCATAAAACTATATATTGATGCAAAAACTAAGATTAGCAACAAAAAAAAAACGGACATAATCTTCTAAAATAGCAACTCCCACCATCATTTTATAGCATCATCGTGTGTGCTTTTCTTTACTCTTATTGTAACGACCTGACTCACTAGCAAATAATAACTCATTGGGTCCAAAACCACCGACCCAAAATACTTAAGCCCAGTTATTATTACTAGGACACAGACATATATACGTCAAAATAACCAGACGATGTAAAATTCTAGAGGTGGCTTCTACGGAAGGCTCCCACCAAATCTATGGTGTAGCACTTTACCCCGCATAGCATTTAGTTCTCACACTTCCCGCTAGTATTCGACTCTAATATCAATTGTAACGACTAATAATAACTCGTTGGGCCCACACCACCGGCCCAAAATGTTTAAGCTCAGTTATTATTACTAGCTTAAAAGTCTCGTGTATTCTAATCAGAATTATTTTTTCATTCGATGTGAGACTGTGGGGCGTTACATTTATATTCTCTTTCTTTTTTATTTAAAAAAAAATTCATGCATGCAAACAAGATGAACTAATACAGAAATAAGAAGCTGAAATTGGAATAGCTGTGCCAATGTTAGGATGATAAATTTCTATTGATTACATCCCTCAAATTCCTCTAATTAAATAAACCGAAAATTCGGCATTTAGCCAACAATTTGATCATAATATTAGTGAAACTTATAAATTGTATATATTTCTAATGTTAAGTATACAATATACAAGAGATAGTTTCACCAGATTGAGCCACAACTGGGGCAAAGCAAAAGAGGAAGAAAAGGGCAAAAGGCTATAGTACATTGCAAATTAAATTGCAAACATATTTCATTTGTAATTGAAACAGAAATTAAATTCAATTGCTAATGATCTTTTCCCACCCCTTACTCCCGAAAATGAGTAAGCTATAGTACATTGTCGTGTGTCGCGCGTATCGCTGAATGCTGTACAATCTACGAATGAAGATAAAAGTGTAGTTTCGGTTCGTTATACGGCCTGTAGGATTTGCTGCCCTTCACCCGTCAGATTCTCCGGAATCGTCTTCAGAACCTTCACTCGAAACACGGCCTGCGCGCGTCCAAATAGTTCATATGTTAACCATTTTTCCTTTCGAAAGGTTTTACTTTCGATTGTAAATTACGAAAATGAAAAAAACAAGCCCTTGGAATTGCCGCTTTATAGTTCTACTTCTATCATATGATGTAGTATAAATTCCTATCGAACACATAAATATAGGCATTATTATGTATAAAGCAACTTTGAAAGGTAGGATCGATAGTCGTAAAACATTGATTTTGATTGCTATTTTACGTACAAATGTGACGGAGTATAAGAAAATAAAATTCCTTGGAGTCGTACTCAGTATCTTCGCTATCATTAGTTTCAGCTCAATCTGCCCCTTCAACCGCAGCAAATATATTAACTACTTAAACATATATGTTGACTTTAAGAATCATAGCATCATCTTATTGATTCATGCTTAGCTCTTGTAACAAATAGCGCATGATTCATAAATATAATACATTATAAAACTGATTACGCTTCCATTTTGACTTGCTTTACGAATCGATTCCATTGCCAAAGGGCTATCACAAATAAGAATGACCACGAAACATATAACAATATCTAGTATATATTTTCTCAAGGAAAATAAATGTATCTACAGTAAATGCAAGTAAATTTACCTTCTTATCGGAGCCGAATTCGATGATATCCGACGGGTGGAAACGGACAGGAAAGTTTGGGGGTACTCGGTAACGCCTTCCTTCATTGCTGGACAAAAGAAGGACAAAGATGAATTAGTCGATATACTATAGATGTTTAAATGCTATTAATATATCCTTTTAAATTATCTATTTGTAGCAAAATTGTAACTTCTTTACATACTCTCCAATTATTAGGTGACCACCCAAGTAACCAAAAAAGGGTATTTTTACCTCAAGGAAAGATAAGAAAATTTTTACAAGAAGCTACACTTTCCGGCAGGGACTACAATGATTCAGCTTTGCAGGAGTAGATGCGAAAAAAATTATCTGAATGTACAGAAGGTGCTTATCTCGCTTCCAAGTACTACTTACTCAGTGATCCAGGTACCGTATTGGCTCCGCATGTCGGTTAAGTAGAAGGCGTTATCTTTGCAGCTTATACGAGCATGAATATCCGATACCTGAGAGAAGCGAGATGTTTCCACAAATTAGACAAAATAAAAGCAGTTCAATAATTACGAAATCTCCACATTTGTGTTTACGAACCTGTGGCGAGGACAAGGCTAATGACACTCCCGACGTGCTAGCTTGCGATCGGTTTCTGCCAAAAAAATAAACAAAAATAGAATCATGCATCATCTCTATTTTTGTTTTATGTAAATAAGTAGAATTATGATTTGTGTTTAGAAATATTACCCAATAGTTAGTGGTCTTTGCTCATCTTTAATCAGATGAATGGGCTGTGCGGCATAATTATCTCCAGTGCTAGCTGGGAAGAGATACCACCTGTAGAAAAAAAAGGAAGCACATTAGCAAATTATGTAAAAGAATCGAGATAACAAGAAACTCTAAGTAGAATTCATAATCGCCATTTAGTCCAATAGAGATGAGAAGACGACGTACTCTCCAGTAAGAGCTCGTTCCAGCGCATCATCATCTTCAAACCATCTTTGTAACTGGTTGCTTGCCTTCAATGAAGCGGTTTCGTTAGTAATATCACTAAAATTCTTGATTAAAAGCAAATAATATTGTCTTTTTCATTCATTATGTTTATGATAGATCAATTTGCACATAACTAATCAAGTCGATTTGCTTCCCGGAAACATACCTTGTCAGATAGTCGGCAACTTGGCGATCTTCCTTCAAGTTTTGTGCTGTAAAAGCAAGAGATTCTATGTCTCAGATTACTGAGCAATAAAAATTGATAACATGATAGACTTAATATAGTCAATAAAGATCTTCTATTCCGAGAAGAATCTTAGAACAGGAAACAAAAGGAATCTTCAAATTTTCGAAATAGTGAGATATTGCTCTTCGAGGCTTAATACGTTGTATTTACAGTGCCAGTGGAATAGCAGCGCAATGCACGTGTTGTCCCATGTCATCCCTACATCTTATTTCATGGTCCATAACATAAGATTTTTTTGTAAAAAAGAAAAAGAAAAGACACTACATTTGTTGCTGATATGTCCAAAAGTCATCTTGACGAAAAAAGCCAATGAGCCAACCGACAATCATTGCCAAGAACTTAGAAGATATCTACTAGTCAAGCAAAACATGCACATTTATTGGCATTTTATTTACAAATGACGCCGAATCCGCATATATACCACCCCTGCAGGGGCATGTGCACAAATAAGCGAAGTTATCAAGGGCGCCCATATATACAAACTTTGCAGGGGTATTTGCCCAATTCACACACACACACGCACACCCTAGATTAGAAAAAGAAACTACGTAAAATGGACTCAAAATGATCACCTGTTACCACCAAGAACCCAACTAAGCATAAGTGGCATTGCAAACTTGATGAAAAATCTCCCACCAACTCTTCCAGGATGCGGTATCCTGAGCTTCGTCAAAACCTACAACAAAAGGGTCATCAATGTAGAGATGTACGACGAGAGAGAATATTCTAGTTTGTTACTGCTATTAATTAGTTAAGCTCGTAACTTACCGACAAGGGTCCGAGCCCTACACCCAAATATGGCCTATAAGTGGATGCCATTATTGCAGCCATTCTCGCCATTCCATATATAAGGGCAACACGGATTCTTCTCTCCTTCTCATAACTATAATCAGAAGAAAACATGTCAAGTTTCGGCAAGTTAATGGATAAATAACCAAAAAAATAGATATTCACCATGTAATAGAAACTCAATATCAGCTCAGATACTAGATGCATTGTTAATCCTCGGTACATCTTCATGTGATGCTAAGACTTATTGCTTCCCTCTATAAACTGAACATACTATTGAAAGGGGTAAAATTTACCGTTTTAAAGGAGATTCAATATCCATAGGAGTTCCAGTTTCCACACTTTGGTTCCATGCTTTCTCAAGTTCTAAAGCAAGTTGATAACTATCCTGCGACAAAACAGAAAGAAGCAATAAAACAAGAATCTTACAGAAATCTAAGTGACGACGCGTATTTCTTTTTTTCTCTTGAAAAGATGCTATTTTATATTAAAGGACATTAGTATGTTTTAGCAAAAGCCAAAAGAAAAGGGCTAGTTCGTCGAGTGTTTCACACCAAAGAGAATCGAGAAATAAAGAAGAAAATAAAGCACACAATGGTATATATGTAAATTGATGAAATTACATAAAGGGATATATGAGTAAAAGCCAATTTTTTTAACAAACCTCAATAGCCATGCAACCTCCTTGACCCATGTTTGGCTGCATAGCATGGACAGAATCCCCGAGCAAGGTAACGCGACCCTTACCCCACCTCATAATAGGTACTCGATCATAGATGTCACGACGAAGAATTGCCTCCTCATCAGTTGCATTTATCAAATCCACCACATTATCACACCAACCACCAAATATTTTAAGCAGCCTCTCCTTTTTACCTGTCGAAAGATTCCTCTCAAGCATTACAAGAGAATAAGTAGCCATTTAATAAACGAGAGGCTCTTTGCAATTTTGATGTGCTGCCTCATAGTTGTCAATACTATTGGCATGTTTGTCTAAATTACAGAAGTGTTTCATGAAATAGTTCTAACTTAACAATAATCCATGTCCAAATCATATAAAATAGTTACTATCAGCATCACCTAATGGAGAACAGACGTAAAATTAGATGTGCGAGAAAATTGACAAAGGATTTTTGAACAATGGACAAGATCTGTCTAAATCTCCAATGTATTTTTGGCTAGCTATCCAGTAACCTTCTCAATCTATCAACTGTCTTACTACCTTATTAGAGTAGCGATACAGAATCTGTTTCTCGCCCAAACTATGTGTGGAGTTTTCTAAATATTGCTCCCACAAACATTCATGTATGTTAAATAATGTGACAAAAACCGTTGTCCTCCAAAAGCTCAAGCTATCAGAGAACGGTGTTTTAATATTATATATTCAACACTCCCCTTACGTCTGGAAACCATACATTTTGATAGGCCCTAAGGAATTTGAACTCAGGACCTTCTGCTCTAATACCATGTTAAATAATGTGAAAAAACAGTTGTTCTCCTTTAAGCTAGTAAAGAACGGTATTTTAATAATATATATTCAACAATATAAAAAAAAAAGAAAAGAACACAGTCGGAACAAGTAATATAAGGCAAATCATTTCAGCATGGAAAACCATAGAAAATCTACCATTTTCAGCATCAGTGCCACCAGGAGGTTCCTTGTGGAATGCATACCATTGCATTTTTCCAGCGCCCACATCTGAAGAAACGAAATATTGTTTGTGACCAAGAAATACTCGGTACCTGCAGGGAAGGAAAAAAAGAAAAGAAAAAAAGGGACCAAGTAGGTCTTAGTACATAAAATATCAACATAAGCAAATTACACTATTTGTTACCAACCCTTCAGTGGGATAGTTCGGTCCCCGATCCCTAACCTTGTCATCTTGTTTCACTCTTACACTTTTCCATTAAATTCCTCTGATAATTTGGATAGAAATGCCCATGAAATCGTCAGAGTCCAAAAGTTTCTCACAGGGCAACCAATTACATAGAGGAATTTAACTGAAAAGGGTAAAATTACACAATGCTAAAAGGTTGAGGACTTTTGGTGCAATCTAAATGCTCAAAAATCGCTACAAAAATCAAATGCCAAACTAATGTGATTAACATAATAAAGCCATACCCAACAGTTTCAATATCGGGAGGCACGAAATCTGCGATACCAGTGTAGCATGTGTAACCTGAATAAGATGCCTCGCTCGGTCCAAATAAGACCGTACGCACCTATTTAGAAGGAAATGTTTGATTATGTAATTACACAAAAAAGTAAAAAGAAAATCCACTACATTTAACAAAAGACGAAGCATGCACTTAGTATACCTTTGACCATATACCATCGGCTCCGATCAAAAGATCGCCTTCGTACCGTTGCCCATTCTCAAGTATGACCGTGACCTGCATTAATGAAAAAAATGTGGTATAACCGAGGAAGTTACTTCAACTGAAACAGCAAAAGTTGTACATTATCGTCGATTTCTCAGAGACCAAATGGATGAGGACCAGAATGAGAGATGTGATTATTTTCTTTCAGAGAATACATCAGTTTAGATTACCTTATTTCCGTCATCGACGAAATCGACGACATTGCTTTCATTCATAACGACGTCATCACCAACCGCACGAGCCAATATTTGTTGCAAAGTCATGCGACTAATAACTCTCGTGACCGGAAGACCGCGTTCTGCTGCAGGAGTAAATGTATCAAACTTGATGTACCTGAATTTGAATCAGAAGTCACTAGATGTATAAACAGAGACTTTATAAATATTTTAATGTTTTTTCATCAAAGATTACGCTTGTACTCGCATACATAAAGTAGCCATCAACCATCAAAAGAGAGAGAACAATGTTCCAAGCGGTCGAAATTTGTCGAGAGAGAATACGAAGTAACAATTCCACTATAACAAAAGGCGATAGTACAACCGTGGAGGATCTCAAAATCCTAAAGCTCTAATATTTCCAATGATCTCAACATTGAACTGTCCCCTAAATTCGACATAAAAGAATATAACGACCTCGCAAAGTTCGAATAGGACTAGAAAACTTGGATGTTAGAGGGCTATAGCCATCCAAAGGTTTACACTTTACACTTAAGCTTACAGGTGGAAAAATTGTGCTCGAAGATGGAATGGAGTTACGCATTTTAATCAACTAACAAATAATGAAGAATCGAACTTCACGCAAAAGGTGACCAGCCCATTTTAGTCAACATACGAAAAGATTAGAAGATTGCAACATCGGAGAAAAAGGGAAATTTGCCCGTCTTCGTCAGTGGACAAATTAATTTGACTTTTCCTATAGATTGATCAATGTAATGCATCTATCATGTCATTCTATGTAAACCATAAATCCTAGATCCTTAAGAAGAATCTTAAGAATACGAATTGTTTATCGGCGTAACTGTCCAAACAGTTAATTAATTAGTTAATTGACAGGGACAAATCTGCAACATTTTACATATTTCAGAATTAAAACTCTGCACAATAAGCCTGCAATTTTCAAACTTTGCAGTAATATATCAGAACCAGCCCCAAACTAAGAGAGCAATTACCAAGCACTAGATACGCCGTCGACGATCCCGTTAACGCGATCCCCCGTGACGCACCCCGACTCCATGACCTCCTCCGCGACCTCCGCGTCGATCGCCTCCAACGCCGCGAGCGCATTGCTCTGCAGCTGGATCGGGCCCCTGTATTGCCCCTCCCCTCTAATGGCACTAATGTCCTTCTCCAACACCACCACCTCAAAACCCTTCCTCTTCGCCGCGAGCGCGAACACCAACCCCCCGATCCCACCCCCCGCGACGAGTATCCGAACCTTGCATGGCGAATTCACCGCCGATCGCGACGAAGCCAACAATCTACTTGGTTTCCTCCTCTCACCACAAATAGCACCCAAAAGGTGCTTGTTTTGGGAACTAGAGGAGATGGGTAGGGAAAAGGGGGAATGGGTATTTGAGCACACGCTTGGGGAAGGTGTGGGAGCCCCCCATCTACATTGGTTCCTCTTATGAGCACTAATGGGAGTAAAAAGGTGCTTCTTTTGTGGGGTAGAGGGGATGGGAAGGGGAAAGGGGAAATGGGCGTTTGAGTATGAGGTTGGGGGAGGCGTGGGGGGTGCGTAGGAGAGTGGAGACGCCATGGGAGGTGCCTAAGAGGAGAGGAACAAGGAGAGGGCCATTGTTGAAGAAGAGGGTTTTTAGATGCTCAAAATGAACAAGGAGAGAGGGAGCTTTACTTTAGACTTTAGAGTGGCTTTTGTTTATAGTGGAGAGGTAGGGAAGGACACGTGGCGCGTCAGCGTTGATTGTAGGAGAAGAGGAAGGAAAAAAAAAAAAAAAAAAAATCGGCGGTCAACGGCTAGTGGGCTCAGTGGGGCGGTTTATTACGTCTCATTATTTTTTGTGGAATAATTATTTGCATAGATCGGATCATAATGATCGTGACTCGAATTTAAAATCTTCATATTAAATTATATAAAAAAAAATTTAAAAAAAAATTAAGCTGGTAGAGAATAATAGTTTTGTATATTTATATTCAATATAATAATTGGTATTTGAAATTTTAAATTTTAAATTAAATTATTAATTTTATATTTCTAATTGAGTTTTTTATTAAAAAATAAACGAAACGAATAGCTAAATGAGAAATATGATATATTGAAGATAATAAATTATCTTTCAATCCAATATAAATGAGTGAGTTTTATGAGTGTTAATGTAAAATAAGAAAAAAAAATTGTAATTTTTTATTTGAAAATACTTTAAATATTATTAATTATTATTCTCTTACTATATAGAATAATTCGTAAGTTCTCGTTATCGACCTATAAAATTTGATTCTTTTTTATCGAGAAGTGTAAATATGACGTATCCTACGGGATCGAATTATTATTTACACTATTACTGTGCAGATCAATTGGTTGAAATTTTAACAAATAACAGTTAAGAGGCTGTTTTAGGATGATGTGGTAGACCAATTCCACAGTAAATACTCCCCATTGGAAGTAAACAAACAATAACTAATTCAGATGTTAGAAATGTCGGCGTGAAAAAAATTTAGAATGCACCAGGTATATTAATGACGTGGTGTTTCAAATCAATCAAATACTTTTTTTTCGAAATATATATCTCATCATGATAATAAAAAATTATTTTTATTATACTTTTTGTTGAAAAGGAGAGATGTGATTGGCTTGTTATTGATGACGTGGTGCAAGCGTGATACAGTAGACTTTCTCGTCGGCGTGGGCGGCGCGTGATGCGTCGCGAGTAGGGTTCGTGCGGTGGCACTTTGACACGTGCCCAGCACTTCACCGTTTGTGTCGCTGTTATGGTGCAGTGATTGAGTGCTTAGGCGATTATTGGAACTCTAACATGTGACACTTAAAAAAAATATAGTATAGTTGGGGCTAAGTCTACTGTACTCTTATGAGTATAAATTTTTTTGTACTCAACCGTTTGGTTCAAAGATAAGAGGAAGGATAATCTCTTATCCCCCCTTTATACCCAAATATAAATTTGTTATTCGAGAACAGTAGTTCTCAGGTATCTGAAATAAGTTGGTGTAACTATTCCCACCTATACTCCTATTTTCTATATATAACTACCCACTGTTCTTTTTATTCCATATTATCTATCCAAACACTATTTTTCTTATCCTCGTGAACAATCCAATTTTCATCCAAATGTTATTTTTCTTATACCCACACTTGTACCTATCTCTGGAATAGTTGCTTATACCCGAACCAAACGAAACAGAAAATTTTCGATCATTGAATGAAGGGATGTGAGGTCAGAATGATAGTGGTCCCCTATAGTTGAGTGGTTGGTTGGTTGAATAGTATGATCTAACAGGTGGAAATGATCAACGGAATAGATCTAACAGCTGAAAACTTAAGAGTACAAACGGGCCTATACTCATAAGAGTATAATAGCCGGACTCGTATAGTTGGAGATATATATACAATCCATTTGGCATATCTATTAGAGAAGTATTTTTTTTTATAAAATTAATTTTTAAATTTAAAATATGAAATTTAAATTTTATATTAATTTAAAATTTAATATTTAAAATTTTATTTTTAAAACTTACAATGTTTAAATTTTAAAATTTAAAATTTTAAATTTTAAATCTGAACTTATATTTAAAATTTGAATCTAAAATTAAAACTAAAATTTAAACTTTGAGTTCAATATCAGAATCAGATTTCAAAATGCAAGTTTTTGCTGCTTTTGATTTTGGGGCTCTAAGTCAGGAAATTAATTCTAAAAATCAGAATCAGATTTTAAAATAGAGGTTATCAAAAGTTCTATTAGCAGAAAAGTTATTTTTGGCCTAAAAATCACTTTTTAGAAGATAAACCAAACACCCACATTGATTAATAAAAAACCTTAATTATACTTTATTATGCTGTATATTAGTATTATTTTTATTTAATACTTTTTTTTTTTCAAAAGACACAATTATATTATTATATTTTATAACTTTTTACAATGTATTTAGATTTGTTTTTATTTTTCTATCTTGTACTAATTTTTTTTCATAAATATCACTATATTATTATTTTTCTCGCAAAATTACTATATTAGTGTTAATAAATCTATTGTTCTAGTCAAAATCTAACAATTTTATTAAGAGATACCAGTTAAATAATAAAAAAAATATAAAATAATATCTAAGATAGACTCAATAAAAATTTTGATTCAGTTATGTTTGTTATTTTTTTATTTTCTTAACTTTCATGTCAAAATGAGTTGAATATATACGCTATCACTTCCGATCAATACTTTTTGAATAGCTTTTATATAAAATTATAGGTTTATTGGTTATACTGTAGGAATTGACAAAAAAAATAGCTGAATCGTTCTTTCGGGGAAAAAAAAGTTATAGAAAATGAAAAAATATCTAGAGTCCGGTTATAGTGCTTCCAAAATCATAAAAGAGTTGGTACTTTCAAGTTTTTAACTGTTGGATCAACTCCTTTGATTATTTTTAACTTTTGGATTAATATTATTCCACTATAGAGAGCATCAAACCCTAGGGGAACCACTCAACTTTAGGGGGGACTACTATCATCCCAATGGACCCAACCGTACAGTCTTTAATCCAGGGGTTAAAGAGTCGGAAGCGCTAACTCCTTTATACTTCCGAAAGCGTTGTAACTTTACACAAAAATATATTAAATATAATATAGTATTTTGTAATTAAACAAAGAATTAGAATACGAAATAAAATCCTAAATCTTAAAAATAGAAGTTCTTATTTAAAGCTTTTTATTTTAGTTGTAGAGAAAAAAATTTAGAAAAATCTTCCTATACTCCTCCAAAAGCACTATTTAAATAATATTTTATTAAACAGTATTATATCGGGACAAAATATGCTCGAAGTCATCTCATGTAAGATCGGGTTTTTATTGTACAAATGTGATCCTAATTCAGTACTGAATGAAGGGGGCATGAGGGATGCCCGTGCACCTATGATGTGGAGACTCGGAATACCCTTCAAAGTGAAAGTGTTCACCTGGCTAATCCTTAAGAAAAGGACACCTACAAAGAATAATTTTCAGAAGAGATGGTGGACAGAAAATATAGTTTATGTGCTGTGCGGGGTCGAAGAGAAGACTGTTGACCACTTATTTACACAATGCATGGTTTGTAGATTCCTGATCACGATGGCAGTGGAAGGGGTTCAGTCCAATGATTTTGGGGACGACGTGAGATCAGTATGGGATAAGTGGAACAGTGCTCCGACATTTCAAACCAAATTGATTAGTCTGTCAGCCTGCTGGTGGGTCATCTGGGACGCAAGAAACTGTATCATCTTTCGAAAGGCTAACACCGATCCACTGTTGGCAGTGGATAAGGCCAAGCGGTTTGTGATCCAGTGGAAGAAATCTCTCATGCCAAAACGACTTTTTTCGTAATATAATATATTTTTTTTGGGTTTGTTTCGACTTTTTTTCTTTTCGACAGAGGTATTCTTCCTCACTCCTAATGCTTAATTCATCCTTCTTATGAATGAAGCAGGTAGCATGCTACTTTTTTCTCAAAAAAAAATATGTGATCCTAATTCTTCTCTTCCATCAAACACATGGTATGAGTTTCATCTTATTTCTACTAGACACATGAACAATGGTGCTGTTGTCTATTTCTAATTTATGTTTTTAACAAATTGATTTTTTAAACAGTTGGAATGCACACACCCAACAAAAAAAAAAAAAAAAAAAACCAAGAGTAAACAATGGAAAAACAGCAAAATTTAATTGGAATAAGATTTTTCTAAAAAAATTATCTGATTTTTTTTCCATCTTTAGCTTCCTTTGCTTGTTTCCTTTTTATTTTATTATGAAAAAATAATTTGTCTCTAATTATTTATCTAAAACATAAGGTTCTCCTCTTCTCCTAAGAACTATTTTTGTTTTTTAAAAGATTCAGGGGCAAAATTTACTGAAACCTATTTTGTATAAATTTTTTTAATAATATAAATTCACATGCTTTAATAACACGTAAAGTAAATGATTATTTTAAAATTTTCGACATTTAACAATGATGGTGCGCAATTTCAGACAATAATTAAAAAAAAAATTAGTTATAAGAAGAAAGTGTTCTTACCAAGTGCCCGAGATACCATCGACGAGACCGTTTATTCGGTCCCCAGTAATGCACCCGGCCCGCATCACCTCCTCGGCCACGTCCATATCTATCGCCTCCAACGCCGCGAGCGCATTGCTCTGTATCTGTATCGGCCCCCGGTACTGCCCCTCGCCTCGCACCGCGCTCATGTCCTTCTCGAAAACCGCCACCTCGAACCCCTTCCTCTTCGCCGCGAGCGCTAAGACCAGCCCCCCGATCCCCCCGCCGGCGATCAGAATCCTCGGCTTCTGCTTTTTCGCCACCGACACCGTCGACACCGACACTCCGTCCGACGGAGTGTCGGGGCTGCGCAAACAAGCCGCGGCCCGCCGCGGCCGCAGCTTTGTGGAGATGAGTGTGGTGCAGAAGTGCTTGTTTTGGAAGCTGGAACCTGGGAACTCCTCATGACTACTGTGGTTGGGGAGTTGGATTGGGAAGTGGGATTTGAATGAGGAGTTTGGGGGAGAAGTGAGAGGAGCATAAAATAGAGTCATAGTTAGTAGCTATTGAGTGTAGAGATGAGAGATAGAGAGAAAAGTGGAGAAATTAATGAATTGGAATTGTGGGTTTCTCTGAATCTTTGAAACTACACAAATCTATGGAGTTCACAAATGGAGAGGAATTAAATGATGGAGTAAAAGGGAGGTGACAAATGGGAATGGAATTTTGATTTTTTTTTTTTCTTTTATTTTGGTCCCCTCTCTCTTATTTGTTCATCTCACAGTTGAGATATTATAACACACACCCGGTGCGGTGCACCGCAGCGTAATATAAAAGGATGTGTTTTATAATAGGGATAATTGCCTATGTAATTCTCAAAACTTCGAAAATATCTTATTTATTCCTATTTTTTTTCTTTCCAATATATCTCCCATATGTTCTTCCGTTATTCAAAAATATTTCTGCAGTTACCAGCCGTTAAGTTAACGTAGATTAAACGTGAGTTAAATATCTACCAGAATTAAAAAAAAAATACCTCTTTTGCCTTAACTTAAGAGCAAATAAGAAATTTTGGTGATGGTAGAAAGGTATATTTGAAAAAGACCAAAAATTAAAATACTTCTTGTGTCTCTAACTTAAGAGCAAATAAGAAAAGTCGGTGATGGTAGAAGGGTATATACGAAAAGGACAACAACTATTGCTAACAGTTCATTAATAAAATTTAACTCTATGGGTATATTTGAAATAAGTTGTAACGTAAAAAAAGTATTTTTAATATTAGCCTTCTAAGAGGGATAAATTAGAAAGTCGGAAACTTTTCAGGGGTAAATAAGCAATTGCCCCTTTACAATATGATCTTAAAAATTGGTGTATGAGCTGTAGTAATACACGAGGTGTATCCAATAATTTTTTAAAAAAGATTATCTCACATTTTGTATGGTTTTTGGGCTCCGATTATTATAGGTAGTGAAAAGGATAAAAAAGTGGTGGTGATGAAACAACGAAGGAGAGCCAAGCCTTGGATCACAATTCCCAAATTTGGATGTAGGTGCGGACACGTGGCGGGGCGCCTTTGGTGGGAGATCTTTTGAGCGCACCGTGTGGCTCTCGTAGATCCCGTGTAACGCGTGTGTACGGTGATTCTTCGCTGTGGTGAGGGGGGGCCCACTCTAGTGGTCCACGTGTTGGGAATCGGACATGTGTCAGTAAGTGATTGGGAGGGAGCAAATTATTTTTAAAATTTTAATTAAAAACGTACCGAGCTTATCTGAACGGTTGTCCATTTTAACTTTAATGTCCACCTTTTAATATTTTAATTTTACTGTATAATTTTTAATTAATTGCATACAGATATCTGTAAATATAGCGAATTATAGATATATTCATGCAAAGTTTAACTTTCATTAGTTATCCCTGTAAAAGTCTTAATGTATGCAGAAATATCTCTGCCGTTAGGATCCGTTAGAGAAATTTAGTTAACCACAGTTAAAATGCCTAATCATGGTTACTTAATAAGGTGAATTGATAATTTTGCCATTCTTCCTCTTCCTCTTCCTTTTTCTCTTTCTCTTTTGCTTGTCAACGTGGCCCATCTCGCCGGAGAAGTGGAACTCGATCACCGGGAAGAGCGGAGCGGAGGTCGGAGTAGTCGTCGTCGCTGCCGCCGGCGAGGGAGGAGATCGCAGCGGGCGATCGCCTCCGCCGCCTCCTTCTTCTTCTTCGTATCCAGCTTTTGCAGGGACATATTTGTGAGGGTAAAAATATCATTTCACGAGCCTGGTGTTAAAAAATAAATAGTTCTTTAACGGTAACAAATCAGAGGGACATTTATGCATACATTAGGACTTTTGTAGGAATAACTTATGAAAATTAAACTTTGCAGGGATATATATGTAATTCACTATGTTTGCAGGGACCTGTATGCAATTAATCCTTTTAATTTAGTTAATTTGAGTTAGTGAACGATATTTTGACTTCAAATTTTGAATTCGTTTTTTTATTTTTAGAGATTTAGTTTAATATACTTTATATAATTTTCATAACTATAAATTTATTAAAATAAATAGGTAGCTTAAATTTTAAAGTTAGAGTATCATTAACTAATACAAATCAAACAAATTGAAATGTTAAACCGTAAATTAAAATTTTGAAAGGTCGGATAGTAAACTCAAAATGGTCTGTAGTTAAGATAAATTCTGTATATTTTTATTGTTTTAAATTTTTGGAGGGATCGGTGCATATTCTGAGGGAAGTTATTGCATGCACCGGGTGTTATGCACCATACCATATCTTTAATTTTTTAAAGAGTGAACTTTGTATTTTGTAAATTAATTACTGAGGCATCAAGTTAGTTCAAACAATCAGGGGTACAGAGAGAGGTGATGTCAGATTTATAATTTTTTCTATGTAAATTTTTAGAATGTCGTATAATATATTTAATAAGTTGGATTTTAATTTTCACGCGCACATTTTGTTTATACTCATGCCCATCCAACTTCTAATGGTTAACATCTAAAAATCATTGGATATTTATTGACACTATCTTGGGCATCTATGTAAGGTGTGTCATGCACCTTATTGTCAGGAAATTAGAAAAATTTCGGTTCGGTCCAAGTCTCTGGCCCAACTCCGCTGACTGAAATTGAAAGCTAAAGGGGCATTATTCCAACACCTTCTGTGGGAGACGAAGAGTCATATAACTGCTGCAGTAATTAAAGCATCTAAAATTGCCAGCTGATGCCCAAGAATCATGGGTAACTCAAAAAATTCTCTTTACAGTTTTTCTTAGAGTAGTTAGTAGGTAGATTCAATGTACTTTAAGTAGGAAGGTTAGCCGAGGCCAAAGACAACAAGAGGGTTTTGTGCTTGTAATTCAGCTTTTCTAAGTAATAGAGTACTTAGTTTTTTTTCGCAGAACCTCTGTCTCTCTTTTTTCTCTCTTTTGCACTTAGTTGTAGGGCGCGGAGTTCTGGACTAGCAAATAGAAAGTAAGACTTATCCATCTTCGATGAGGAAGATGGACGCCATATAGATTTTGCGAGCGAAATTTCTAAATCCATGCTATTATGCTGCACTCAACTTGTAATGATTAATATCTTAAGATCAAAATTCAATCTGACCGATGGTACCTACACTATCTAAAGAACTTATGTATTAAAATTTAGGCTAAATTACAGAAAATTTTTCTGTCAATACCCGTTTTTTCACTTCCCCCCATGTCATTCAAAAACCTACATTTTGCCTCCTTAAAAAATAAAAAATGTTCACTTCGTCCCTCGCCGTCAGTGTTCCGTTGGGGTTCCATTTATATCTTATTTTTTATACTCAAAATACCCCTGAAACCCTCATCCATGCCCACACATATGCCCTCGGCCGCCGCCTCGCCATCCGCCACCTCGCCCTCGCACAAAGTCGGGGTTGGGATCAAGGGAGGCGCGGGCGAGGGTGCAGGATGCGGGATAAGCAAGTTTGGGGAGGAGGAGATGAAGAAGATGATGACATTTTGGTCATTTTATCATACCGTACCCTCCTGTGAACATTTTTTATTTTTTAAGGAAGCAAAATGTAGGTTTTTGAATGTCAGGAGGAGAAAGTAAAAAAGCGGGTATTGACAGCGAAATTTTATGTAATTTAGCCAAAAATTTATAATATCTAAAAATCTAGAGCAATACTATCTGTGTACTTAAAAAAAGGTGCAAATCTTACACTCTCCTAGCCAAGAGCTCATATCGGGTCTTTGTCTTGTCCATTTTTAAAAAAATATTAAAAATCTAAAGAAAATTTTAAACTTTAGAACGCGAGAGTATAAGATTTACACTTATTTTTGAACATACTGATAGTAATTTTTAAAACTCTGTTGCTCAAATATAAGCACTCTAAAACCTAATAATAAAGTACAAGTTAATTTCTGAGAAATTAGTGTTCAAAAACTACCTATGCACACAAAAAATAGTATAAATTAATTAAATTAAAATTTTGAATGCATTGTTTATCTTTATAGGTTTAGCTTATATACTTTATTTAATTCTCATAACTATCGATTAATAAAAGCAAGTAATTAGTTTAAATTTTGAAGTGAAAATATTATTAACCGACTCAAATCAAAGAAACTGAAAAATTTGTTAGTAAAATTAAAATTTTGAAAGATTGAGAAATAAATTCAAAATTGTCCATAATTCAGAAAAGTTATAATGCGTTTTCACCAATAAAGTACGATAAACCATAGGGTTGGAGGGCGTAGTGAAAATTAATAGAAAGTTGAGGAGCTATAGTGCAATTTTACCTCCCGCAAAACGTTTGCAACAACAACAACAGGGACCGGGGAGAAGCACAAACATGCGCGGTGTGGGGGGCCCACTTCTCTGCATCGGCGATCTCCTGAGCGACGTCGCCGGCGACGACGACGTCGCCGGCGGCGGCGGCGGCGGCGATGGAGGCGGCGCAAGCCCTTCCACGGCCGCTGCGGCGGAGATCCCTATGGAGCCTCTTCAACCCTCCGATCTCCCCCGCATCTTCGAGGTATGCGAGTGTAAACCCTTAATACCTCCCTCGCCCCTTTCGATCTCCTCTCTCTCTCTCTCTTTCTCTCTCTTCTGTTTGGTATCAAAATCGAGATGGAGTTGGATTGATCCGGTATCGTAATGAATCCGATCGAATGGGGTTTGATGTTGGAATGCGTTGTTTGGAATGGTATTTGATCGATCTGATTCTGTTGTTAGGTTATGTTTTGACTTGGTTACGATTCAAAAGGAGCGACTTTGGATCGAAAACTTACCTTTTTGTGTGTGTTTGGGTGTTTTAGAGGCACTAATCCTATCAAACTAGACCTCAAATCGACGGATTTGATTATATTCGTGTGAAATCCAAATCATGCCAAATCACGAACTAATGAGTTTTCGAACAAGAGAATTTGGTATCCTGGTAGTGCCATTTGAAACTAAGTTGAGGAATTTGGTTTTCGAGGTGATGGTATGAACTAATTTTAGAAGATCTGCTGTGTGATAATTTACCTGAGGAAAGAACTTGTGCGAATTGTCAAATGTTGTGTGCTTGATTTCTTCTAAATGCGCAGTTCAGAAGAACACAAAATCGTCCGTAGATGTTCAAAGGTTGCACTATTTATGCGAATCGGTGACGATCAACTGTCGACCTTGAAGGTTGTTTATAAATTTCGTGTAAGATAAACCCGAATTCGCATTTATTATGCATGAATAATTTACGCTTGATATCCTTGGTTTAGTGATAAAGCTTGACTTTTTTGTTTTATTACCTTTCAAAAATTAGTTGCCCTAACGTTAGATATATGCATCCTGCACGACAAAATAAAACTTTTTCTGGAATTTGAATTTGGATTTGTGATATTCTGGTTGACAGCGTCTTAGGATCATCTTGTTTGACTAATCCGTAAGTTATAGTAAGTTCAAAATCTTTAACCCATAGTTCATTAGTGGTTGGACCTACAATATCTGTGTTCTTGGTGATTATGATTCCTCATCCACTTGATCATTCAAGACCATATTTGTCAGAACAGGCCTTCTGATCTATGTATAATGTACTTCCTACTGCAGTTACAGATCAATTGTATCATCTACTTGAGTAGGAATAGGATCCATATGGTCTACAGGATGTAATTGTCTGAGAAAGCTAGTGTTGTTTGATATTGTTAAGGATATGGTGTTTGTTTGGGGTAACATGATCTGGAAGCAGGCTATAAGGTGGACATTCTAAGGTTTTGTTGATGGCGCATTTGGTATTTTTGTTGCTCTAATATCATCCAATTCAGGTTTTATAAGTATTTGAATCGATGCATATGGAGAGATACCACTCACTGTAGACCTGGTTAAGAAATATCTTTGCAGAGATTCGTCGAAAGCATATGAAGTTATCATGTTATTCAACTACTAAATCTCTGGTAATAACTCTAAACAAAACTGCGTAAGACATCTTTTCATGTGTTGTGTTCATTTTAAGTCATGTGTTTGTGTTTATTTAGTTCCGACATCATGTATTTAACATAAAGAGAGAGAGAGAGAGAGAGAGACTTATATTTTCGTGCGCATCAGGAAAATTACGATCAGCTGATCAAGTCGTTGGAAGGGAACGATCACTCGTGGACAACTTTGATGCTGAAGGTCTGGTATCTTCCTCTGTATAAGGTTTTCTTTGTTGCTCTATATGTATTCTGATGTATTCTTTGATCATATTCTAGCTGTGCGCCGCTCTAAGGACAGCCGATAAATTAGTCAATTCTGCGAGTGTAAACGCCGAATCGTTGTTGGAGAAGGTAGCGGTGCTCGAGAGCATTCTAAAAAGGGGTGATGCGGCCGTGGCGATGGCGAAAGATATACAGATTACGCAGATGAAGAGGTAGCCTTCGACCTTCTACATGAGTAGTTTAGGATGTTGATCATGTTGACATGGGGCTTGATAACCATAAGAAAAAGTGGGAACAATTTGTTTTGCATTTTTTGTGTAATTGTGAGCTTAAGGCAATGTAGTCACAGTGACTGTTCTTCTGTTTTATTGTGGGGCGAAATGTAATCGCTGTATTATTGCAAATTGGATCCTGAAACTTTTCATGTGAATATTTTTAACCCCTCCACTTTCTCATTTATCAGATGCCAAAAGTATGAGAGTAAATTGCACGTTTGCCCCTTCAACACTTAGCAGTTACCATTCGATCCTTTGATTTTGAAAGTGCGCTGGGAAATTCCTCCTAACATCCTCTATTAGAGATCAATGTTCTCATGATAAACCATAAATGCACAAAAAAACCCCTAAATTAAAAAGAAATAAACAAAAACATATAAAAAAAGTGTTCCCACTATGTTTTGCCTTTTGACAATCGAATAAACAGAGTAACACAAATATAAAGGAAGAAATTGGGGAAAGTTAAAAAGACACCGAATTTGCCCGGAAACCAAAGATGATAACAATCTCCCTGCAATTCTATGTACTTATACCCTCCAGTTTATTACATTGCTACTCTAACAACAGCTTGAATCATTCTAACACCAAAACAATAACTACAACTTTCGACGAGTTCCTGTTTCAGGCCTTAGGGATGAGATCTAAACATTCCCTGAAAAAAAAAATATGAAACATGAAAATGCTCTTCCAATCACTATGTTACAAATCCTAATTAGGGTAGGTAAAAAATGTTAGAATTTTGTCGTCATTGTCGTAGGAAAATCAAGCACTGGCTTTTAGCTGCGCATTCTCTGTGGCCGGGGCTGCGGCAGGAGCAACTCCACCAGTTGTCGGCCTAAAATAATATACACTCATCAGAAACTAAGTTACTTGCAACAAACATCGAAGAGAAGTTTACGGGCTATAATGCAGGAAACAACCCTAAAAATTTCATGATGTTTGCATTGGCCCCATGAATATTGTCTTAATTTACCACAATGATCCATGAGAAAAGTATTAATATTATCCTATTGACCTAGTGGAGCAATTGAGAAAGGGCGCAAACTGATGAAATGTTTTAGTTTGAGGGGGAAATATAGGGGGCCTCCCTCCAACGTAGCCGTTAGCCAAAAGTTAAGAGAATACTTACAGGCCGACCATGACTTTGAAAGCATCATAGATTCCCCACTGCGCCCCGGTGAGGGTACCAATCATGACGATTCGAAGAGGAAGCCCGCGGGTGAAGAGACCCCACAAACCGAGCTTCTTCACAGCCTAAGCAAATCAAAGGAAAACCATCTAAAGCAAATCAATAAAGTAGCCATGAAATTCAATGGTAAATAATAGGAGAAAGATAAACAAAACTCACATCGCTGACAGTGGCGCCCTTGGCGTTGTTTAGGAAGGAGACGAGGTTGTCGGCTGGGTGGGAGACGATCGCACAGAAGACTCCGGCGACGTAACCACCAGCAAAGCTCACACCCAGCTGAAGGGGTTTGCTGCACTGGTCCTTTGGTGTGGGGATCACATACTTGTAGATCATTTCAACAACAGTCTCGAAAGATGCAAATTTCATCATGGTATCTGCAAAGTATGATTCCATTACATACGTGTTGACGAGTTTGCAGGACTCATTAAGTTAAAAGAGCAACACTAAACATTTGAATAATGAAATAAGAAACAAAGCAACTGCATGATCTCTTCTTATAATAGTCCATAAAAATAAAAAAAATGCCGTTCATTATGATTGGCACAGACATAATTTGTGTCCTACAATAGTGAGAATTGTATGCCCCTTCATTGAAGTGCAACTCCATTCACATCAAGCTGGAGACGACTCAAGCAGAGAGGAAGATTGTTATATGCACACATAAAATCTTGAAAATCATAGTTAGATCTCAAGAAGAACTGTGTGCATTTTAAAGGACTGGATTTAGCCACAAGGAAATGTAAGTGAAAATTTTCTTCTTCATCTTATATTTCCACAATAAAATTATGCTACATACTTCATATAGTGGCATATAAATGTGTATAGATAAGAGACAATTCTTGGCCCTACTGGTGCAGCAGGCTAGCGCTTAAACTTAAGTCAAAGCTGTGTTCAAGCCAAATTGTTATCTTTCCATTCATAGCGGACCTAAATCACACTAAAGAATTCATCTTTCCGGTCATGTTGGATCTAAGTCAGTAAATACAATCCCCATTGTTGAGTAGTTAATTACCCTTTACAAAGGAAAATATGAAATACTAGTTTTTCTCCACCAATTTCATCTATTTATATACACAAAAACAGCTGGGTTCTATAGCCATGCTTGCTTTAATCATTAACCTGAGTGTGCCTAACACAAGCATGCTTTAGGTTAAATCTATTTTTTTCCCTCTTTTTCTATTTAAATACGAAAACAAAATCAATTAATTAATAACTGATGAAATGGACGACAGAAAAAAATATTAATATAATTTTCATATAAGCTCATGAACTGCAATAATCTATACAATAACCCCAACTCTTCTCAGCATATTTTCCATTAATGTTGTCAACAATAATACAGCACCAACAACTACCCTACATATGCTGTATGATAGAAACACAAGTTTCGAACTGAAATTGCCCATTGGAAATGATATGGAAAGGATAAGGTTATCATTCAATTGGACTCATAATAATGGAAATGAAATCCATTATTTGGCACCATTTCTCAAGAGTTTCTGATATGTCACAAAATAACCATCATCAATTCAAATGCTGGCACTGCCAGTACATGATAAATTGGTCTAAAATGTCAAAAAAGAAGAAGAAAAGCTTACAAGGTATCTGACGCCCCCAGAGAGGAACCAATCCTTTGTACAGTCTGCATTTCAAAAAATTATAACGAAGCTATAGAGAATAACGAACAAAGAGCAACACTAAAACAAGATGATCAAGAGTATCAAGGGCTCAGATTTTACCCCGGATATCCTTCAGATTTGACGAACTTGGGGAGCCCATCGCTCAAACCCCTAGCAAATCCGGGCTGAGTTTGCACGCGCACCTTTACTGCCTCCATGGGGCAGAGAGCCACATCGGCAATGACTTCAGCAGAAGCAGAGCCAGCGAGGTAAATCAACGTCTTGTACTTGGCAGCATACTCAGGTCCAGCAATATCTGAGTAGTATTTCTTGAACAACTCATAGAACCCAAACTTGCAAGCTCCTTGGGCACTGTAACCAAGCAGGGTTGGTACCCAACCCCTGAAGAAGCCCCTGATGCCTTGCTCTTTTAGCAAGACGCCAAATCCAGAGGAGATGCTCTTGTACTTAACTGGATCAATCTGAGATGTTAACAAGAAACTTAGACTAGATACATTATTATGTTACATGATTATCCAAAAATTTAGTTAAATCTTAACAACAATAAGGACGACCCTTGTACCATCTTTACAGCAAAAATGTTTTGAGCAAAGGAATTGTTTTCAGAAGGATGAACTTTCTACAAATAAATGCCAATCATGAAACAGCTAAAAAGATGTAAAAGGTTTAATACAAAAAAAAAATGTCAGATAATCATATGCACAAAATTTAGCTCAAAATGATGCCCACGTGAAAAGGGTGCTTCTGTGAACTCACTAGTATAATCACAACCATAATCTTATGTACAAGATATACTCCTAATCTAATAATATAAGCAAACTACAGGAACAGTTCAAGTCACTTGATCAGCATATATCAACAATTATTATAGTACAAAACATGATCTGCCAATAAAGCTTCATGAATCCTCTAGTGCATCAAATCCCTAGAAAATCTAATGCTGTATAGATTTTCAGAAACCACACAGTAGGAATCCAAACGCACACAATACTGTGGAGTCACAGTAGGAACCACTAAATTACTGTGTAGATATATCCATAATGGACGAGCTAAGGAACCGCCGCAGCTAATAATCGTTGATCGGAGCATTAGATTCCTCATTTATCCACAAGAATAACCTACTCGCACCAAATCAAAGCACTTCTAACCCTAGCATTAACATCTCAGGAAGAAGCAAATAGATCGTCGAGCTCACCTGCATGTTACACTTGACGAGATCGAGCGGCGTCACGGCCATGTGCGTGAGGCCGCAGCTCGCGATCCCTCCCACGGCGCACGCCGCGTAGTACGCCGGCGAGTACATCTCGATCTTCCCGGGCTCCTTCGGCGCCTGGATCACGAACGACCCCGCCGGAGCTCCGCCGTCCCCGGACCCCACCGCCGCCGTATCCTCCGGGGGCGATCTAGGGTTCCGGCTCAAGATCGCGTCCATCTCCGCCACCGTGGTGGCGGAGGACGAGTAGAGGAAGCTCGGGATCAGCGACGCGCGATATCTCTTCGGAATGTCCATGGCTGATAGAGTGGAGATCGAGATCGGTGTGGACTCTAGGGTTAGGGTTTTGGGGGAGAGGGGTGAGAGAGAGAGAGAGAGAGGTGGAGTTCTCCGTTGGAGTAACGACGAATAGCTCAGTGTGGGGAAATAGAGTGAAGCTTCGCTCCTTTTCAGAGCATCGTGTTCCCGTGAATTATGAATCGAGAGATTTTGCATAGAAGTCCATATAGATTTGAAATTTGCAAGAGCGCCATTAATTATTGTTGGCTCGATTGTTTAAGTTTAAAAATTTATTTACTATTTGGATAATTTGTTCGTTGCAATTAACCGTATTGGAGAATTTTCCTTTGCAAATTTTTTTTCTGTGATTTTGGATGTTTCTACTTTGTCGTTATGTGGTTTAAAAAATTATACTTAATTATTTTGTAATTATATTATATTATATTTTAAATACATATTGTTAAAGAGGGTAACAAAATAATACTTTTAAAATACTATAGAAATTTTGGCATTCTATACCCAAATTTTCGGGTTCCTTTTTCTTTTGGGCATTTTTGACCTAATTTTTAGCTTTTACTTCTGTCAAATTTGCTGAACAACCTCTTTTGCTGCTTCGCAATTTCTAACAAGTTTTTACATGTAAGAAAAAAATGGTATTTGTCGTTGGAAGCACCGATAAGAGAGCACATTTTTCATAGTCGGTGTGCAGAAAATTTGTGTACAAGACGAATTTATCTTATGCGTAAAATTTTTTTACTCATAAGATTATAGAAACTTCAAATCCTAGAAAAAAGCTAAATATAATGTGGGTCTTGCCGGGCCGACATAGTTCACATTCATCCGGGTCGGAACGGACTGGTGACCGGCCCAATATGGTTCGGCCCTTAATTTGTTATTTACTAATCTTTTTAAAAAAAATATATTAAAATTTTAAAAAATAAAAGTACTCTTCTTAAACTAATATTTTGATCAAAAATTAAAATTTATATAAATATTTATAAAGCAAGAATAATTGCAAAACTTTTTAAAAAATTTATAAAATTTTGAAATTTACAAAATTATCTGGACAAAGACACCCTCCTCAAAATTTGACGGTTGGAGAGGATATTTTGGTTCACATCTTGTACCAAAATATTTATGCATTAATGGCCCAAAAGATCGGGCCGGATCAAACCGGCACGAATGCTACAGTATCCGTGTCGTGTCTCGGCCTAGCCCGAAGCCGTGCCGGACCACCCGGCCCGTTTTACATCCTTAAGCATACTGCTGCTGCATAGTATCAATACAAATACATTAAAGGGCGAAGGGAAAACTGTGTTCCGAGCTTCTCCGCGATTTCGGCCCTTCGCTCCCCTCGCCGCGTTTTCGGGCCTGTGGGTCCCTCCGCGTTTTTTTTTTGGGGGGCCGTACCGCTCCGCTGCGCGGCCGCCGCTTATCCCTCCGGGTTTTGGGGTGGATCCCTCAGCGCCTCTCTCTCTCTCTCTCTCTCTCTCTCTCTCGCGTGCGCACCCTCAGAGCCTCGCTCTCTCCTCCTCTCTCTCTTACCCTCTGTCTCCGTACGCCTCCGCCTCGCCGCGTTTTCGGGCCTGTGGGTCCCTCCGCCTTTTTTTTTTGGGGGGCCGTACCGCTCCGCCGCGCGGCCGCCGCTTATCCCTCCGGGTTTTGGGGTGGATCCCTCAGCGCCTCTCTCTCTCTCTCTCTCTCTCTCTCTCTCTCTCTCTCTCTCTCTCGCGTGCGCACCCTCAGAGCCTCACTCTCTCCTCCTCTCTCTCTCTTACCCTCTGTCTCCGTACGCCTCCGCAGTCCCTACTCCGTGACCCAAACCCTACGCCGTACGCTTCCGCCGCCTAAGCGCCGCTGGAGCCGTACTTGCTCCCGATGCGCCGAACCTCTCTCCCGCCTTCCCTCTATGCTCGGCGATGCGGGCATTTAATGCCGCCGCGGATCACCAGCCCCGGATAGCCGGAGATGGTGCCTTCTCTGTCTCTCTTTCCTTTGGTCCTGATCGGTACCGTGCCGGGGCTTACTTCCATACCTCTGCTATCTACTCGGTGAGGTGTGTCGCTCCGCGACGGCGTTCTGGACTCCTCCCTCTCTCTCCTCACTCTGTTCTACTTTATATGTGCCCTCGAATGGTAAGCTTTCATGCCCACTTTCTTTCCAGCTTGCAAACTTCTTTTCCTCCTGATGATGCCTATATCTATAGAAGAGAGAAGGAAGGTCTGGTGCTCTCCCTCTGATTGATGCTTGGATGTTTGGATGATTTCATTTCGTTTCCCCTTCTTGGGTTTAGTCCAAAAATGCAAAGCGATTTT